>JAIGNY010004483.1:0-237624 GCA_020152595.1 Chiridota heheva
TCCTTCAACAATTGTGAAAAATGTGAGTGTGATTTCACTCTGGTATAATAGACTCTCTACCAGCTATTTGCATACAAGCATTTAAATGTTCTGTTTAAAAAAGTTGATATGTAATGCACGGAACATGATTTGATAAAAGTTCCTTTACAGGTTTGTTCATCTATGAAACAAGTTCTACACTGTTTGAACACTAAAAACAAATTGTTTAAGGATTAATCACAGCTTCTCCTTAGATGCAGTATTTGAGGTGGAGCAAATTTTGAGATGGGGTATCACTTGTTGCTCTGAATCGTTGACTTATAACAGAGATATTACTATGGTTATTAAAGTGGGCTGAAGTTGCTCTTAGCAAAGAGCTAGGGATTGTTCATTTTCCCTCCCCCTTAAATACTGGAGAATGGTACACACAGAGGTGACGAGAATGGTATCCACAGAGGTGACGAGAATAGTATCCACAGAGGTGACGAGAATGGTATCCTCAGAGGTGACGAGAATGGTATCCACAGAGTTGACAAGAATGGTATCCACAGTGTTGACAAGAATGGTTACCGCAGAGTTGACGAGAATGATGTTTACAGAGTTGACGAGAATGGTATCCACAGAGTTGACGAGAATGGTATCCTCAGAGGTAACCATAGTGGTCTGTTGATGAAATTTGTCATACCTTTTAGACACTTGTATGACAGCAGCTTCAGGCTCAACACATTTATCAAGTTATCCTTCACTTTCATGAGGGGGGTGACCAAACCAGTGAACATATTTTTCCACTTTTGGGAAAAAGGGGGCGGGAGGGGGCACTTCTTGCTACATGACGTTGTATGGGATAATTGACATTTTAAGTATAAAGATTTTGAGCGTATTTTCATTTACTGATCAGTAGAGCAAGATTCTTTAACTAAAATTGTTAGAAATCACACAAGAATGGATTTTTGTTTCATTTATTTATGGCAAGAGGAAGTATTTTTGTTTCGATGGGATAGCATAAGGAATCTATGTAGTCATGTCGGCATGTGTATGGGTGAACGTATGGGTGTCTGTGACAGCAAGCTCGTAAGCACGATATTTTAAGATGGATACACTGAATTCATGTCATATGTGGTACACAGATGGTCCGTAAATGTGCCCTATTGTTTTTGACAGTGATGTTAATGAGTGAGGCGTTGTTTAATGTAAAAATTTTGAAATGTTCATATTTTGACAATTGCTTGTCTGTATTGTTTCATATTTTGTATAATAATTTTAGCTAGTTTACATGTTCATTGTATAAAATATTGACTTTCATTAATATATTATATGATTTTGCAAACAAAAAGCTTGTAAACATGATATCTCAAGAACTATGAACTGGATTTATGTCATGTGTGGTACACAGATAGCCTATGGCCTGCAGATGTGCCCTATTGATTTTGGTGGTGATGTCATGCATATCAATTTATGGGCGGGGCTTTAAGTTTGAAAATGTGATAAATGAGCAACTGTAAATGTCCGTTTTGTGTCATTCTGGGCATGATAATATTGAATATTGGTTATTATGTACATATGTTATCAACAGATGTCATTTATATGCATGGTGGGCAGAGCTCAATGTAAAAGTGCTAATTGATGTAATCACCAAATCTCATGAACGGTATATTTATACCATATGTGGTACACAGATGGGTTATGGTGTATACATATGTTGTAATGTTGTGGTAGTGATGTCATGAATATGAATGAGTAGGCGGAGCTTACTGACAAATATTTGAAAGAAATGAGCAAGCGTTTTTGCATGATACTTGCTATGAAAATGTTGTTAATTATTGTGCAAATGCTAACGCTGTCAACATTTTTATTGATCTGCATGGTGGGTGTGGCTTATGAATAAATATGGAACAAATATTTTATGATATGCAATGACATGACAGTTAATACAAAACTTGCAAATCAATCAGCATATGAAAAAAAAGCATCGGAACCACAAAACGTTTTGGTTTTGGTTAAAGACAGAAGTTACATAACTCCACAAAGAAGTTTAAAAGGTTTTTTAATTTTCTTTCCGTGTTTAACTTATATGATCTTTTCTCTAAAAGTATAATATATAATATGTATATATGAATAAATATATTATATATTATAAATATATATATATTATAAATATAATATATGATATATATATTTGTTATAATATAACAAAACCTAACAAGATGACATGCTAAGAAGGGTTACTCACCCCATAAAAAGCCCAAACTAACACCACCACCACCACACACACACACACAAAAAAATCAAAGATGCCCAGACTTAGTAAATGTTGGCTTTAAATTGTGAACAGAATTGGAGCTAACCACCCACTCAGGCAAACCATTCCACTCATTAATTAACTCTTTGCAAAAAGCTTAAATGCTGAATATCTATCCGTGAGAACTTTTGGTCAACTTCACACTGTTACCACGGGTCACATGAGATAAGCTGAAACATGAAAGAAATTACAGGAAGTCAAAGCATCATTACCAAATAGGAACTTGAAAAAACCTGAATCATATCGCCACATACTCTTCTTAACTCAACCATGGTCAAACCAAGAATTCACAACCTAGATTCATAAGAGAGATTCCTTACTTTCAGAATGAGTCTAGTGGCTCTTCGCTGAACCTGCTCTTAAATAAACTTATCCTCATAAAAGTGACTCCAAGCCTAAATAGCATACTCAAGGTGAGGCCTGACTAAATAAAGATGAGTTTCAGTCTGGTATCAAATACACTTATGTCTGATAAATGTTATGAAGTGAAATATGACTACCATAATGTGATAGATAATATATTTTGAAGAAATTACACATTTGTAATTTATGAAAGCTGGATTTTGTCCTTAAATAGATGATGATTGTTAAAGGATAATTTCAGGGTTAAAGGATTATTTAGGGTCAAGCAAGTCTATCTGATATGAAAGAGGACTTCAAAAGAAACAAAATGATGAAAAAGTATTCAAAAATCGTATTCCATTAAGGAATTCTTCCATTCTTCCACTACATATAATAATCCCCCTCCCCTCCTATACCTAACCTTACATGCCCCTTTCTTTTCACCTAAATTTTTCTCCCACATTCAGCTTTTCCTTTTTATTTCCCTTACAAACCTTCCATCTCCTCACTATCCTTACTCTTACACCATTATTTATTAACACCCTCTTGGCACATTTGACTTTGACTGTCGCGGTGTCGTTAAACATCAACAAAAACCAAACCATTAAAGAGATAATGTTTTAAAGTTTAAAGTTTGGTTATCATTTGTGTAAAACGATTGAAATCAGACTAGTGATGTCATAGCGTCAGATTCTTTACAGTCTTTATGTATTTTATCATATTTTGTTCTGCGATTTTGTGGCCTAAAAACCATGGGAATGTCAAAAAAGTAGTAAAACTAAATCTAGGAAGGGTATTTGTAATATATCACCTGAAGAAAGTTTGGGGTAAAATAATTTAAATAGTGAAAAAATTAAATAAACTTTCTTTATATACATTAACAATTGTTAAGAATGTGAGGATGAAGATGCTAACTTTCCATAGTAGACTTACTATACCAGTTATCTCTACACAGAAATGACAGAGCTTTAAAATTGAATATCTCTTTAATGGAATTAGATTTTTGAATGCTTTCTTCACCATTTTGTTTCTTTTAAAGTCATCTTTCATATAAGATAATTTTGCTTGACCACTTAACTAATCCAATTAAGGGTGTTACAGCTGACGTCATAAGGTCACATGACTTTGTTTACATTACCATTTTGTCGGGAAAACCAGTGTCGTCTGCTGCCATACACTTAATTAGACTTAAGTACATGTGCATGTTGTCATATAACATTATTTTTGTAAGATAATTGTGCCGGAATCTTGCTGTTGCATTGGTTACACTAATAGATGTGTGCGGGGGAATAAAAGACATTTTCTCGATTTCCATCTGATCCTGATTGTTATTCAAAGTGAGTTTCTGCTGTACACTGTTATGGCTTTCAACCTACGGTACACACTAGGATTTGCAGTGAGTACTTTATATCAGGTATGTAGGCTTCTCTGATTATAACAAACAATCAGTTGGTATTAACGTTAAAATTATTCTTCATGTACCCGGGGATTATATCAAACTTAAGGAAAATATGAAATAAAATTGGAAGCGAACAAAAATTGTAAGTAGTAAAATTAACTGATCTGGGACTGGTAGGTTAGCATGTAGTATGTTTGTTGTACGTGTTATGTGACTGGGCCGTGTGAAGATGTGTGAAACGTAACGACACCGCTGCCTCTGCAAAATGGCTTCCAGATGAGCAGTCATGTAATGAAATCCCTCTATAATATGATTTTATCAAGGTAAAAGCTCTATCAAACTAGTTATGACATCACATCCCTAGACAGGTTGTGTGCTTTTAATTGAGAGTGTTCAGAAAGTTCAAGACACATCAAGTTCTTGTGTTAAAAATAAATTGTAACATCTGAAGATTGTGTATGAACCAAATACCACATTTCATTTTGTGCTGATGTAACATAAGGTATACCAAGTTGAAGACAATAAACTGAAATTAAAGCATTTTTCAGCTGGACTAATTGAAGAATAGTAGAAGCTATTCTACTCGACTTGGCGTTGGCGTCCGCATTCTCGTCTGCCTTGGCTTTGGCGTCCGCATTCTTGTCTGCCTTAGCGTTGGTGTCCGCATCCTTGGCGTTGGCGCCCACATCCTCGTATGCCTCGACGTTGGTTAAAGCTGTTGGGGAGCAAGGTCTATGAAAAGCTTGTCGTCATTTAAAATGTACATTATTTAAAAGTGGAATAAATATATAGAATGTGCATAATATCTAAATTTAAATTTGCAGTGTCAAAACTAAAGAGTTTTTAAAAATATCTGAAATACAGTTTTTAAGATTTTTTAGTGGAATTTATTTGACTCTGCCTTAAATATTTAAGTTGACTGCTAATTTGCATAGAGTTGTTATGAACTGACTTTTATTTTTGTATGAGCACAAGCAAACAAACATTTTACATTTGAAAAGGGACATAGATTATTGATTACTCTTTTTATTCTTCGAAGTACACAAATAACTTCTACCAATGAACTACAGGTGGCCAGTTATTGAATCGGGAATATTTTGCTATCATTCAACAATGAGATGTGCTTCTTTGAATATAAGGATCTTAAAGAATGACATATAAGATGGTAATTACATATGGGAGGGATGGCATTGAGGAGGGAGGGATGGCGTTGAGGAGGGAGGGATGGCGTTGAGGAGGGAGGGATGGCGTTGAGGAGGGAGGGATGGCGTTGAGGAGGGAGGGATGGCGTTGAAGAGGGAGGGATGGCGTTGAGGAGGGAGGGATGGCGTTGAGGAGGGAGGGATGGCATTGAGGAGGGAGGAAAGGCATTGAGTAGGGAGGGATGGCATTGAGGAGGAAGGGATGGCATTGAGGAGGGAGGGATGCCATTGAAGAGGGAGGGATGGCATTCAGGAGGGAGGGATGGCATTCAGGAGGGAGGGATGGCATTCAGGAGGGAGGGATGGCATTGAGGAGGGAGGGATGGATGGCAATAGTGAGGGGGAGGGATGCATGGCAATAGGGATGGGGAGGGATGGATGGCAACAGCGGGGGAAGCATAGCTGGTATCAGGGATAGATGGCAGTAAGGAGGGGAGAGATAGATGGCATTGGGGAGAGGGATGATCGGTATCAGGGAGGGATGGATGAATGGCATCAGATGCCATCAGGGAGGAAAGGATGGATAGTATTTAGGAGGTACGGATGGCATCAGGGAGGGAGGGATGGATGGCATCAGGGAGGGAGGGAGCTATGGATGGCATCAGGGAGGGAGGGAGCTATGGATGGCATCAGGGAGGGAGGGATGGATTTCATCGGGGAGGGAGGGTGGAATGGATGTCATCACGGGGGGAGGGAGGATGGATGGCATCAGGAAGGGATGTTGACATCAGGAAGGGATGATGACATCAGGAAGGATGGATAAATGGCATTGGGGAAGAAGGGATGGATGGCATCTGAGAGGTAGGGATGGATGGTATTGGGGTAGGAATGGATAGCATCAGGGAGGGAGGGATGGATGGCATCGGTGAGAGATGGATGGATGCATCGGGGGAGAAGAAAGGTGTGGATGGCATCAGGGGAGGGAGGGATGAATGGTATTGGCTAGCGACGGATGGCATTGCGGAGGGAGGGAGGGGGGAATGGATGATTGGCATCAGGGAGGGAGGGAATTAAGGATGTTATCAGGGAGGAATTAATGGATGGTGTTGGAGGGGAATCGAAGACTCGGATGGAATTCATCAAACTATTGACATTTTATACTTTGCTACAATAATTGCAGTGCTTATTAGACGTATGTCATCATTTGATAAATAAGCATTATTCAAAAGTGAATGATGTGATTATCATGTTTACAAGCAAAGCATCACACCTGCACACACTTCCCTACCCACACACACACATAGGTTCCTGATGCTGATAGCTTCAAAACCAACAATGAAAACAAAGAATTAAATACTGTTAGTGGACTTCCCTAAAGCTTAGCTTGTTATCAAAATTTCTCTCACTGGAAGTTACAAGATAAGTAACTGCTTATACTTCCTTTAAGAAGCACACTAGCCCTGCAGCTGGAAATAGTCGAGCATGCTGTCATTCAGACAGCTCTAGTTTGTCTTTTGTTATCAAATCATTAAAGAACTAGTGACACCTTGAGGCGAGAATTCTGGATTAAAGGAAACAATCACAATCCCAACTTAAGAAAACAATCTAAAATACAAGCAGAAGCTAAATTCCCAGACATACAGGAAACATAAGCTAGAATCCCAGGCAAAAGGAACCATTACCTAGAATCCCAACAAAGCTAGAATACCAGATAAAAGAAAGCAATCTAGATTTTCAATATTTACTAGAATCCCAACATAAGCTAGAATTGCAACAAAAGCTAGAATCGCAGACAAATGGAAACCTAATGTAGAATCCCAACATAAGCTAGACTGCTACACATGAGGACACCTTATTAAGTATCCCAACATAACGAAACATAATCTAAAATACCAGCAGAAGCTAAAATTTTAGACATAAAGGAAACATAATTTACAATCCCAGACAAAATTAAACAAAATCTAGAACCCCAACTTGACAAAGCTATAATACCAGACAACTTGAAGCAATCTAAATTCCCAATATAACCTAGAATACCAACATGAGCTAGATTCCTAATATAAGCTAGAATCCTGGACAAAAGGAAACCTAGTATAGAATTCCAACAAGCTAGAATCCCAACATGAGCTAGAATCCTGACATAAGTTAAAATCCCAACATAAGCTACAATCTTAACATAAGCTGGAATCCCAACATAAGCTGGAGTCCCCAACATAAGCTAGAATCCCAACATAAGCTGGAATCCCAACATAAGCTAGAATCCCAACATAAGCTGGAGTCCCAACATAAGCTAGAATCCCAACATAAGCTGGAATCCCAACATAAGCTGGAGTCCCAACATAAGCTGGAGTCCCAACATAAGCTAGAATCCCAACATAAGCTGGAATCCCAACAAATGTCACAATCCCAACATAAGCTAGAGTCCCAACATAAGCTGGAATCCCAACATGCTGGAATCCCAACATATGCTGGAATCCCAACATAAGCTACAATCTCAACATAAGCTGGAAGCACAACATAAGCATGGAATCCCAACATAACTAACAATCCCAACATAACTAACAAAAATAACTAACAATCCCGACATAAGCTACATTCCCGACAAAAGCTACAATCCCAACATGAGCTACAATCCCATCATGAGCTACAATCTCAACATGAGCTAGAATCTCAACATAAGCTAGAATCCCAACATAAGCTAGAATCCCAACATAAGCTAGAATCCCAACATAAGCTAGAATCCCAACATAAGCTAGAATCCCAACATAAGCTACAATTCCAACATAAGCTGGAATCCCAACATAAGCTGGAATCCCAGCGTAAGCCGGAATCCCAGCATAAGCCAGAATCCCAGCGTAAGCCGGAATCCCAGCGTAAGCCGGAATCCCAGCGTAAGCCGGAATCCCAGCGTAAGCCGGAATCCCAGCGTAAGCCGGAAGCCCAGCGTAAGCCGGAAGCCCAACGTAAGCCGGAAGCCCAACGTAAGCCGGAAGCCCAACGTAAGCCGGAAGCCCAACGTAAGCCGGAAGCCCAACGTAAGCCGGAAGCCCAACGTAAGCCGGAAGCCCAACGTAAGCCGGATGCCCAACGTAAGCTGGATGCCCAACGTAAGCCAGAAGCCCAAAGTAACCCGGAATTCCAAAGTAAGCCGGAATCCCAACGTAAGCCGGAATCCCAACGTAAGCCGGAATCCCAACGTAAGCCGGAATCCCAACGTAAGCCGGAATCCCAACGTAAGCCGGAATCCTAACGTAAGCCGGAATCCTAACGTAAGCTACAATCCGGGAGAAGGAGGGGGGGTGGGGAAGGAACGGAATCTAATATAGAATCCTAACAAGCTAGAATCCCAGACAAAAATAATCATAATATAGATTCCCAACAAAAGTTAAAATCCTAGACAAAACTAGCGAAGTTGGGATTCTAACTGATGCTGGGATTCTATATTGCTTCCTGATGTCTTTATTTGTTGGGATTCTAGATTTTGTTTCCTTTAAAATTTAGTCTAAAATTATATTTCCTTTAAGTCTTGGAAAGTGAGAATATAGCTTCTGCTGGTATTTTCGATTATGTTTCATTTTGTCAGGGAATTCTAAAACAAATCCAGTTAGTTATCTTTTATTCACATAAATTTGAAAGTACCTTAAACCCCCTTTTACAAATATGGGCCTTTCAAAGAAAGAGTCAACATTTAAAAGGGAGTGGTGTGTGTTTCATTTCGTTTTGTCACGGGGTGTAGATTTTAAGAAAATTTAGCTACAACGCGAAGACAGAATAATGCTTCATGATTTACATATATACATCACTAGAACTGTTAAACAACAAATGCTTCTCAATATTCCCTCAGTGTCAAAGATATGAAATTACCACAAACTGACGAGTTTCTTCATCAGTTCATGTTTTGTGCCTCTGAAAACATATCAGATATATTTTTCCTTTAATTTACTTACAATTTTTTAATTTACTTTCACTTGAATGCAGTTTTGTAAAAACTATTTTAAAACCATGTGTTATATCATCTTACTTTCTGAATACTTACCTTTTTCATCAATCTTAATCTGAAAATTTCAGATCATGCTTCAGAAATATTAAAAAAATTAGGAACAGGATTTGGAAAATTTCTTGATCGGAAAGAAGAAAATATTATAGATCAGATCACTTTTTAGTAGGGGCTTTCTCAAGTCATATACATATGTCCGCCCCGTCTAGATAATAAAGTAACGTAAAAGGGGCTCTTTATTTTTAGAAGGGGGCAATTCTCCAATAGAAACTCATTTCCGCGTGCATGGGACTGACAAAAGTTGTTAGTTTCCTATACACTATTGGGTCAGTAATTAAGGGGCATTTCATTTTGAAAAAATTGTGCAAATTCCACAGTTCTTGCACCTCTGACAGTATTTAAGTGGCACTTTCATTTTCAAAAGGCGTACTTTTGTCATTTTTCGGAAAAGTGGGGTACGCCCCCCTACCCCCGACCCTTTCTTTCCTGGTCCCTGCTTAGACTGTGAGAGAGAGTTTTTCAAATACTCGCTGGGAGACCATTGTTTTGGCATCTCTTCTGCTAAAGTCTGGAACCGTTTTTCAGTATCTGCTGAGACTATTATTAACTCTTTCAAGAATCAATTGAAGACATTTTTGTCCACGAACTCTTCTGAAAACATTGAAGTGTTTTGTGCAAAGCGCTCTAAGCGCCATTTATGACGGATACCGGCGCCTTAATTAATTTGAGAAAAAGTATTGTGGAAGTAGTATGGTTTTTCGATTTGCCTCCAGCAAGAATATTGTTGTATATTGATTTGAACGTGCTACCCATGGTCATTCGACACAGGTTTTAACTTTTGTTTTCCAAAAAGACTTTTGTTAGTGAAACCAGAGGCGCCGCTACAGAGCAGGGTAATCCCCTTGATCCCCACTATATGGATGTTGACATGGACTTCACCCCTAACTTCCAACGCACTTTTGGGGACATCTTCAAATTAACTTTCATTGTTTTAAGTTTTAAAATTCAGCATTTGTGATCAGCGGCGTAGGAAAGTATCTGTAATGGAAGGGGAGAGGGAGGGGGGAGGGAACTGTTATAATTCGTCTGAACAAACCTCAGAACAAAAATGTACGAGTCTCTTAACCACGGTCCAAAAATTATTTGTAAAGTTGGGAGGGAGGGGGTACTTATTCTGGAAGCTGTGTTATACTTAAAACAACCGTTTGCTTGCAGCCTCTATCAAATAATTAAGATATCTAATTAAGAAATATTTAAATTACAGTCACCATATTTATTGAAGGTTATTTTCACCCCAAATTTCATATTTATTTATGATCAGATGTAAATAGTGTGATTTAGATTGATTTTGGTAATAGAAAAACGACTGGATTTTTATTTTTAAGGCCTCAAAAAGTGTTTCAAATTTCCCCTGAAGTTTGCACCCAAGGAGGAAAGGTTTTGAATATTTTTGGCGGGAAATAGATTGTTAACGAATTTATCTTGCAATTTTTAGGAACTTCATGACCGGGGATGCGATAGATTTTAAATAAAAATAAAACAAATACCAAAATTTGAGATTTTTCATATGCAGTCATATGCAGCATTTTAAGTGTGGCCTATATATCATGGTATCATGAGCATGAAGTATGTATATATGTAAAAGGAGGGGACGGGGTGCTGAGTATACAAAGTTACATGAAAGAAAACCTTCATTATTTTTGCTTATAAACTTCGTGCCAACTTTAAGATAGATAAATCCATATCATTTGGTGAAAGGTCTGAGTCTGTCTTCATATGCACCCTATACGCCCCCGCCATGGCACAAAGAGCACGACTTTCGTCTTTCGAAGAAACGTAAATTACTTTATGGACCACCGATCACAGCATCGTATCCTCGAACATCGGCTTAAGGTTGAAAATCTGACATAGTGGGGCATTTTTACAACATTGGTCGTAAGTTGTAAGGGTTCGAAAACTATAAACATCGACTACGACAACTTAAATTTTATTACAATAGCTGCCAATGCAATCTACGTACGTCTTTTACCAATATCGGTTTGACCTTGGGCATAAACGGAATTTGCCCATCGATAATGGGGGTTCAAAGTCATAAAATCACCCTGAAATACAAAAATAGATTAAACAATCACCATACAAAAGATATTGATATATGGAAACAGAGTGGGGGGAGGGGAAGGGGGAGGGAGGGGGAATGACCATGCCCTTGCACTTCCAAGTCAATCCCACCTATGAGTATGACCTTAGATATTATCGTTGGTCGCCGCCGCCGGTCGGCATATAAGCGGCAGACTTTTGTTGGAGGGGAAACCTTGGTTGTGGGGCGGTATAAAAAAACATTCTTTGCTAACATCCTTTTAATTATACATATAATTCCAGCATGTTTGCATTCGTTATTACAAAAACAATGGTTAACATTTTGGTTTTTTTTTGTTTGGTTTTTTTTGGGGGGGGGGAGGAAGGGGGGCGAGCTGCCCATATTGGTCGAAAAGATTGCTTGTGGTATGGATGGTGTTGGTGGTTAAATACATTTACATGGATTGTTAACGGATATCCTCAATACTGTATAGGCCTACTGCATTAGTAGGGCAATGGTGAAGATAAAGACAACATACCTTTTTGAAATGGGAAGAATTGGGACTATGGGAGGAAACTCCTTTCTCGTTGCACTTCAGTGCGTCTACGGAGTTGTTGGTCTATGAATATCACAGAGAAAAACACACTTTCGTGGAAAATTGTAACTTTAAGGTCCACCATGATGTATTGGAGGACACCAATGTTGCGTCACTTCAATGGTGTATCCAGCCTATTGGATTGGTGAAGGGAGGGGAGGGGAGGGGGAGGGGAAGGGGAGGGGAGATCAAATCAAAAAAAGTTGATGGCGTCAAATGTTTTCCAACATTGTGTCAAAATAGTGGTTTTTAACAGCTAAACAGCTTAAACAGTTCGTAGGCAAAATTTATAGACCTTTTTATCTTTTGGGGGAGTCGTTAAGGAGAAGGGGGTAGGGGGGGGGCGCCTACATTATGCAAATTTAAGCGGTACTAAAACTGTACGAAAACTGTTGTAATCTACCTACTGCGACCACTACTGTAACATAGTGGTCGCAATTACAATAGTGTTTATAACAAACATTGAATACCATTAAGTTACAATTTTAGACAAAAATATTAGAAAACTTTAGAAAACATGGCGGAACTAGTTATGGTTTCTTATCGAAATGTTAGGGCAAATCTAGGTCCCCCTCCCCCCTCCCCCTCCCCCTTCCCCTTCCCCCTTCCCCCTCCTCTCCGCCTCCCTCCGAAAACCTTCCAACATTTTCATTACCCCAATAATAACCAGAACCGCCTTCTTGCAAATTTCCTTCAATTTTCAGGAAATTTCATAGAAATCTCTTGCAATATTTGGGAAATTTCCCTAATTTTCGTGCAATTTTTCGAAAATTTGGCTTATTTTGGAAAAAAAAAAAATCTTCAATTTTTGGTAACTTTTTAGAATTTGTTTTCTCTCAATGTTTTGGAAAAATTTTCTTCGATTCAATTTTCTTAAAATTGGGGGAAATTTCTTTTAATGTTTGGAAAATTTCTTCCATTTTGTGCAATTTCCTTTATTCTCGCTTAATTTTCGCGAAATTCATTCAAAGTTTGGGAAATCACTTTGAATATTTGAGAATTTTTTTTCATTTTCGTGTAACTTTCTGAAAATTACCGTAAAATGATTTTGTTCCATTTTTGGAAAATTTCCTTCAGTTTTTTGATTTTCGGTAAATTTTCTTCAATTTTTAAAAAATTTCCTTAATTCTCGTGCCAATTTTTGAAAAATTTCTTTTATTTTGCAACCAATTTTTCTCTTTTTCAGTACATTACTTCAATTTTCGGGAAATTTCATTCAATGTTTGTGAATCACTTTTAATATTTGAAAAACTTTTTCATTTTCGTGTAACTCTTAAAAAATTTCGTGAAATGATATAAAAATATCGGGAAATTTCATTCAATGTTTTGGAAATCACTTTCAATATTTGAGAAATTTCTTTCATTTTCGTATAACTTTCGGAAAATTATCATGAAATGATATAAAATTTTACTAAAATTTTCAATGATTTCGCTAAATTTTCAATTTTTTGTTAATAATTTCCTAATTTTCCCAATCGAAAGAAAACATGTATTAGGGAAAGTAAAATCCGTTTCTCCTGCAGCCCGTTTATAAGACTGCAAACTTGTTTCCATTAATCATGACAAAACTGCTCATAAAACACTTTTTTTGTGTCTTGGTCCCCCTAATAATTTATCCTGGCTCCGCCCCTGGTCACGGGCCTCCTTGTGATTTTTCTAGATCCGCCCCTAAATGTATATTATGAACACTTATCAATTTGGTACCACAAAGGGGAAGTTGTTTGGGAATACAGATCTATCTTCATTTCCAAAAATCGCCGGCCCATGATCTGTGCTTTGTTTCTTTTGCTGTTTACCGACTGATATGATGATACTTTTCAATTATTTATATGTCTAAAAGACTAAAAGTCTAAGAGAAAAAGACGGCGGGAAAAAAAAAAAAAAAAAATGACTTTAATATCTTATTCCGCAATGGAGATATTAAGTTAAGTATTTGGAAGTCTGAAAGTCAACTGTAGAAGGCTGACGCCCTGATCTTCACTTTTGTAAACAATTATTAAATCAAAAAATAGTCTAACATTTTTTAGCTATTTTTCTATTTTCAAGGTGAGGATGTGACGTCACAACTAGTCTTGTTGCAGTCATTTATACACAAATGAGAGAAAACTAAACTTTAATCTCCTTAAAGGATTAAAACAGAATAAGGATTTTCTTCATCATTTTATTTCTTGTGAAGTCCTTTTTCATGTAAGATTAATTTGGTCATGTCTAATCAAAATTTCTTCTGTATTTTCCCCCATTCCATGCTGCTTTCGAGTTTTTACAAGATTAATGATACAAGTTACTAACTAATACTAAGTTACTAATATAAATCAGTTCAGAAATTTTAAAGACTGCGATATTTATTATAAGCAACGACTTAGGTGGACTCTTCTGTTGCTCTCGCGGATTTTCTTAATCTATAAAACGGCTTCTTCAAGTTCAGGGTTGGCTCATAAGGCATACATCAGTTTTTATGTCGTGGCTCCTAGGACGCGACAGGACTAGTGATGTAAATTCCATGCTCAAAATCCGACATCTTTTAATTGAGAACTATATATTAAATTTCATTAAATGAAGTGACTATTAACTTCAAATTAAGTGCTTTTTATTGAAGGTTGTATTTTAATGGTTACTATGCTACAATTAATTTCAGCAACAATAATTGTAGAAATTTATGACGTTGTTTTTATTCACAAAATTCCTGTAAATTGGCAACATTAAGGAATGTAGACGAAAACTTCCGGTGCCAATCCAGGTGTGAAATTGATATGAAGAATGGTATTATTTAGACATTTTTACTGTATCAGAAACATAATAGAAAGTATTTATTACACCATGGAGTTAATAGCTCCATGATTACACCAATTTTTTTTTTGAAGAGTCACAAAGAGATAGTGAAGGAGAATAATATTGTTTGAAATAAACGAGGCTAGTCTCACCGGATGTAGTGAGATAAACGCCTCATTTGGTAGCCTGAGGCACTACATGCTATACTTGCAGCACTTGTATATCAGACATGTAGTGGCTGTAGCGTATGACTACACCGGATACGGTTGTAAAACTTAATAGCTAAGTTAACAGGTTAAGAAATTGTTAGCGTCCATCACGTACACATTGTAATCTTGCAACCTGTCAAATTCGGCGTGGGTAGAATCTATTTCAGAAGAACCAAGTTGCAGATCTTCTTTATTGTATCTATTCTATTTTAATCTATTCTATTTTATATTGAATGAATTAAAACCAACACAAATTTGTTCTCTTTCTTTAAAAGTCATGTCTAGCTTTTCGTTTTTGAGTGGGCTTAAGCCTCCCCCCCCCCGCTCAAAAACAAACAAACAAACACTGATTGCCGTTTTCAGATTATGGAGGAGAAAGGCGTAGGATCCCCCCCCCCCTTCCCTTTCTTCAGAAAGGGGTTATATTTCCCAGTTGCATGTATGCTTTATTTTGATGAAAATGTGAAATCATTAACGTAAAATTAAAAGAAAATGCGTAAAATTGTTGCAAATGTTGTTTTTCGTAACACTTCCTAATAATTTCTCCAATTGCTTTACTGGAAAGTGAAGAATTTTCCTAGTAATTGAAGAAAATTCCCCGGAAATTGAAGAAGATTTCATCAAAGAGCTTCAAGCTCTTTGATTTTACGAAAATGAAGGAAAAAAAAATGAAGATTTTCTAAAAAATTTACGAAGATTTCCTTCAAATTCATGAAATTTTTGCAGAACTTGAATGTTTTTTTGTTTTTTGAGGGAAGGAGGAAGGGAGGAGGGAGAGGGGGAGGGGGGGGGGGAAGGGGGCTATGATTTTTTAGGGAAAAAGCCCCGGCCCCTTAAGACACACCACTGCTTTCTTTGTTACTATCTATACACAACAATTAAATGCCACGACAGCCTTAAGTGTTCTTGTTGTAAGTTAAAGCAATTTTTGTGTAGGTTTTTTTTATCACTAATATTTATCCCTATTTTGTTTAGCTTTCTTGCGATTTAAGGGTCATCTGGTCATCGGATATTTGACTACAGCACTGTTGGGGAACAATTCCGTATAAGTTGATAAGTGGCGTTCTTCTGCTGCAGCACCGGCAGTGGCGTCCTAATTGTATGCTGTGGGCAAGGACCACAATTTCCGGGCCGAGGTCAGATGACAGTGACAATGATATATATATATATATATATATATATATATATATATATATATATATATATATATATATATATATATATATATATATATATATATATATATATATATATATATATATATATATATATATATATATATATATATATATATATATATATATATATATATATATATATATATATATATATATATATATATATATATATATATATATATATATATATATATATATATATATATATATATATATATATATATATATATATATATATATATATATATATATATATATATATATATATATATATATATATATATATATATATATATATATATATATATATATATATATATATATATATATATATATATATATATATATATATATATATATATATATATATAGGCATATTAGAGGCCCCATGGAAAATTCAAAAGTGTTTACCTCTGTGATATCACAAAATTAAATTTGCATAATATATCAAGTTTTTAAGATACAAATTGCTGTAAAATGACCAATAGATTCACCAATTGTGATAAAACTTGTTGCAATATTTTCATGGTTTATAACAATAGTTTCTTCTAATATTGAAGCTGAAGTTGTTGGTACTGATCTTTTACTGCTTATGGGGATGGTAACTTTATATGCGGAGACACGTTACTACATGTTTTTTGAGTTTTCTTTAGATCTGATAGGTACACAAATCTCTTCTTGTGCCGTATTTTGTAGTCCTTATAAGGTTCTTTACCAAAAAAGAAGAAGCCACTAGTTTAATATTCATAAAACGGCAAATATTGGCTTAGTATGCAAATCATGTATGTGAAATGCGAACACAACTCTCTCCCCTCAAGCCATGATCATTTGAAACTATAAGTATGGATCCGTGTATGGATCTATTTGCCGCATTCAGTAAATGCCAAGATAAAATTATATCATAGGTCATTTTGCCAAAAAACAAACAGTATTTAACCAATAGTACTTTCGACGATGACATTTCACAATTTCCCCCGACTTAGATGGTGGGTGGAGAAAGAGGGAGGGGGGAGGGGGGGGGGAACGCCCATCCCCCGCCTCGCACGGCAATGGGTCTGGGTATAGAAAGGGCAGTTTCATAAATTTGATTTTTATTTTCAAAATGTGAATAAAGGTTTATGGAGCTATCCTCAGATCTTACTTTACTTTAAAATGCTAGCAACGGTATAGTAAACGCATGTTCCATGAACATTTTTTGAAGAAATAATTTTAATACACTGAGTGGCATCTCAGGATAGGGACACCTTTGATACCTTTCAAAAAGGCGGGAAACGTTTTCCCTGTACCCTGTAGTCAGGTATTATGACTGTGTATTATAGCCATGTGCATCGGCTTTACACAGTATTACAGGTAGTGCGTAGCATGACAGCATGAAGGGTATACTGAGTGAGATGTTTATCTCACTACCTGTACCCCACGGTTTTTACGCCTATGTAAAAGTAAACTTGCTTGATCACTGGACTAATCCTTCATAAATCAGCATAGATCATTAAAAAAATTCAATGCGAACTAACAAACAAATAAACAATCAAAACCACCATAAGTTGTTTATTTCTTGGAGACTAACAAAACCAAATAAACAGGAACACAAATAAACAAACAATCTACCTACTGTGGTGTAGCGGTTATCATACCTGTCTACAGACCACGAGGCCCTGGGTTCAAGCCTGGGTTGGGTAGACACGCCAGTGTACTACAACTGGTTATCAAAGGCCGTGGACATTGACTTGGTTGTCGATGTTATGTCTGTCCGTACGTCGTACCTGTGTTCTTGTCCAGGTCGTATTAAGCGTTTTGTGATAGCATTTGTACTATCATAACCGACTACGCAGGCGACGACCCCGTCATTGTAATTGTATGTTCAACTCTCTCTCTCTCTCTCTCTCTCTCAAACAAACGATTAAATAAACAAACGAACAAACAAACAAACGACGCAACTCATTCTGAATCTGAAAAACAAACAAAAAAACTGACACACCAATATCACAATTTGACGCTAAAATTGCTGCATCAGTGAGTATAAAATACATCACAATAACAACCAATGCAATTCCTTTATCATGTGACAACAATTATGCTCGAATTAAATATCTAACTTATTGTTCAATAACTTCACAAACTTTATGATAAGGGAAACAACTTTACAAGAGTTTGATTGACATGTACTACAAATACTTTGAAGGTGTCAACCATTATTTTTGGAGGGTGTTAAATTTCTGGAAAATATATACGGATGTCAGAAGGTCTTCTACCTAGCATTCAAGATGGAAAGTTTCTTTCACGCCCTAAAATAATTTGTTGTAAAAGGTGTCAAAAGCTGTTAGATACTTTTATAGAAAATATAAAAGAAGCATTTATTGTATATTTGCTTGAAATGTGGGTGGTGGGATAATGGTTAATTCTTTCACTGTATGACTAATTAATTGCCAGTTGCAAATAAACTTTGTCTTCGAATTACTACCTCTGGAACATTACCCAGTTATGTCGCTATATATTGAATACATTTGACTATATTTGTAAACTGCTGTATGATTTATGATCATAATAGAAGCTCGAAAGCATTTTGATAAAAGGAATATAATTTGTAATAGTGCGAGAAATGTATGCCATTTTGATATAACTCTTTAAGGTATATGATTTATGTACAATTTACAACGTTAACGCGCACTGCATTGGACTCAAAGAGGTAATGTGTAGCGTTATTTGAAGAAAATAACTGAATAATTTCACCTTATCTGTGGGAATATTTCATCCTTTTGAACATTCAAGAACGGAACGGAAAAAGAGGTTTCAGCTGCATTTTGATTTTCCCATTTGGTTGTGGTAAGTGTTTTTTTTATAGTGATTATGAACAGATACCAAAGTTGCGATCTTGCTGTCGTAACACTAACACTAAAAAAAATGATAGGGCCTGTCATGGGGCCACGATGTGTCAGTGTGTTTCTTTACAGAGTTACACTAGTCTTATTTTAACTTTAATAGTGATGTGCTCTAGGCCTAGCCTAAGCCTGTAAGAAATAATTGTATTCAAATCCACGGCAGCATTTACTGTGTATGTCAATAGACATTTATTTCTAGTTGGTATTATTTACTTTTCAATTTTAGCCATAATTTTGTGACCCAAAGCTGTCTGAGGCTTATTTCCATCCATAGTCATCCTTTGGATTTGTTAACTCCTTTTAACTTGAAGTGTAGCTCATATTTTTACATTTTGGCTGGTTCCTGCATAGCTAAAACCCAGAGGGGATTGAGTCTTAAAGGAGCCCCTGGGCTCCACGCCGAAAAGATGCAGAGCTTCACGCATGCATTAATGTGCCCCTCAACAAGTCTAGCACCCTGCCCCTTTTTAAATCAAGCTAGGAGTCTGGTAATAAGAGGTAATTATATCAACATAATCGAGGTTAAAAAGAAGTGCTACATTATATTGCCAAAACCCACGACCTCTTTTCTCAGATCAAGGGGACACATAAACAGTAACAAGTGAATGATCAATCTTTAAACTTGGAAGAATATTACAAACATCAATTTGCTTACACATAATTTTGGATATAAGAAAGAAATCTAATCTACAACGAGTAAATTATTAACGCTTGAATACCAAGTATTCAAGGATGTCTCCCTCCATATATCAACGACTTAATTTTTTAAAATAATATTCATAAGCTCACTGTATGATTTAAAATGTGTTCTACTGTTCGTACCTTTATCCAGTTCTAATTTATAACCAAATTAAAATCACCCTTAAAATAATGAAAGAACCCATAGAGCTGTTTAACATTATTCTAAGATCAGCAAAAAACAATGGATTGTCATCATTCGGAGCACAAATATTAGCAATAGTGAAAATTTCTCTGTCAACAATTACATCAACAATCAAGAGTCTGCCAGAAGAGCAAGAGTGGACGATAACATAAGTAAAATCCAGAGACGCTTTACACAAAACACAAGTACTGCAGGGTTGTAGCTAGACAAGTTTGAGTGCTGGGCGCCAAATACAATGGATATTCAACTGTCAAAGTCCCCCCCCCCCTTCCTCCAAAAAAAAAAGTACAACACATGCCGGAAATTTTTATCTCAAATTCCATTGTTATTCGTCTTGCCCAAACTTTTTACCGCTTTTATTTTCATCCCAGTATTAATCGACGATAGTCATGCGGCACATGTTCCTATGAACTACGCAACAACTTTTGTTAATATCAAATCACCCACAAATCAAAAGAATATCGATCGGTCCATTATAATGTTAAGTGTATATGGGGTTTATAACAAATGTGATTGGTTACTTACATTTGGACTGGTCAATACGCACACCCTGGGCTCTTGGGGGTGTAATATTTACTTTGTTAAAGTTTGTTAGTATGATAAGTGGAGACTTTGCAAGCTGCCAGCAGTGATTCACAAGGATTAAAACGTGATTCTGAACTGTGTGCATGTACATATTTTTATGCAAAGAGCTTTGTGTATGGGTGAATTTATGATAATATGTACGTTCAATTGCGTTAAATTCCTATGTACATTTGTTTTGCTCAGAATTTAATGCGCTTAATGTATGTTATGTTGTGTGTGAAAATCAGCGGATGACATCAATAGAGCGAGATTAAAAGAGATCTGTTTAAACACTTAATTAATGAACCGAATTGAACTTTTGAGTGCTGGGCGGAAGAGTGAATCTTAGAGCAGAGTGCTGGGTGGGAATTGCGAGTCCTGGGCGGGCCTGCCCAGCGCCGCTTACCGTAGCTAGAACCCTGAAGAACTGTACCCCAGAATTTGTAAGACCATGAGCAAAAATCATTTTTCCACACCACTGGTGCGACCACTGGGATTTAGCATTAATATCCCTATGTGACTTAAATTAAATCAAACGAATAGTCCTGTTAATGAAGCCAATTAAAAACTTGTCTTCTCTTCTCTTCTCGTGCCCATTTAAACCACGGGCAATAAATGAACATAGATTAATCATGATGACAATGTATAGGACATACAAGAACCAAGAATTCAAATCAGTGGCTTCACCTACAGTTATAAAATACCAGGACTTTGCAATAGTGATTAGTTAGTACTTCGACAGGAATCTATATTTGTGTTCAATAAATACGCGACACACAAGTAATGTTCACACAAGTAAATCTTAAATTGCAGGCATGGAATAGATAATTTAAACGTGTTGAAAACAAAGCAGATAGTTTTCCAACAGGTACAAATAACATAGACGGAAACAGAAGAAAAAAAATAGATTTAATTTTTGCATATAAAACAACACTTCAGAGAAGTTTGGTAACATAAAGAGCACACAAATATGAACAGATTAAAGTAAACAAAAAATTAAACCTGAATAACTCAAAAACATACGTATAATTTAAACCCCAATAGTTTCTCCTGAAATTGATGTAATTGATGTAATTATAATGGGGGAGGGATTGAAATGGAACTTTATGAGCATGAGAACTGTGAAGAAGGCAAGAACTATATCCCTAAGAAAAAAGTAACACCTAACAGTTCCAGAAATTCAAGGCTACTGTATTCCTAACAATCTCTAAAATTTTCACCAACACCGAACATACAGTAACTATACCGCCACTACATAGTACTTTATACACCATAAATTTTACTCCTTTGGAAACACTCACAATGTGATGGGAGTCTCTGTCACCACCTAATTAACAGGTGTAAAAAGGTGAAGTATTGCAATAAAGTCACCAACACAATTTGACAAAATGGTTCATTTCACACTAAAATTGAATGAAAATCAGCCAATATTTCACAAATATATTCTTTTTATTGGTGAAAAAAGAAAAAAAAAAAAGAAAGGCTGGTGCCTGCACACTTTTGGGGGTAAACATTATTGCACCTGGCGTCTCAAACCCTTAGCAATGATCCAAAAAGGGGCAGTGCCAGTGACCAAAAATGGCTCTTACACAGTAGCAATAGACATGCAATAATGTCGCTGGGGCACTTTAAATGTAAATAAGAGAAATTGTACCCGTCTCCTTGGGAACCTGCAAGCACCAAGGTGGAGGTAATAGTGGGCATGGTAGGGGTAATAGGGGATAGAGCTGTGAACGTTTAGGGATTTTTGTAAACGTGTACACGCCAAAAAAAGCAAGCGTGTATCGTTTACACGCGTTTAGTACCGTAATTTTCGAAATACACCAAAATTGCTCCAAATTTACGATGCAAAGTAAACAAATCGCGCAACCAGTATGGCAAAAAGAACATTTTTATGTTTGTTTATTTTGCAATATTTTTTCTTCCTTGCAAAATTGATTTGACTCATCAGGTAATAATTACATGTAAATGTGCTGATTGTCACGATTTAAGTATTTTGACTGTGTTTGTTGGTCGGTTTGACAGCTTGTAAAACGGGCCTTGATTGAGTGGGAAATTAAAGCCTTATTAATCATGGCCTAGGCCTATTATTAGTTTCACTGTTTACTGCTGCGCATTTTACAAGTTAGTCTACTCAGATTTTGGCGAAATCAAAGTGTATAATATCGCCATTCATAGGTGATTACTGCACATTTGTGATTCTCACATTTAAAAAGGATTTATGTTAATTCAGGTTTAGTTTGTAAAAAGTCATTGATTGGAATTTTGTCAGCCAAATGTGTGTGTGATTTGAATCATGAAGACTATGAAAAACGATTACTGGCTATAAAGTATTTAGTAAACATTTACAAGGATTTGCGAGCATGCATGTAGCTTGTACATGCTAAACAGTCACAGCTCTAGTAGGGGCAGTGTAGGGTGGAGGTAATAAGAACAGGGTGGAGGTGATAGGGGCAAGGTATAAGTAATATGGGGAGGGTGGAGGTAAGGGTAGAAGTAATATGGGGAGGGTGGAGGTAAGGGTAGAAGTAATATGGGGAGGGTGGAGGTAAGGGTATCAGTAATATGGGCAGGGTGGAGGTAAGGGTATCAGTAATATGGGGACGGTGGAGGTGAGGGTATCAGTAATATGGGGAGGGTGAAGGTAAGGGTATCAGTTAATATGGGGAGGGTGGAGGTAAGGATATCAGTAATATGGGAAGGGTGGAGGTAAGGGTATCAGTAATAGGGGCAGGATGCAGCCCTTCTGAAAAAGCTTAACTAGTCTGTACAGTACCAGTCAGCTTGTGTTTGAGTGACTCTTTTTAACCTCTGTTTGTAAATTTTTTCTCCTGACCTTTCCCGCTTCCTGTACCTGAACTTTCCTGAAGTGTACAGTAAGCACTTTTCATTTAATAACTCTACAATCTTACTGTATGCTAGCTGTCAAAGATTAACCTTATATGAACTTGTCTGTTCTAACCCAGAGGCAGAAATTTTATTAAATGAAAACAAGAGATGCTGGTTGTTATTTCTGGTTTTAACAAAATAAATTCTCTATATATTAAGGCAAAGATCTGACAAAAGATAAGACTGAGATTTCTTTTTACACCTGTTAATTAGGTGGTGACAGAGACTCCCATCATATTGTGAGTGTTTCCAAAGGAGTAAAATTTATGGTGTATAAAGTACTATGTAGTGGCTGTATACTTACTGTATGTTCAGTGTTGGTGGAAATTCAAAGATTGTTAGGAATACAGTAGCCTTGAATTTCTGGAACTGTTAGGTGTTACTTTTTTCTTAGGGATATAGTTCTTGCCTTCTTATTTTGTTATACTTTAAAAAAAATTAAGATGCTATGTACAGAGTCCACCCCTCCCCTTTTTGTTGTACCCCTTTTATTTTATCTTGCAGACTTGCAGCCCTGGGTCAAACCCACCATCACAATCTCTCCTGTGTCGACAACGTTCACATTACCTGTCTTAGAATAGGTCACACCCACCTCACTCACTCCCACCTCACTCACTCCCACCTCACTCACTCCCACCTCACTCACTCCCACCTCCTTATTGGCTTCCCCCAACCCCTCTGCAACAATTGCCATTGCACCCTCACAGTCCATCACATTCTCCTTGCTTGCCCCCTGTACAACCTTCCAAAAGCTTCCCTCACTCCCCACAACTCAATAGCCAAGCTCTTCCAGAAAAACTCTCTGGATAAAATTATCCCCTTCCTTTATTATGCTTTCCTCTACAACCATATTTAGTCCTCCTCTCCCACCCCCCTTCCCCTCTCTACTTTGTCTTTTTTCTTCACCCATGCACCTCCTCTCTCGTTTCTAGCTTTCTGGCATTTAGTTCTCATGTTTCTCCCAATCTCTTCGTTTTTTTTCTTTGTACCTCTGGAATGATCTAACCTCTCAGGCACAATTTGACCCTCACTGTTGTGGTGCCATTAAGCCCTCATCAAACAAACAAACAAACTGGGTCATAGGTCAATCCTGCTGTAAAAACTATATCCTTTTGCCAATTTTGTCTGGAGGATTCATATTTTGTAGCTCAAGCCCATACTTCATGTGTCCTGTGTGTCAAATCATTGTCTGTTACTATACATTGCAGCTTTCCATTTTGTCATATAGCCGAAACAGATGCACAAGAAATACAGCTTACTGTATAATGCCTGTTATATTGAACATACTATTTGTATGTATGTTTTGCAAAATTCATCCTGTAGATACAGTATTGCTTGCCATATTCTACACAGTGCCAAGTACTGATCTTCCATCATTAGTCCAGGCAGCATCATCATTAATAGGCAGCATGCCTAATAATGGGAACATCAATGTTCCTGAAAATGCGAACGTTTTGCTACATGGAAGCCGCCATTTTGTGATATTTGCCATAATCCTTTGCTATCCTAAAGTTAAAACCTTATGCAATGTTACATATTTCAAATTTGAAATACTTCTGGGAAAAATTACTATGCTAGGGGAAACTTAAAACTCATGAAAATGCCTTCATTACTGTCATGGCTAAAACTTTTTGACTCTCATTTGATATGTTTACCACACCGTTTTTGAAAGATAAGAAATAATCGACAAAAGAGCTAGGTTTTTAGGTACTGTACGCAATGGCCATTTTAAAGATTCAAATATTTCTTAACACAATGATTTTTGATATTTCAAGTACATAATTAGAAACTAACATTCTTTTGCAACATCTGAACAATATGGCTGCATGACTTCAATATTCTTGTGTGTTATAAATGTTCCTATTAATAGGCATGCTCCGGACTGATCATGCTTTGTCCCATAATGCTTTCATTATGCAAATATATAGTTTGATTTTGTTTATTTATGATACTCAAATTGTCTCTTTTATGTTCTTTTGAAAGAACATCTGATTCCTACATTACATGTAGTAGGAATGTCTTTAGATTTTGAAAATATTGTAGCTTATGTGTTTTTTTAGTAAATTGTGTTTAAATGGAGTAATTTAAAGATGTTTGCATGCATTTGTATGAACAGTATGACAGCACAAACTTTGAATGCTATTCTTCAGCATTTTCCCCTTCATTTCAAAACAATTCTTCCTCAAACATCATCAACTTTTTTCGCAACAACAAGCTCTTCCACCACATATAATCTCCTCCCCTCCCCTTCTATACCTAACCTTACACGCCCCTTTCTTTTTACCTAACTTTTTCTCCCACATTCAGCTTTTTCCCTTTATCTCCCTTACAAACCTTCCATCTCTTCACCATCCTTACTCTTTAATACACCATTATTTATTTGGCACATTTGACTCTTGACTGTCGCAGTGCTGTTAAACATCAACAAACCAAACCAAACCATCATTTCAATATTTGAAAATCAGGAGAATGTCTTTTTCGAATACTGTTGATTAATTGGGTGGGAGTTTTATCTAAAGCTACATCCTTCCAAGCCATAGGGCTCATAGGGCCGGTGCTTATCCCTGGTTTCCAGTACAAGCGGATAAGAGTACATGTAATACATGACTCCCCCTGGACAGGACGCCAGTCCATCACAGATTAACTCCCCAACAGTGCTGGTACTTATTTTACAACTGAGGGGACTGAAGCAAATCAGAGTAAAATATCTTGTTCATGGACACAATGCAGCCCTCACGACGACCTGAATCGAATACGAGCATGACTCCTTAACCACTGAGCCACTGCACCTCTTGTTGTAGACTAAGATTTAAAATAAAAGCACCTCTTGTTGTAGACTAAGATTATCTACCTACTGTGGCGTAGCGATTATCATACCTGTCTACAGACCACGAGGCCCTTGGTTTAAGCCTGGGTTGGGTAGACACACCAGTGTACCACAACTGGTTATCAAAGGCTGTGGACATTGACTAGGTTGTCGATGTTATGTCTGTCTGTACGTCGTACCTGTGTTCTCGTCCGGGTTGTATTAAGCGTTTCGTGATAGCATTGTTGCTATCATAACCGATTACGCAGGCGACGACCCCGTCATTGTAATTGTGTGTTCACTCGTCGTTGTCGAGACTAAGATTTAAGATAATATGGTATACATTGAAAGCAAAAATGGATTTACATATTTTCATGGTTGTTACATTTTCTTTAGCAATCTTAACTAATAACTAGTACTGTTAACGATTAGCTATTAATCGCTAATTGCTCCCAACTCTTCAAAACGTTCAGTAAAACTCTATAATGATTAATCGTGAACATTCTATATAAAAAACCGGCTGCTGTCTATGGTGCCTGCCGTTGTGTTGTTACAACTGATGTACTACATGCTGACTTGTGTATGGGCGGTATTTTATCTGGCTGCTGTCTACAGTGCCTTCTGTTGATATTTTGTGACAACATGTTGTCAGACCAGTACTAAGTAAGGCCAAAACGGCAACATTTCTTGCTGATAATGATATTGCAATTCTTCATATGCTTAAAGGTCATCTAATCCCAAGATCTTTATTTTCTAAATAGTTTTATCAATCTTACAGGTAATTTTATGAAATGTTATTTGCATTTTGGTGAGATTCTTGGACTATTTGTTTTCATGGACTTTATGTGTGGGAGTTGTACCAGTTACAGGAAAGTTTCATTGAATGCTTAAAAGATTGTTTCTTTTAAATGATTTTTTGGGGAAGATTGGTTGCGAATTAATCGCTAAATGCTCACAAATTTTAACAATTAAATGTTTGGTGAATTAATGGCAAATCAACAGCACTACTAATCATTTTAAATGTCCATACTTTGTTCAATTGAATCTTCAGTGTTTGGTGTGCATACAGTACAAAAGGCATGACCTGTTTACATGCCATGGTTGGCCAGTTGATTTCTAATATGCTGTTTAATGTTACATAACCTCTTGTCATGTATTGTCTTGCTTATATCATAACAATTAAGGCATCTTGTTAATGATTGACAGGATAACAATCTTCTGTCACTTTAATTTCTCCGTCAGTTATATCTTAATTACTGTCAAACAGACAAGTGTGTTGTAAACATCATTAGGTGGCAGGGCAGCATGTCTGTTTCTACCCTTAGTGATTCCTTAAGTGTTTGTTTGTAGTCTCATTTCAGAATTTAGTCTGCTCAGAACCAATGCACTAATCCCCTCCTTTGAATCCTAAATTCATTCTTACAGACACCCAAAGACCCAAAGTAACTGGTTAACCCATTCATCCTTCCTTATCCCTTTTGTCATGGAAATGAATGGAGTTGTCCAACTGGCTAGTTGCAGTCATTATGTCTTAAGAATCTTTTCTTCAGTCTTGGGAGACTACTTCAAGTAAAGTCATCTGTCTCCATGTACCCTTGCAAGATACACTAGCTGTCTCTTAGAGCAAGCTAGGAAGTGGGGAATATATTCTTTTATAATTACTAATAAGCCCAATTGTTTATTAAGCATGGTACTCTTACAATTGAATATTATGCAGCATTGGGGTAGCATATTGAGACAGCAGTATTTTTTATCACTTCAGTGCTAAGGAGATGAATTATACCTCATTCTACTGACGATGGACAGTGTTCTGAACATATACAGTGCCTGTACCATCCCCTGATCACACTTCAAAAGCGCACTCTCTTTACACAGGTGGGGATTGTGTGCTTTGTGGCATATGTGAGAAATATTTGGCCATTTCAAACAAAAATGTGTGTATTTTGTCATTGATGTGAAAAAATGATTGTTGGTGTAGCTAAGGAGTTGATATGCATTAAAAGCTATGTAGTATGATGATTTTGATTTAATGTTTAGAAGTGATTGAAATTGCTGTGATAGCTGCGTGTATAACGATGTTTGAAGAGGTAAAGACTTGTGGATATTAAGTTAAAAACCTTTTGATTAATCGTAACTTGTTGGATAAATAAGATAAAGGATGAGTCGGTCTGTAAATACTTCCTTGAAATACTGGTAACACCTGGGAAAACATGTTATTGACCCTTTTAAAGCACAAATGATACCCTAGCAATTGAATGAAGAGATAAAAGAGCATCAAAGCCGATGACAAGTAGTCTTTAACTAATAATTTGTTTTGAGAAGATTTTCTTTTGAGGGAGATATTTGTATATTTACTCACTATCTCATACAATGACACAATATGAACAGCAGGATTTTTTTTTTGATGTATTGGGTGAGGGGGTTGCAGCTTTTGAATAATTAATACATGGCTTTCTCCAAAATACACAGGAGACAAGGCAGCCATTTTGTTTTGACCCCACAATTTTAAAAACATTCAGGCACCCTTGTAAGTGGATGAGTGATTAGTTGTTTAAATATCAAACACATACATTTTATATTATTTGTGAAATTGATGGAAACTGAGATGTTAAAAAAGTTAGAGAATCAGATATATTTTGAATAAATCTATGTATAAAAATACAATATTTTATTTATATTCATAATTCAACAACAAGAACTACAGTATCTCCTTGAAAAAACAGTGATAGTTGAGAATATGAACAAGGTGTCCGATTGTGCCACTATTTAAAGTTTTATGAACATCAGGTTTAAATAGCAAAATAGCCCTGGAAAAGGTGTTTAACCCTAAAGTTGATTAAATACTTCCCTCTTATAAAGCTTTAACTCTTCTTCTTCTGTACAGCATGTAATCTAGTAATGTCAAAGCTTATACTGGAAGCAAAGATTATGAATGTAGGACTTGCTAAACCAGATAAAGAACGCTTAAGCTGGAAATGATCAACCCTTAAATATTTTAGCCTTGAGCACACAAATAATTGACTTGTGCTAAGGTATATTTTGTTGAATATTGTCATCATTTATGGTTTTAAGATAATTTTAATAGGAGAAATGTTATTGCTCATTTTCTCAACAAGTATTGCTGTGTCTGGCCTAATATTTCACAAAAGATAAAACAACTTGTCATATTGAAACTGAGTGATTATCATGTCGCCTTTGAGTTATTTTTAAGCCCTGTTAGACTAAAATAGATTGATGTTTTGGATAAAAGTGGAGTAGCATCAGAAATATAGGTTGTTGAGCAGTAAGTCATTTTCAATATTCCCAGAATTGCCCTTTTTTAAATTACCAAACAGGTTAGTCAATCTTGATATAATTTTTTTACAACCAATATAAAAGCTAATACCTGTTACCTGTATTTTTAACAGAAAGTTTTTAAAAATTAAATTTTGGCTCTCTTAATCCTTAGTGGCAGTGTTGGGATTAAAGAGGGGTAAATGTCCCCAATAATTTTTGTTCAATTTATTTTCCCCTCAGTCATTGTATTTTGCCCCCATTCAATGTATTTATTTTGTCGCCAAACCTCTGTCCGATACAATTTTTTCAAGCAGTCAAAATGCATTTGAAAATATGTTTACATGCCTATCGCTTGTTTTAATCTCCACAGCATTTTTACAATCATTTGAACTTTGTTTTGAATGTTGGTGAATGCCAAGCTATTATTATAGGCCTGCAGCCTGTTTTACATTGAGCTGCAAAATGAAAGGCAATACAAAATTTTTGTTGGTAATGAATATTTTTTTTTGCTTTTGATATTTTAATTTTATAGCAATGATAGACATTTTTGACCATGTCACTGTGGTGTTCCCCCTCAAATCAAGTGTGCCCTATAATGGACTTCGCTTCATCTTACAAAATGGGTGAATTCATTTTGTAACCTGTCAGCAAATATTAGCATCCTTGGCATCAAGAGGTGAGGTAATGATTGGACCATACATGAAAAGCAAACTTGTATTGTGAATATGGGTCCATATACCTGTCACTTTATTGGTCCATATAACGTTTAAAAGTTTATTCTTACAATATGTGTCATGACCCCTCATTTGATTATCAGGATTGAAGAGAAGGGTGAACAATTAACGAAAACATGTATGCAGGTAATCTAAAGGACATACAGTATACAAATATAAAAATCAAATCATTGTTAAAAAGGTAATAGAGAGATTTATGATGAGTGCAGGTTTATATTTATTCATAGATTAAAACCCTTCACTTTGAGGTGATTGTCCATTGTTTTGGACTTGAACCTTGATATTTGGAACACTTGAAGTGTAAATGGGTGTCTGTTATTGACTGTGCTCTTAACAGAGGATCTTAAACTCTATATTTTATCAGCTCGTTTGGCTTTTTGCCCAGGTATATCATACTGTTTGGCAGTCAATATGAAACTAAAGCAGATTCAAAATGTGAGAAAACCAAATAAAGCAAAATCAAGTATACCTGTATGGCAAAGGGTAATGGTAAAGGGTAATGGTAAAAGGTAAAAAGGTACATGGTAAAGGGTAAAAAGGTATATGGTAAAGGGGGTATTGCCAATTTTTTTTTAGCTTAGGTTTAAATTAGTATATTAAGTGAGTGAATACTGTTGAGTATTTGGCTTACATGTTAAGTTCTGTGGTGAAAATTATATCTAGTGACAGGCTTAAAGATCTATGGATAGGTAGAAGTATTACACAAGTGAAATTGCTTAAAGTTCAGTTAACCCACTGGGTCACTGAAGTAGAAGGAGCCAGACTCTGCTGCTTGAAGACAGAGGACCCTTCAATAATCAGCCTGTGCTTAACCCTTACTCTACCATGCGGCGATATTATTGCCATTTTGGGTGTTCTATCTTTGACCCCACCTCCCAAGTGCGTTTTTAAAAAAGTGCTGTTAGAGTAAGGGTTAAATCCACGAAATAGCAAATGTTTCCTTGACAATCAGCTGAAAATTGACAATTCTACAGTTTATTGAATCTTAAGATGTACAAAAGAACATTTTTATACAATTTTAGGATGCACTGTATGCATAGAAATTCTAACTTGTTTAACATGTAAACAGGTAATCACGTAGAATTTCAGGAAATACACTCAAAACAGTAGCTCTTTGCTACAGATTATTATTCAGGCAGGTTTCTCTTCAACGTTTGTTACCACAGAAGTGACGTTACCTAGTATTTATCAGATATATTGGGGATTGATCAAGCAAATTTTGAGACAAGATTCCTTCTTTAAGTATCTGATGTTCATTCCTATGTACACTAACACTCATCACCTACTGTTGTAAGTAAAAAATTATTACAAGAAAGTGCATAACACATGAAGGTATCCAAATGTCGATCAATTTGGTATTTGTTTTTAAATTGTAATTGAAACAAAAATTTAATCGGAAAAGATACAAACAATATTTTCTGCATGTTGAATCTTCTTTTTAAAAATGCTTATTTCGTAAACGTTAAATGCCAGAAATCATGTTAACATTGATAATGTGAAGATCTTCACAACCCAGCCTTCTTCCACTTTAGCTACTGCCAACTTAGTAGACATTTCCACGACCACTCCTTTCTCTTTACCGACGGCTCCACACAAGAAGGCTCTTCTGCAGCCACTGCTGCCTGTCCCGGCCTCACCCTCTCCTCAAGGCTACCCGACGGCACCTCTATCTACTATGCCAAGGCGAAAGCCATCCTCCTACTCTTAAACTTCATAGAACTGTCTTTCCACCACTGTTTCGTCATCTTCTCTGACTCTAAATCCGTCCTCACTGGCATCCTCAACATGCTCTGGCCCAACCCTCTCATTCTACAAATCCTCAACAAACTCCACACTTTCTCCTCCTTAGGTAAGAATATTATCTTTTATTGGATTCCCAGCCATGTCGGCATCCCTGGCAGTGAGAGAGCCGACAACAAAGCTCTGTCAAACATCACCTTTCCTTTTCCTATTCCACACTCAGACCACCATCTCTCCATCTCCAACTACAGTACATACAAAAAAAAAAAACCTGGCAAAACTCTTGGAATCACGAAACCAGTAACAAACTCCACACCATCAAACCCAAAGTTGGGACCAACACCCCTCTGCACAGTCATAACCGCAGGGAAGACATTGTTATCATCCGCCTCGGCCACTCCTCTCTCACTCACTCCCATCTCTAATCCGGCTCCCCTGCCCCACTTGTAACACCGATCTCTCCATCAAGCATAACTTCGTAACCTGTCCCCTATACCAGAACTCCAGATCCCTTTTCTCCTCACTATCCTCAATCTTGAACCTTTTCGAAAACAATTCTTCCTCAAACATCATCAACTTTCTCCGCAACAACAACCTCTTTCACCACATTTAAGTCCCCCTCCCCTCCCTTTCTACACCTAATCTTACATACCCCTTTTTTTTTCTGCTTTTTCCCCTTTACCTCCTTTACAAACCTTTCATCTCCTCACTATCCCTACTCTTACACCATAATTTATTAACACCCTGTTGGCACATTTGACTCTGACTGTCGCTAGTGTCGTTAAACATTAACAAACCAAACTAAACCGTGAAGATAAAAATACAACATAATCCAATTTTTCTGATTGGTCAAAATATTTACACAATCACGGACAAGCCAATGGGTTACTGCTGTAAGTGACATTACTAATATACAGATAGACTCACTTGGTATTCCATAGCTGCATCCAATGTTCATTCATTCCTTATGTACAGCATGGACAGTTGATAGCTCCATGTGTATACAGCAACACTCAACACCTTGAGACATCTAAAATTCATACTTAAAAGATTAGTTCAGGACATAATTTTAACTATGATATATTTTACTCATACTGTTAACTGGCTAATTTATTGGTCATTCTGAGCAAATTAATTAATCATCGCAATAAATGAAGCACAATTAATCAATAAATAGCATTAAAAAAACACTTCTAGTGGCAATCATTTTAACAAATATAACTCTAAAAAGATTTCAAAGGGGATAATTTTATCTTAAATGAAAGAGGACTTCAAAAGAAACATAAAATGAAAAAAGCATTCAAAAATCTTATTCCGTTAAGGAGATATTTAAGTTTAAAGTTTGGTATCATTTGTGTAGAAATGACTAAAATCAAGACTAGTTGTGATGTCATAGCCTTAAATTTTCAGTCTTTATGTATTCTATCATGTTTTGTGCTGCGATTTTGTGGCTTAAAACCATGGGATATGTTAAAAACAGTAGTAAAAGTGAATCCAGAAAGGGTGTTTATAATATACCACCTTGAAGAAATTTCAAGAAAAACCATTTAAATAATTAAAAAACTAAATAAACTTTCTTTAAAATACATTAACAATTGTTAAGAATGTGAGGATAAAGATTCCAACTATAGTAGACTTATAATACACCAGTCATTTCTACACAGATAAGACAAGAGCTTTAAAATTGAATATCTCCTTAACAAAACAGATTTTTGAATGGTTTCTTCACCATTTTGTTTCTTTAGAAGTTCTCTTTCAAATAAGATGGACATGCTTGACCACTGAACTAATCCATTAGCCTCTAAGATTCATACCTAACCTCTCAAACCCTTTCATCTTATCACCTGGCCCTACTTATGGCTCTTTGTGTTCATTTTTACTGTAGTGTATAGCAGGTTTGCCTCCAACTCAATATCAAGTGCTGGAGTGTTGTATAACCCCTACAAACAAACAAGTGGATTGAATACCTATATTCAAAATATTTTGTTTTTATGGTTGATGTTCCTCTGGGGAAAGATGAGATGTCCTTCAGATGACCTTATCTCCTGCATATTGATTCTTCTTGTAAGATTGTCTCATCTGTTCCTCCAGATGGTCTGACCGTAGCTGTTGATAGACTGTGAAATGTAAACGCAGTTTGTGATTCCCAGTCAGAACTGTGCCAAAATATGACAGAGACATGAAGACTGAGGAATCTGGGCATGTTATGTCAGAACTGATTTCAGTTGTTTATATACAAATGATACAGAACTTTTAAACTTAAATTATCTCCTTAACAGAATCAGATTTTTGAATGCTTTTTTCACCATTTTGTTTGTGTTGAGTTTCTCTTTGATAAGAGATTACTTGTTTGACCATTGCTTGACCATTGCTTGACCTTTTGATATTGAACCTAGCAGAACTCAGCAAACCATTCTTTCAAGGAGTACTCAGTAAGGTTGTATTTTTCTGAAGTCTCTAGAATACTCTATTGCACTTTTGTATGTGATAGTACCAGGATTTGAATGCACACTTGTATGTGATGGTACCAGGATTCGATTGCACACTTGTATGTGATGGTACTAGAATTCGATCGCACACTTGTGTGTGATGGTTCCAGGATTTGATTGCACACTTGTATGTGATGGTACCAGTTGCACACTTGTATGTGATGGTACCAGTTGCACACTTGTATGTGATGGTACCAGTTGCACACTTGTATGTGATGGTACCAGTTGCACACTTGTATGTGATAGTACCAGTTGCACACTTGTATGTGATGGTACCAGTTGCACACTTGTATGTGATGGTACCAGTTGCACACTTGTTATAATGGTACCAGTTGCACTCTTGTATGTGATGGTACCAGTTGCACACTTGTATGTGATGGTACCAGTTGCACACTTGTATGTGATGGTACCAGTTGCACACTTGTATGTGATGGTACCAGTTGCACACTTGTATGTGATGGTACCAGGATTCGATTGCACACTTGTATGTGATGGTACCAGGATTCGATTTCACACTTGTATGTGATGGTGCCAAGATTCGATAGCGCACTTGTATGTGATGGTACCAGGATTCGATTGCACACTTGTATGTGATGGTACCAGGATTCGATTGCACACTTGTATGTGATGGTACCAGGATTCGATTGCACACTTGTATGTGATGGCACCAGGATTCGATTGCACACTTGTATGTGATGGTACCAGGATTCGATTGCACACTTGTATGTGATGGTACCAGGATTCGATTGCACACTTGTATGTAATTGTACCAGGATTCGATTGCACACTTGTATGTGATGGTACCAGGATTCGATTGCACACTTGTATGTTATGGTACTAGGATTAAAAATATTGGTTATAGCATTGGTTTATCCCTAGCCCGTTGGGTTTTCTCACCTCACATTTCACTAGCCCGACTGAACTTCCCACAATCCCTTTTCTTCATATCTGACATTAACATACTGGAATTTTATGATTATACGACTAGCCTGACAGACTTGAATGATGGAAATTGTGCTTGTCCATACGTATAATCAACTAGCCCTGGTTTAGCTGGGTTGTGCTAATTTTGGGTACTGGATGGTGCTGAATACCATTGATATTCATGTAAATATGCAAATAAACCATAGTCATTTATAGTGAATACAAGATTCAATTTTCAACAGCACAAATATTGAAACTAGCCTCTGCTACTGTACTTCCATATTTCCATGAAATTAGCAAAAATACACTCACTTTGGGACCAAGAGTTCCTTGGAAGGAATATTGGGACCAAGAGCTTGAAAGGAATAGTCCCATAAATTTTCATTTTTTCATAGATGATAGAGAAACATTTATAGAAACAAAGTGGTAAAAAAAACTATGTTAATATCTCAATTCCATTTAGAAGTTATAACAATTTAAAGGAATATTCCCATGGACACAATTTTAATTGATTAGTTCAGCAGTCAAGCATGTTTATCTTATATGAAAGAGGACTTCAAAAGAAACAAAATTGTGAAAAAAGCTTTCAAAAATCTTTCTAATTAAGGAGAGATTTAAGTTTTAAAGTTTGGTATCATTTGTGTAGAAACGACTAAAATCAGACTAGTTGTGATGTCAGATTCCTCAGTCTTTACGTATTCTATCGTATTTTGACCTGTGATTTTGTGGCTTAAAATCCATGGGATATGTCAAAAAAGTAGTAAAACTAAATCTAGGAAGGGTATTCATTATATATCACCTGAAGAAAGTTTGAGGAAAAATAATTCAAATAGTGAGAAAACTCAATAAACTTTATCTCAAATACATAAAGATTTTGAGGAATATGAGGCTGTGACATCACAACTAGTGTGAATTCAGTCGCTGTTACACAAATTATACCAAACTTTAAACTTGAATATTTTTTTAACGGAATAAGACTTTGCCATGCTTTCTTCACCATTTTGTTTCTGTTAAAGTCCTCTTTCATATAAGATGAACATGCTTGACCACTTAACTAATCATTTAATTACTCATGCTCGTCCGGTTAGTATTTCACTATGTACATGTACAGTATGTCTGTGTCACGCGAGAAAAGAAAACGGCATACTGTATATGGCTTGTGAAAACTTCAGTTGGGCTATATGAGGCAAGGAAACCTGATGGACTTGTAATAAACCAATACTTGTTGTGAGCCCTGATGTTGGATTTATAAGTACAGTATTTGGACAGAAATCAGTTTATAATGGATTATCCAGCCGAGTATAAATTACAATTTCTAGTTTTAACTGGACTGCTTCACTCTAAGAATCCCATATTCTGTAATATGTCTGTGCTGTTTGTGTACATATTTTAAAAGATTATTATTTTTGCACTTACTTATATAGCGCCTCTCCCATGGATTGAAGCACTGTACAATACAATTGATAGTACATAAACAAACTCTTAATATACCATATCAAAAAATAAAAGAATTGCAGGACAATATACAAGCATAAAAGAATTGGTAAAAATAAAAAACCAGATAAATAGAACAAGAAATTGAATATTATAGACAGCATAAAACTTAATCAGTAGGAAAAAAGATGGGTTTAAGGGCCTTCTTAAAAGTATAAACAGTTTGAGCCTGACGGATTGTAATAGGTAGATTATTCCACAAAAGTAGTTCCAGGACAGAAAAGATGCAGTCCCCACTGACACGATTAGTTCTTGGCACCACAAGGCGAGTGACATTCTTGTTGGATCTTAGACCACACGTCCAGGTTTATAAGTATGCAGCAAATCTTGAAGGTATGAAGGCGCATTTTTTGAGTTCATTGGTCAAGCATGTCCATCTTATATGAAAGAGGACTTTAAAAGAAACACAATGGTGAAGAAAGCAATCAAAAATCTTATTCTGTTAAGGAGGTATTGAACATAAAGACTTTAAGGAATCAGAGGCTATGACATCACAACTACCGTATTTTCTCTAATAAACGCCCCCCTTCTAATAAACGCCCCCCCGTCATTTTTCATACTTTCAGGATGTAACAACATATGTTTAACTTACCGAATGTGACTTGAAAAGGCTGTAAGTCAAACGTAACCAAGCAGAAAATATGCAAAGAGTATATTTCATTAATAATCCATGCACAATAATGCTAAAAACACAAAAATCGCTTGAATAACTAATACTATAGGCCTAAAAGGATTTGCTGTTCTTTTGTAAGTTACATTTTTTTCTTCATACTTTACCCTCGAATAAACGCCCCCTCTGTTTTCCAAATACAATGCCCCGGAGGCGTTTATTAGAAAAAACACGATAGTTTGATTTCAGTCGTTTCTACACAAATGATACAAAACTTTTAAACTTAAATATCTCCTTAAAGGAATAAGATTTTTGAATGTTTTCTTCACCATTTTGTTTCTTTCTCTTTCATAAAAGATAAACATGATTGACCACTGAACTAATCCTTTAAATATTGTTAGCCCTTTATTTTACTCTTGAAATGAAATAAATATTTATCCCTTCTCTGCTATGTAATGACTTGATACACACTATTACCAATGGGTAGGCCTCATTGTCCCAGTTCCAAGACAAGATAAATGCAGTAGCAGTTTAATATCCAACCGATGTGAATTGCACAACAATTAAAATCTGATTATTTGATTTATTTCATTCATTTGATTGATTGATTTCACATAAGTAAGTCTGCAGTTCATTGACTAGGCATACATGCAGTATAGAAGGAATCAGTCTGGAGGATGCTGAACAATTTCCATCATTTTGAAATCTTTTCTACAATTTAATTGGATCATATTTTCAGAAGTTAAGGATACGCACTGGAATAATTTGTTAAAAATGAACATTCAAATTTGAAAATAGCTAAAAAATGAATCGTGGCTCAAAATGTGAGGATTATTTTAAAGTGTACTTACATGTGTTTGGCAGGTGTTAGATGTGTTAATGAAAAACGTCTTAATGTAAATTATACAGAAGGTACACATGCAGAAAATAATGGGTTTGTATCTTTTTTGGATAATTGTTTCAATGACAATTTAAAGATCGAAATCATTTTGATAAACAAATGACATGTTATCAGTGCCATCATGACATGGCTCTATTACGTATCAATTATCTTGGAGAAAAATATCGCGATATATCATAGTATCGCGATATATTGGTATATCGCGATACTTTTCAAGAAAACTTGACTCACGACACATTGTTATTATCCCTAACATTATATGATCATGGAGTTACAATTTACTCCATGATATGATTAACGCAAGAACAAATGAGCTGCAGATCTAGCAGACGACATGATCGCGTTACTATTACGTTCATAACACATCACGCACGTGTTTGGTAATTCAGCTAAGGTGACCATGAATCATCGAAGTGAGAGCCTGAGTGGCACATTCTGCACCAATTTTTCGTTCTTTTTGCCAACTTACATCAGCGCCTGCCAGTGTGTGGTGATGGAGCACGATTTTTAATTAGTTGTTTTTATGTTTCACGATTATTTTGCATGTTTTTAATGGCTAAATTTGATTTTTAGATTCAGTACCGTAACATAAGAATTGTAACGTACGAAGTAGCCTTAGCCTAGTTGCGCGAAAGTTTCTTAGTTGAGTATTAGTTTTTGATATCGCGATAGGTGGCGAGAGGCACATTCCATTTCGTGAAAAAAGAGTTATTGCGATATCGCGATAATTGATTTTATTTGTGTTTCTTTGTGGAATAATTTTTCATTTTAGATCTAAGGTTAAATCAGCTCAAGTGAAAATTTAAGGTAAGCTGGGATTCCCCTAAATCTTATAATGTCTTCAACCATTTAGGAAAATGGCTGTTACCAAGTATGAAGATAAATGACAGGATCTTATTGCCACAACTTGGATACTTTGTTCTTATTGAAAGGCTATATGAACTGCCGCAATACGTATACAGATATGCCATCTTTCCGATTCCTTAAGTCTTGGTCAAATATCTGAAGCTTGAAATGTCAAATAGTTACCCGTATCGTTCAATTTATTTGCTGATGTGACATATTATTGGATGCATGTCATGAAAAGCTCGTTTTGTAGAATAATTTGCATCAACTAAAGCACTTAACATTATTTGTCTTACGGCATTTCACTTGAGTGTCGGTAGAAAACATTTTAAGTATGATTTTTAGAAGCGAATGTTTAGAAAGTATGGGGAGTCAAAGAAGGGAGTACATATTTTGGAGGGCAATGATAATACATAAGCTATTTACATGTGTTTCCATGGTTATGATACCCTTTCTGGGGAGAAGGAACGAAGTGTTTATTTAATGTTCATCAGTTGTGCGTGGTTACCAGGCATTTCTTTTTTGAATACAAAGCTGTTCAAATTTGTACTAAAAAATTTAATTAAATAAGTTTTTGCCCATGGTAACAAAGTACAGTATTCCTTAATCTTCAAAGAGCAAAGCAAAATTAATTTCTGTGTACATACATATAGTGTGTGCCAATATATATGCATTTTTTCCTTATATACCTTATATATACTTTTCTTAGTTGAATATTAGTTTTTGATATTGCGATATGTTTCAAGATGCATATTTCATGTCGTGGAAAAAGAGATATCATGATAATCGATATGTCATGACAGCACTAATATATATATATATATATATATATATATATATATATATATATATATATATATATATATATATATATATATATATATATGTATATATATATATATATATATATATATATATATATGTATATATACTGTATATACATATATATATATACATATATATATATATATATATATATATATATATATATATATATATATATATATATATATATATATATATATATATATATATTATATTTATATATATAATATATATAATTTTCCTGTACATAGCTGGTGCTTTGCAAAATTCTTAAAGAAAGCAGGAATTAACGAACAAGAGTGGTGGGTGTGGGGCTTCTTACCTCAGTGACACCTCCCTGGACTTTTGACTGTCAAACCTTATGTTACCAGCTTAGTTGAGTGGTCGTCAGACAGTGTTGAGTCTTGTACATACAGTAGGATAAAAAGACTTGCTACAGAACACATGATGTCTTAGAGGGGCACTCAAGCTATGACACAAAAAACATTTAAGGATGATTTGAATGAACAAAGTTGCTCAGGAGATCACATCAAGTTTTAAAACTTCCAGTGGTCATTTATCCTACTTCAAGAAATTTTCAGTAAGTCCTGCCTACTCATTAATATCCCATGACATCACTACCACAACATTACTTCACTTGATTCTGTTTGAGTATTTGCCGGACATGTTCTGAGTCTCAAAATCTTAAAACATATGAAAGGAGCACTTGACCGAAAAGCGAGGGTGTCGTTTTTGTGAATTTCACAGATATATTATTATGCACAACAGATGAAGAAATTTCATGCCTCCATAACATAGATCACAGATGACATGATATGTGTTTTTTGAGAGACCTAAAAATACGCTCTCACTTTTCGGTCTAATGCTCCTTTAAAAGAAGATACACAAAGACTCTAGAGAAAAGGGAGGCTGTGATGTCACTTCTAGTCTTTTTTCAGTCATTTCTACAGATAGCTGATAGAATTTTAAACATTAATTGAATACTTTCTGTACAATTTTGTTCCGTTGTCCTCCTTGACCTCTGAACTTGTTCTTAAATCTTTTTCTTTAAATCCATCCCATTCTGTACTAAATCCTCACATTCCCCTTACAACATGAAGCAATGGTATTTTTTTGTGATATTTGTTCGTGTCAGTTCCCTTCTTGAGTGCTTAGTCTCAGTCATGTCATCATTTGTAGCATTCACAAAGAATGTCTGTCATTTGTTTAGAACATCTAATAATCGTTTTAGCATGCATGCTCATAATGAAAACACAGAGGCCGTTTTGGATACCTACGGAGGAAGCGATCCATCATCAGTACATCTTCATTATCTCTCGTGGATCAGATGGTGCATTCCAATTCAATTATACCACGGTACTAATGAGTTGTATATTAACAATTGTGATGAGTATTTTGTGACATGTAAAAATAGCAGTTGTATCACGCTCGCTTTTTGATGAATGTCATATTCTGACGAACAATTGTAATGATAAAGTTGTGTTTTTGGTTCCGATGCGATTGCATCAGGAACCTTTGCAGTCATGGTGTGTGTGTATGTATGTATGTATGCATGTATGTACTGTATGTATGTATGTATGTATGTATGTATGTAGGTATGTATGGATGGATGGATGGATGGATGGATGGATGGATGGATGTGTGTGTATATGGGTGTATGGGTGTGTCTAGGATGGATGGATGGATGGATGGATGTTTGTGTATATGGGTGTGTCTATGCATGTATGTGTGTATGTATGTATGTATGTATGTATGTGTGTATGTACATAGCTCATAAATGCGATATCTCAAGAACGGTAAACTGGATTCATGTCATATGTGGTACACAGATACTCGATAGCCCATGCATGTTCTGTAAATGTGCTCTTTTGTTTTTTTAATTTTAAAGTAATGTCATGCATATTAATGAGTTGGCGGGGTGAAAGTCTTGAAATGTTTATTTTTAACAAGCACTTGTCTGTTTTGTTTCATGTTTGGTATTCTTTGATGTTAGCTGGTGTGTACATGCTGTTAAAGTGTTGAATTTCATTAATATGGACAGTGGGCGGGGCTTAATATGATTGCTGAAAAGAGCTTGTAAACACAGTATTTTAAGAACAGTATACTGGATTATTGTATTACGTGGTACATAGATAGCCCATAGTCTGTAGATGTGCCCTATTGTTTTTGGTGGGGATAACAGGCATATTAATGAGTAGGCGGGGCTTAATATAAAAATCTTAAAATGTTCTTATTTTGACAATCACATGTCTGTTTTGTTTAATAATTGTTACAATGATGATGATAGATAGTGTGTATGTTTTTTTGGCATAAAAACGTTGAATTTCATTAATATACTTAGTGGGCAGGGATTAATTTGATTTTGTTATTAAAATGAGCAAATAAACATGATATCTCAAAAACTATAAACTGGATTCACATCATGTGAGGTACACAGATAGCTCATGGTCTGCAGATGGGACCTAATGTTTGTGGTGTTGATTTCATGCTTATTAATAAATGGGCAGAGCTTAAAGTGAACATTTTAAAAGCGTGATAAATGAGCAAGTGTATGTCCGTTTTTTCGTCATATTGGGTGTTGGTTATTGTGTGCATGCTTATGTTATCAACAGGTGTCATTGATATGCATGGTGGGCATGGCTTAATGTGAAAGTGCTAAATGATGTAAACACCATAAACGATAGCGGATTCATGCTATATGTGGTACACAGATGGGTCATGATCTGTACGTACTGTATGTTCTAATGTTGTGATAGTTATATCATGAATGCTAATGAGTAGGCAAGGCTTACTGACAAATTCAGTTTTTGCATCATACTTGCTTTTATGATGTTGTTAATTATTGTGCAAATACTAACGTCGACATTTTTATTGATCTGCATGGTGGGTGTGGCTTATAAATAAGTATCATGGAACAAATATTTCATGATATGCAATAACATGACAGTTGATACAAATTTTACAAATCAATCAGCTTCTGAAAAAGCATTGGAACCACAAAACCTTTTGGTTCTGGTTAACGTTTCCTTGTTATTATGTGGATTGTGGATGTTGTTGTTATGGCACAGTTTTCAAAAAGTTTGATTGATATTGCAATTAAGAATTGTTCTGAAAATGTATAAAGATTTAAGTATTGTACAATTGTAAATCAACAAATTACTCTAAGAAATTATTCAAATCATCACAAATGACCAACAATTATACAAATTCATCAAAAACTTTACATAAGAAAAATGTTAATATTTACCATGTTTTATACTTTTGACTTTTTAATATTATTAAGGTTATAGATGCATTTTAATTAATGTACAGTATACCTTAAATAATCATAGCTATAAGTGAGAGGGAACATGAGGGGCAATCCAGATGGGTCCTGTAGAAAGAAATTTAATTTTGCTGATTACTATTCTAAAAAAGGAATAATCATGGTTATGGTGGTAGTAACTGAAAATTCCTATATTGGAGGTCCTGGTACTTCTGTACCTGGCTAGGCAAGAAAGTGACCATTGTACTGCTTAGTTGATTTTTGGTCTAAGTATTTGGAAGATATGCAAATTTATAATGTCATCAGTGTAGTAATTGACCTCCAATTTCTGTATGCACTAATTATTGAGAAGATATGCAAATTTGTGATGTCATCAGTATAGTAATGACCTTTAATTTCTGTTTCCCTCAATATTTGGGATATGCAAATTTGTAATGTCATCGGTGTAATTGACCTCCAATTTCCATATGTAATTTCAGCGGTATGCAATCCTCTTCCACAATAGTTTAGCACACATTAAAATTTTGGAAAATATTTGAAAAAAAAAGAAGAATATTAGACTAAAACATTGCGATCAATAAAGTTTAGCTTCTTAGCCTAACACAGTAATTCCTTGTTGCATAGTTAATACAAAGTTTAGGTTTAGGCCTGTATATTAACGGATCTGTGCACAAATTATAGTAGCTATAGAATTATTGCAAAAGAAAAAGCATGCAGCAAAAAAGTAGCAAGGTGCTTACGCAAGCATCTTAGAAGTTTGCAGCCTAACATTGAATCCTATGCCTGTTTTATGCTGGGCATATGTAGAATTGAAAACTATGCAAGCATCCACAAACATGCTTAGTTGCGTATGCCTATTGTTTTCTTTGCAAGCTTGCACAAAAATGTCTTAAAGAGCAACTGGCTGAAACTTGCAAAAGAGCCCGGGGAGGAAGGGGGAGGAAGGGGGAGAAAGGAAGGGGGAGGAAGGGGGGAGGAAGGAAGGGGGGGGGGGAGGAAGGAAGGGGGGAGGAAGGAAGGGGGGGGGGAAGGCACTTCCATACTAAAGTGGTAGGTATGTGTCGCCCAGATTTTAAAAATTGGACCACAGTATGAGAGTGAGAGATTTTTTTGGTAACTGCAGTATGACAGTTTATGATTTTGATACCTGCAGTATGAAAATAAGTGATCTTTGATACTAGCAGTATGAAAATATGTAATTTTTTTGAGACCAGCAGTATGAGAGGTTGGAGCAGTATGAGAGATTGGAGGTTTGATACCTGTACTATGAAAATTCTGAAGGCAACTGCTTGGGCGGCACATGTTAATATACCTCACATATGGAAGTTTCTCCCTCTCTTTCGGAAAAAAAAGGCCTAGAGCTCCTTTAAGCATTTGTAAGCATTCTACTTGGTAGTTGTTTATAACGCCAACTTGTGTGCATTTTACAAACTCGCCAATTTCTGGCCACAAAGTCAATTTTCATTTGTAAATCAATCAGGAAGCACTTGATGCTCAACAACTTGAATTACTTCCTGGATTGGGTAGTATTGACTGGAATTGTTTCTTAATTGGGTGTTTGAGTTACGAAGGACCTCCGTTGCCATTGATTAATTGTCAAAGGAAAGGCTTATGGGTCATTCTTTGTTCCATCTTATGTAAGTAAAGACATCTGTAGTTATTTATTGTTGTACAGAAACAGTAGTCTCAGCGATCATGAGTAAAATGCAAAGAAATTATTCAGAAACTCTTTAATCTTTACTGTGTAGCAAACTTTTTCTTTTCTTTTAAGAACAGGGTATTATAGGAAATTAATGATGTACAGTATGATCTAAAGAAATTTTGAAATTTAAGTTCAATTAATTTTCAATACGATTAAGATCTACAATTGAATTTGTTTCTGTCATTCTTGCAAATTCTCTTTACTAAGTAAAAGATACAGATAAGACATCTTGAAATATTGTGACAATTCCTTTAAATGTTTAATTTAGTGAGCCTCAGAGAGGGGAGGTGGGATAGTATTTGGCCTGATTTTATCCATGACTGGGCCAGCTATTGAATTAATTGCCATTTTATTTGAAGTGATTGATACCAAGTAGTAAATTGAGCAATTTGTTTTCCATGAATAGCCTTAGTACCCCCTCTCCCACTGTAGTACCGTCGGAACTGATGCCAGCCAGCTGTGTTAGTATGACTGCCATTGGTGATGGCTTGCCATCCGAGGGTGTTACAAAATCCGATACCCTCCTGTACTGTTTTAAGCACGTTGTTAACAAGTTTTGAAGTCCTCTTTAATATTCACTTGGTCGGAAATGTAACCTGAGGTCATAACAAGTCAGCAATTTATTCGCACCCCTTCCCACCCACACCACTCTAAGAATTTCTCCAAAACGATCTTTACCTTGAAACTTTCTTTAATACATAATGGATTTACTTGAACTCCGATCTCTTTAAGGTACCCATCAGAGATAATGATTATTTTCCCGAAAATGGAAGAAAATGTTCCTATAATCGAAGTAATTTGTCCAAGATTGAAGGAAATTACCACAAACTTGGGCAAAAAGTTCGCAAACATAAGCAACATTTTCCGAAAATGTAAAAAGTTCCCGATAATTAAAGAAAACTACCTGAAAATGAAAGAAAATCTCACGAAAATGTTTGGAAATCGAACAAAATTGTCCAGAAATGTAGCAAAATTTCCGAAAAGAAAGCAAAATTTACTCGAAGGGGCGGGGGGGAGGGAGGGGGTATATAACAAGTCAAAATTTATTGGTACCTCTTCCTACCCACCCCACCACTGTTAAGAATTTCTTTAAAAAGGCAATACAGTCTGTAGTCTTGCAAACATAAAAGAAGTAATTGTGGATAAGATTACTGCAAGCCAAGTCATGCATCTTATGCGATAGGGACCCATGCTGATTTTCAAAAGTTTTTTTTTCAGTGAGTTTTTAATACTTTGGTGATTTTACAGCCAGAGATTCAATCGCGTTATATGGTTGAAATAACTTATTTAAGCTATTTAGCTTTTAGATTTTAATTAGTTTTTTAAACCCAATTTATAGTCCAAATGAGCTATCAACTACAAAAGCTATTCCCCAATTGGACTACACATATCAAACTTAATTAGCTTATGTGCCAAACGGTATTTTAACACTCCAGCCAATGAAAACATTCTTTCAATCAGAGATATTCGGTGGTATTTCCTGAGCCAATGTTATTATGTGTATGTTATTTTTCTTTGGATTGCGCCGAGTGAAATCTGAGTGTTTGAAACATTTTTAGTGAATTTTGGAATGCAGAATTCGTTAAAACTACGCAACAATATGAATTGTTATTGCATCAACATATCGATCTATTTAAGGCAAACATAGCAACACAGCAAAATATCTAAAAACACGCATAGGATATGATAAACGCTGCAAAAATCCGAACGTATCTGGCTCTTTTAAATCCCTTAAAGAGATGTTGAGTTTAAAATTAATTATATGAAAAAACAAAAAAAATGTTGTCAGCAAAAAATCAACTTGCAGTTTAGTGGAACATTTTAAAACTTATTTGCGGACATTGAATAATTAATCACAAATGTGCGGAGACTAAGAAAATGGCGACTAAAATATGAATCTCTGAGAGGTTTATCCCGTTGTGGCACTAAATAGGTAAAGATTTAGGTGAAGTTTTTTGGGAAAGTATTGATTAGACTAATTGATATAAGAATGTCTAAAAAGTAAGTTATTTTTCAATCATCAATTTTCTACAACGTGTGAATTAAAAACAACAACATAGGAATTGTACCTTATTTCTAACAACCCTCGTACGGCAATCCCAAAGCCAACCCATACTAAGGGATGTGTATAATAACTAGAATATCCCTAGCATTAAAACAGCCTTAATTAATTCTTCACAAGAAGAACCATATATCCACATATATATCCCAGTGTTCCTGTTGTGCATTTAACTCCAAGCTTCACGAAAGTGATAATTGGAATCGAGAATATACATGTAGCAGTTGAATGAGTAATCTGCCAAGGCCTGCTGAGTGAGGTCACAACTCAAACAAAGGCAGTGGACAAAGTCCATTCATATGGTCACTAATCTTTTGTTGTGTGGTTGTCAACATTACCAAGTTTTCTACGCAAAGCAAAGCAAAAAAAGCTTGTTTTTCAAGCTCACACAGAGCTGTTGTGAAGTTGCTTTCATGGGAAAATAATTTGTCATTCCCAGTTGTTATTCCTGCCCTTTGTATTTTTCATTTTGATTAAAGGTGATGTTTTGAAAAATTTGCTGCATGTAATTTTATTCCCTCGGAAAAGTTCAAAGTGGAAGGGTGTGTAGCCAGGTGTGTGTATATCTCACTAATCTTGTGTTCACGCAGCGGGGAAAAAGAAAAGAAAAAAAAATCTTTTTTTTTGCACTAAAAATGGAATACCTTTTTAATATTCCTTTGTGTGGTGATTGTCAAAGAGCTTGTATATAGAGAGGTACAGGTGTGAATTTAACAGTTTGTTATGTTCATTGAAAATATTGTACATAATGAAAATTAAAAAAAGTTCCGTCATAAGTGGTTTAAAATCGGTCATTTTGCTTGCCCTTTGTATTTTTTTTATTTTTTATTTTAATTAAAGGTGATGTTTTGAAAAATTTGCTGGATGTAATTTTATTCCCTCGGAAAAGTTCAAAGTGGAAGGGTGTGTAGCAAGGTGTGTGTACATCTCACTAATCTTGTGTTCACGCAGCGGGAGGGGCATAAATGCTTCAAAACTTCTTTTTTTTTCACTAAAAATGAAATACCTCTTTGATATTCCTTTGTGTGGTGATTGTAAAAGAGCTATAATATAGAGAGGTACAGGTGTGAAATTAACAGTTTGTTATGTTCATTGAAAAAATTGTACATGATAAAAATTGAAAAAGTTCCATCACAAGTGGTTTAAAATCGATCATTTTTCAGCTTTTCACTCTTTTAAGGCCTATTTGTTTCGAGGAGGGATGGAAGATTTTGAAAACAGCGTATGATGTAAAGTTTGTAGAAGACTTAATAATATTGGTATGGTTCCACAATACAGCTACTAGCTAGCCATATTGAGGGGTCAAATTTTAACATTTTCACCACTGTTCCATGGAACAGTGCTTTTTAAAAAACACTGTTCCGAATCAAATTTCACTGTTCCAACATTTTCGTCAATAAAAAATACAAATTCCTTGTTTTAAATTGGACTTAATATACACCATTTTTGTCATAAGATATACTTGTATCAAGAAAACAAATAAATGTTAGTCGGAAGGCTGCTGCGCACATGTGTCAAAACTCTATACCAAGTATACTGTGTATAAATACTTATATTGTATGTATACACGATAAATACGTGTGATAATTGCGTTCACATGCAAATACAGTTTTGGGGATGTGAGTGAGATATACAAAATTCTTTTGAAGATAATTAATATGTAGCACAAATTATTACATCTTTGGCAAATGGTGTGTGGGGAGGGAGGGTGCTCGCTTGTGTGCTTGCAAATACTGAAATTTATCCTTACAAAAATATTAGCTTGCAGCATGCTCGCAACAAGCTAACATTTTTAGCTCGCGCAAGCATGCTGCAAGCTTGCGCAAGCATGCTGCAAGCTTGTGCAAGAGTGCTGCAAGCTAGTATTTGTAACAAAATAGCTTGCACAAGTTAGCAAAATCTATCTGCAAGCTTGTGCAAGCTAGCAAAACTTTCTACAAGCTTGCGCAAGGTAACAAATATTTTGTGCTAGCCTGCGCAAGCTAATCACAAGCTAGCAAGCTAGCAATAATAGCTTGCTGCAAGCTTGCAGCATGCTTGCACAAGCTTGCAGCACGCTTGCGCAAGCTAAAAATTGTTAGCTTGTCGCAAGCATGCTGCAAGCTAAAATTTCTGTAAGGGTACTTGAATTTTGTTAGAATAAGTTGTTTTTAGTATAAAATATAAAAAAAGAAGAAGAAAAAAACCTGATTTATTGACATTTTCACTTAGTTTTTTTCTTTTTAAGAAATGAAAAAGAATCCCAGAATTCCTGGTTGTAGTTAGGAATCTGTTGTCAGGATTGCGCAATACTGGGATTGGGATACCAGGACTTGCGTGACTAGCAGAATCCTGCACAATGTTATTGATTGCGCAGGCAATTGCAGGAAAAGAAAGGTTTTTATACTTAATAAAATATTTGTTACGAGGGATTTCACTCTTAGAACATGTTTAAAGGACAGAAAACAAGATATTGATGTTATGTTTAAAAAAAACACTGTTCCACAGAACAGTGATATTTGAAAATTTACTGTTCATGCTCAAAAGCACTATTTTTTTCCGAACAGTGGAAAGCGGAAATTTTAAGCCCTGATATTAAAGGAGCACTAGACTGAAAAGTGTGGACGCTCGTTTTTGTGAATTTTAGATATATTATCAACAACAGATCAATAAACTTCTTACCTCCATAGCCCACAAACAACATGAGGGCAAAGGTCACTTGAATATTCATATTAACCAGACAACTGCTATACAGTTGCATGCTAGATAAGCGTTTGATTTTGTGGGGCACCCTAGAAAATGCCCTCACTTTTCGACTCCAGTGCTCCTTTAAGGGTGTGGAGGTAAGGGAAAAAGAATTTGAGGTTTGGAATCAAGGGATACATTCCACATTCATGCAAATGTGGCAGTGAAAAGTGTTAAAAACTGTTGAAAAGTGGAAAGGTGAAAGGGGACAGTAAAAAAGTGGAAGGGTGTAGTTAAGGGGCAGTGAAAGTGCTGAAAATTGGTGAAATGTGCTGAAATTAGGAGTAATGAAAAGTTTAAGGGGGGAAAGGCAGTGAAACGTACTGAAAATGGTTGAAAAGTGCTAAAAAGGGGCAGTGAAAAGGGGTGAAAAAAGGTGAAAAGGGGTGAAAGTGTTGAAAAGGGGGCAGTGGAAAGTGCTGAAAAAAAGTGAAAATACTGGTCTTGAAAAGGGGGTGAAAACTAGTCATGAGCTTAATTTGTTTGTACTTGTCCTTATTTTAAAACCAAACTTGAATGAAAATCTGGTATAATTGTTGCAAAATGAGAACAATGTATTTTGGGAAAAGCACCTCTTATCTCCCTTGTAAAATGTTGGTCTATGTGTACCTGTACAGGAAAAAGAACTCTTTAGATACTGTAGTATTATCATCATTTAATGCCGACTTACTGTGTTTCTGCTAAAAGAGCAAGAAGTTATTATCCGCAAAATATTACAACCTCTTGCCAAATGCTGACTATACAGTACTTTAGGCTTTATTCACCTTGTATTCTTACTTGAAGTAGTTTGTATTAACAATATATGCTGTACACTGTACTGTGTACAGTATAATGAATAGCTGCCATTTTACATTTAATTTAATTGTTTACTGTGGGAAAAAGATCCTGCCAACAAGAAATACAAATGATTATTTTCTCATCAGATGTTCACCCAAACAACAGAGTGACCTAGTAAACACATGTCAGGTATCCTGGACAAACTCGCAGGTGCCAAGATCTATTGTGTCGAGCGACAATAGCCAGAAACCAACTTATTTTAAAAATAAACCTGGGAGGGAGCTGGTTTTTTTAGAACCTTGCTGCACACATCTGTTGCTTGAAACAAGGCTGACTCAGCTTTGTTTATTCTTACTAAAAAAAAAAAGAAGCCAGCAAGGTTGCATCAATGCCTAGGGGTGATATTTTCATAGACACTTCCACAAACATGGGACAATATTCCTGGCTCCAGTTGGTTAATGTCTATTTAGAGTTGCATCCCTCTAATTACACTTATCTATTTATACAATTCTCAAGTTTGTATTTGTATAAATTGCATATTATTTGATTACACTTTTTACAGGATGTCCGTCTTGCCAAGGATGTCAATCGTGTAATATCCTAAAAAGGTAAATGCACTCGATGCGCTCTTGTAAATCTAAAATTCATTATCGCTGCCGAAATAGATAATTTACTTTATTGGATAGCTGCGGGGAACTTTGTGTATTGACCAAAGTTTGAAATGGAATAAGTTGCGTTGCCATGCTTTTCTGGCTGTAGGGCGTATTTAGAAGTAATGAATTCAGTTAATAGATATCTATGATTTATTTCGGAGGCAGCGTGATCGAACGTGAACAACTTAATTGCTTCGTTCACTCTTGATCTTGCATAATCTTATAATCCTGCCGTTCAAGTACTTTTGTTGAACATCGCTCAATTTTGGTGAGGTATAGTTGACGACAGTTCATTTCTGACATCGAGAAATCGTAACTTGGAAGAAGTTTTAAAGAATCTGATCGAATATATAGTAGTATGAATTCTTGTGAAAAGAACCTTCTTGTGAAAAAGTATAAAGGTTTTTGCAGAGCAAGTCAAATAATCTCAAATCATTGATTCTTAAAGTATTAGGTCAGTGGTCAAGCAAGTCTGTTTATCTTATATGAAAAAAAACTACAAAAGAAACAAAATGGTCAAGAAAGCATTCAGAAATCTTATTTCATTAAGAAGATATTCAAGTTGACAGTTCTGGTAGCACGGAAGTAATAAGGTCATCACTCCGCCATCGAAAAATGAGAACCCTCAGAGAAGGCTAATAAAAATATTTTTGAGAAGTCCCATTTCATGGGACAGGAAGCTGAGAAGTTATAAATTTCAGGAATGGTAGAGAAAGGACAGGACTTGACTATGTATGCATATCCAAACTCGACAAGTTTTGTTTCAGTATAAGTTTCATGGGGAACTATTTTACCAAGGACCTGCACCAAAATTTGAGTAATTTGGTGAGGGTGTATAACACCTCTTTACTTTAGCCTAAAAAAAGGGCCAAAACCTCTGGTGACCCCCTATTGAAAGTATGCTCATCCCAGAGATATTAGGTTCTACTTTTTGGGAAACATCACAAAAGATCCCAAATCTATAACATTCTTGTACAAAAAGGACTCAGAATTTGACCCTTTCATTATAGGCTTCAATGGGGAAAATAATTAGTTCCGTGCTACCTTCTGTCGTATCTGTGTAGAAGTGACTGGTGTAGTAAGTCTACATGGAAAGTTGGTGTCTTCATCCTCACATTTGTAACAATTGTTAATGTATTTTATAAAGAAAGTTTATTTAATTTTTTCACTCTTAAAATTATTTTCCCTCCAACTTACCTCAGGTGGTATATTATAAATACCCTTCTTAGATTCAGTTTTACTACTTTCTTGACATATCCCCATAGTTTTTAAGCCACAAAATTGTCCAACAAAATATGATAGAATACATAAAGACTTTGAGGAATCTACGGCTGTGACAATTCACAACTAGTCTGAATTCAGTCGTTTATACACAAATGATACCAAACTTTAAACTTAGATATCTCTATAACATAAGATTTTTGAATACTTTCTTCACCATTTTGTTTCTTTTGAAGTCCTCTTTCATATAACATGGACTTCTTGTCCCCTGAACTAATCCTTTAAAGGTCTTTAGACAGGTACAAAAGTTTGCTGCTCAACCACTGGCTGAGAAAAACATTAAATTCTGAGTTAAATAATCTTTGAATTTTGAAAATAGCATGTGTAGTTTTCATGTTATCTCAGTAATCAAAGTTAGAATGTTTTTTAATATATGAAAATAAATGTGATGTATGAACAGGAAAACACCTCAAAATGCTTTAGTTTTTCTGTATATTTCTTCCCTTAATTTCAGACCTTGAAAATTTCCAAGCTGCCTGCCTTCTCCAGCTTGAGGTTGGTTGGGTGTATGGTCACGATCAAATCTGATTCCTCAGAACTATCTTCGCTTTTTCAATGAGAAATGACGTCGGGTTACAAAACACTAGATTTACATAAGAAAATAGAAACTGTCCCGTTTATACATCGCAAGATGTTACACAAAAATTTGTATATTTCCATCAGAATTTTCAGAGAACTGTAAAACAGTCAATTTTATGCGATGTTGATAAAATATTTTGCTCTGTCCATATTTTAATTAGATTTTAGATCATTTTAAACATTGTTGCCTTTACTTGTCTATACCTTTAAGATGCATTGTTTGCATTAAAGTGTAAGTGAATAGTCGGACATGTTGATCTTGTATGATGAAGGGCAATAGACAAACCAAATTGTGACAAACTACTGCGGAATCTTATTCTGTTCGCCAGTTCGGTAGATTCTCCTCTTATGGAGAAAATTATTTTCCTCCTGAAGAGGGGAAAATCTCAGACGCTATTTTGAAGATTACCCATGATGCCTCTAAGGAAACATCGTTAACGCTATGGCAAATAACTTGTATGGGTTCTAGAAAGTTTATAAGCTAGTAGGTCAATTTCATTTTTGCATTTTTAAAATCTATACTTATTAATCTACAAATTATCCAGTTCCCAAATGAACATCCACCACCCTTTAAGAGATATTTAATGACAAACTTACAAATTCTGGCCTGTTTTCGCTGGGGATTATTCAAAGTAACGCAGACACCATCCAGTACCAAACAAGAAAGAGAATGTCCATTGCAGAAACAGGTATGCACACAAGGCAGCCTGATCACTTCGCACATACAATGACCTTATATAAGCTAATTAAAAACTGTAGGTCAAAGCATCTGTAAATAGAAATCTAGAAGTTACATATTTACATAGGTTTCCCCTCTTCCGGGGAAAATAATTTTTCTCCTGAAGAGGGGAATCCACCGAACTGTTTACTCGATATTTAAAAGATGTCAAAGATTTCTTTGAAAATATCTTATTCTTAGAAATCAAGCCTCTCCTGTCCTGATAATTCCCTGATGATTTATTTTACCTGAAAACAAATTTGATTTCTTGAAACATCGTGTTTACTTACTTAAGTGTTTTCCAAGGTTTTTGTTATTCTGTTTATTATAACATTCGATTAAATTACTAGAATTGTCTTTTATGAGACGAACATGATCAAATGATGGATTTTTATCAGGTTGGTGTTCCTCCAAGCATGTTTCATCATTTCATCTTTCTTGTCTGTCCTTTTGCTTTTCATGTTGCTTAATGAATATGCAATGTGTTTAAGCATGAATATGTTTTAGTCAGCCTAAAGTGTGAAACACAGTTCTGGAAGGGTTTGTTGGCTGGCAGAAAAGATTGCCCGTCATGAGTTTTTTTAATTTTTTTTATTGCAAAACCAACTTCTCAAAGAATTGGTTGTACATTGTGGACTGGTTAAAATGAAATCTGTTAGGAGAAAACTTTTTTAGAAAAGATATTAGTTTCTGTGGATGCATATCAGATTTTTATTCTTATTACTCTCTTTGATACCTGAGAAATTAAAAAAAGATTTGGAAAAAGATAAACATTTTAGCAGCGTATCTCAAATTAAGAACTCTGTATTGACAAGACCTCAAACACAGTATGAGTCTCATACTGTCTACTATCTCAAGCAATTCATCTCTGTGACAAATTCATTTTAAATGTGCTCTACTTATGTTGATGAACCCCCTTCCCTGTCCTTGGGCACTCCCCTCCTTTTTTTTTGGTGTCCACCCCTGACAATTGTTGTAACTTCATTCCTAACTTATATTGCTGTAAAGGCCATTTAAATTAAAGGCTTTATATCTTGTTAAATGCTGATAAAAATATATACAATCCATCATTTCTGATTGGTCGAAATCACAATCGCTGACACACCAATCAATTATCGCTGCAGAAATGGCAAAGCAATTTTCTTGAGGCGAGATTTCCTCTTTAAATTTGTATTTACAGTAATAATGCAAGTACAGCTAGAATAAACAGCTGATATTGGTTTGACTTGTTTAATGCAGTGTCCTTTTAGTTTGTATTCTCTATCATGGGCCGTACAGGAGGTCAAGTGCTTCTATCACCTGCTCAATAGCCGTCTATTCATTGCATGAGAATATTCAACTTTGAACAAGGTCTTTATGATTGTACGTGTTTGTGCTCCAGGACTCTTTATTTACTAAAGTTTTGATTATATAAATTGGGTTCTGGTTACACCCCGGGGATGATTTTGGTTATATGAATTGGGTTCTGGTGACACCCCTTGAATGATTTTGGTTTTTTGAATTGGGTTCTGGTAACACCCCTTGGATGATTTTGGTTATATGAATTGGGTTCTGGTAACACCCCTTGGATGATTTTGATTATGTATTGGGTTCTGGTAACACCCCTTGGATGATTTTGATTTTTTGTATTGGATTCTGGTAACACCCCTTGGATGATTTTGATTATATGTATTGGGTTCTGGTAACACCCCGTGGATGATTTTGATTATATGTATTGTGTTCTGGTAACACCCCGTGGATGATTTTGATTATATGTATTGGGTTCTAGTAATACCCCTTGGATGATTTTGATTATATGTATTGGGTTCTGGTTACAACCCTTCGATGATTTTGTTTATATGTATTGGGTTCTGGTAACACCCCTTGGATGATTTTGATTATATGTATTGGGATCTGGTAACACCCTTTGGATGATTTTGATTATATGTATTGGGTTCTGGTAACACCCCTTGGATGATTTTGATTATATGTATTGGGTTCTGGTAACACCCTTGAATGATTTTGGATAGAGAACATCAGATTGGTGCTTCCACATTTAAAAAAAGTTTATCCTGAAGTTGTCCTCGAATTTCTGGGAAGTTTTGTGGCTATTTCCTGAAATTTCAGGCAATACAAATTCAAATAAATGAGATAATGAGGATTTAATTGCAACAAAAAAATAAAATGTAACCAAATACATATTTACACCTCCGTAAGATTTCTCCTAATTCCATTTCCAGAATAATTTCCTGAATTTTGGGAAATTTTCTTGAAAGTGCAATTACTTGTTTAGATCTTGAAACATAAAGAAACACTGGACAGAAAACAAGTACGGGTAGGTTTTTGGGGACTAATGTGGACACTTTATCAAAGAGAATTTTAATCTTGCTTGTCTTTGCTGCTGTATTTGACAGGTAAAAAGAATATTTGTTGGAGCTATAGAATGTCTTGATAAAGTTTCTCTTGTGAGTATTCCACAACAATGATAACTTTCTTTCACACCTTTTCTCCCCACTTTTAATTTTCTCCTTTTCTTTCCTTTACTCCTTCCCTTTCTTTCCACTTTTCCTTCCTCTCCCCTTTTCCTTTCTCTCCCCTTTTCCTTTCTTTCGCTTTTTCCTTTTCCCCTTTCCTTTGTCGTTTCTTTTCCATTTTCCCTTTCTTTCTCTCTTTTCCTTTCCCCTTTTGTTGAGAATGTTGAGTTGTTGACTTCATCATTATTCATGTCATGCAGAGCCAAATACAATTTTTCATTGGTTGTTGCGATTGTGGCTTATAGCTTAAGGCAAAAACCTTAACAAGTAAACAAGCAACAAAATATACACAAATTACAAGTTCCAGTATGATGAATAAACTAAACGTGTAAGAACACAACATTTAAAGATATACGATAAAAAGAAATGCTTTGAATCCAAAGTTGGCATTGGAACCACGTGGGATTTTTCACTATGGTTCTTTCTGTCCCTCTTTTCCTTTTCCCTTTTCCTTTCCTCTTTTCCTTTCCTTTCTTTCCCCCTTTTCCTTTCCTCTTTTCCTTTCTTTTTTTCCTTTCCCTTTCTTTCCCCCTTTTCCTTTCTGTCTCCTTTTCCTGTCCCTTTTACCCTTTCCCCCTTTTCTCTCTTTCTCCTTTTTCTTTCTTTCCCCCTTTTCTTTCTTTCTCCCTTTTTTTCTTCCCCCCTTTCTTTCTTTCCCCATATCCTTTCTTTTCCTTTTTCCCATTTTCTTTCCCCTCCTTTATTCTCTCTTTTCTCCTCTTTCTAAGTTCTGTCTTTCTGGAAGCCTGTCTTTCTGGAAGCCTGAAAAATTTTGTGGGACTGTTGGTACTTACACCTATCACCTGTAGGTGTTGACTACATGAATGTTCACCCATCAAGTATATTGTTTGAACACACATGGTCACTGGGAAAATCTGTACAAATTTTGATTACTCTGGTCAGGATTTACTACCATTGATGAAATTCAGCACCCTTGTCTGGCCTGTATGGTCATGTTTTGGCCCAAAGTTCAATTTGTGAGTGACACGTACAGTAGAAGTTACTGTAAATGTGTCATAAATGCAAATTTCACTCAACTCAGAATACCCTCATTTTTATGTAAATGTTTATGTTATAAGTTGCGTTGGTAATATACTGTACAATGTTTACTGTGCATTATAGGATTAAACCAATATAGTTATTCTAACAAAATTGATTATAAAAGTATTTACACAGTTTTTTGGGTCAAATTTGGTATATTTTTAGAATATCAATTGACTCATTACAATAGGCAGATTGAAACTTTTTGAATTAGACTTGTTATGTCATGCAGACCCCTAGCTTTGCTGTTTCACAGGGACAGCCCCCCTGGGGTCCGCCCTGCCCCTCATGATAATTTTTATACATATATTTTTTTATATATATATTTTTTCATAACTTTATGATCTTAATTAGCCTCTTAAATGAAATACCTTACATGGATACAGAACACAGAATGATAGCATAGTAAGCAATTGTCCTCTTTGGCTAATGACTGGTCCTTATCATTCAGACAGAATAGCTTAATTCTGAGATGCATGATTGTAGCTAAAATTGCAGAGCTTCTTCACCAAGGGATTGAGCCTTACTTAAGGGGGCTTCGTGACTCCACACCCAAAATACACAGCGCTTTGTGTGCGCATTAATGTGCCCCTCAACAAGTCTAGCACCCTGTCCTTTTTTAATCAAGCTAGGGGTCTGTCAGAAAGTAAACTAACTGTATTGTGTGGGAAATGGCATACAAAGCGTATGATGCTCCATGTGGGGTTCGTTGCTACTGTAAGACTTGATGATTAAAACATTGGGTGCTTTTCCTGTTATATTATTGTATGAGTTCATGTTAGGCCCAAAATTTCTTGGAGGGACTTCACTTCCTTTCTCTTTCCTGTTCCTCCTATTTTAAAGGATCAGTTCAGGGGTCAAGCATGTCCATCTTATATGAAAGAGGACTTCAAAAGAAACAAAATAGTAAAGAAACCGTTCAAAAATCTTATTCCATTAAGGAGATATTCAAGTTTAAAATTTGGATTCAATTCTGTAGAAACGACTGAAATCAGACTAGTTATGATGTCACAGCCTCGGATTCCTCAAAATGTTTATGTATTTTAAAGAAAGTTGATTGAATGTCTTTACCATTTTGTTTCTATTGAAGTCCTTTTTCATATAAGATAAACATGCTTGACCACTGAACTTATCCTTTACCTTGTATGAATGTTACATTGGGTATTGTACAACCAAAATAATAACCCTTTGAAAAGATCCTGAGAGTACATGTGCTGTGCTTTACCAAATTTAATATTGTCTTGAACAGAAGGTAAATGTTCTATTGACCACTGTTTTAGCAACATTTTGTGATGTTTCTTGGTAAGCCCTATTGGCTCATCTTTGTTTCCTTTGTGTAGCAATTATTCAAGTGCTAGTTAAACAAATGCAAACACTCCCACAAGTGGACCAGAGTAAATTTCTGTAAATTGCTAGGTACACGCTATCTACATGGATCAGCAGGGCATGTGATCATATTTTGTGCCATTGTTTAGTTGCTCATACAAATGTTTGTCACTGCTTCTTGAAAGTCAAGATTAGCAAAACATCTGGAAAAAGTTAGGGTTAAAGGATTAGTTCAGTGGTCAAGCATGTTTATCTTATGTGAAAGAGGACTTCAATAGAAACGAAATAGTGAAGAAAGCATACAAAAATCTTATTCCCTTAAGGATTAGTTCAGTGGTCATGCAAGTGTTGTTATGTGAAAGACGACTTCGAAAGAAACACAATAGTGAAGAAAGCATTCAAAAATCTTATTCAGTTAAAGGATTAGTTCAGTGGTCATAGTAAGTTTATCTTATGTGAAACAGGACTTCAAAAGAAACAAAATGGTAAAGAAAGCATCCAAAAATCTTATTCCGTTCAAGGATTAGTTCAGTGGTCAAGCAAGTTTATCTTATGTAAAAGAGGACTTCAAAAGAAACAAAATAGTGAAGAAAGCATTAAAAAATCTTATTCCGTTAAAGGATTAATTCAGTGGTCAAGCAAGTTTATCTTATGTGAAAGAGGACTTTAAAAGAAACAAAATGGTGAAGAAAGCATCCAAAAATCTTATTCCTTTAAAGGATTAGTTCAGTGGTCAAGCAAGTTTATCTTATGTGAAAGAGGACTTCAAAAGAAACAAAATAGTGAAGAAAGCATTAAAAATCTTATTCGTTAAAAAATTCAAGTTTATTCTGTTAAGAGGATCAAAAGAAACAAAATTCAAGCATTCAAAAATCTTATTTAAAGTTTAAAGTTTGATATCATTTCTGTAGATATGACTGAAATCAGACTGCTTGTGATGTCACAGCCTCAGATTCCTCAAAATCTTAATGTATTTTAAAAAAATTTATTTAATTTTTTCACTATTTAAATCATTTTCCCTCAAACTTTCTTCAGGTGGTATATTATAAATACCATTCCTAGATTCAGTTTTACTACTTTTTTGACATATCCCATGGTTTATTAGCCACAAAATTGCAGGACTAAATATGATAGAATACATAAAGACTTTGAGAATCTGAGGCTATGACATTACAACTAGTCCGATTTCAGTTGTTTCTACACAAATGGTCCAAACTTTAAACTCAAATATCTTCTTAACGGAATAAGATTTTTGAATACTTTCTTTACTATTTTGTTTATCTTTAAGTCCTCTTTCATCATGTTTGACCACTGAACTAACTAATCCTTAATTAAAAGATAACATCAGTGGTCATATTGTACATGTAAAACATTCATACAAGAAATGATTGGGATGAAATTGCGATGAAAGTGTTCCAAAATCAACTCCATCAAGGAGATATTTAAAGTTGAATGATTAATCAGATTTGTGTATAAATAGATTAAGGGTTGACTTCATAGCCTTACATTAGTATGTCTATTTGTTGTTGTTTACCGAACTTTACGCCCCGAAAGCTCTCTTTCTAGAGTATTATATCAAAATGTCTGTGTCCTTTGATACATGTAAACTAACTACAGAACACTGGTTGGAGACCCGACTGGGGTTTGAATCAGGGATGTACAGTACCTGTGTTGTGCCACATACTGTATGTCTATTTGAAACATTTTTTGTGATTTACTCAATTAAAAGCTCTTTCTATAAGATTATTATAGCAGGAAAATCAAACGTAGCATAGTATCTACGCTAAGCTGATGAATATTTTTTCCATTTTGGGGATGGCGCAAAATATCGATGTGGAAGTCTCTGTTATCATTGGCACAGCTCTTCATGTTGTTACCTGATATTGGTTTAATGAATGAAATTGGCGACAACTGTCGTTTTTTCCGTTCTTTGCCTGATGAATAATCATTAGTCTCCTGTGATTAATCAATACATCCCGGTACATTTGACACCTTCGGCTTTGCTGTTGAACGCAAACTGAGCAATTCCCGTTGAAGGAAAGTCATTTGGAGTTAGTGTATTATTGGTTGGTGTTATCGTACAGCTGTAAACGACATGAAATCGTGGTGGAAGAGTTTTTTCCCTTCTGAAAATTCTTTCTCTTCCCATTGATTTTTGCATCTAAATTTTCATCAGGGTTTGAATGACCTAGAAGCCTTTGCTGTATAAGGTAATTAATCATTGGAGGACAAAGCGTAGTGATCAGGCTGGAGGTTGATGGTGAGAGCTGGTAATGTCAGCTGACGAGTGACAATCAATGACAGTATTAATGTGTGCGAATGTTACAGGAAGCAAAGTTGCTAGATTGGCACATTTTTCTGTTAAACGACATCCGTAGGATGTTATCGTACATAAAACAAGATTGTGTAGAAATAAAAAAATTAGGATTTTAACGGTCACTGGATATGTAAAATAATTACTTTAAAGATATTCTCTGTCTGAATGATTGGGGAAATTGGGGTTGTACATGTACATAATGTATTTTTAACTTTTGTTTGATATGAATGTACATGTAACTATAATCAGAATACTGAATTAATTTTTAACAATATCAGTATTAAAATAAAACATTCTGACGCTTAAAAATTCCTGTGGATTTGCAAATAGCAGCTTCACTCTTTGATCGTTCGTTTTACACGGTAAGCATCGGACACAGTATTGTATCTGGTTTTGAAAAACAAAGTACCCAGTAGACTTAATTTTCATTTAAAAAAAAGCATCATTTACCATTGAAGAGAAATTGTGGGTGTGTGTGTAACATCACTCTTGATACACCAGTCATTTAAAATCTTTTATTTCTCCCACATTATCCTCAACTAATTAAATTTCTTGAGTTGCTCCGGCAACAGTTAACGGTGGGGGGTCAGATCGGCGGATATTTTACTGTGAGAACGCTGTCACTTCATCTTGATGCTACTTGTCGTATTGAGGGTATAAGGATTATGATCCAGAGCAGGTGATCAGACACACCAATGAGATAAACGTGTGTGAACGTAGATCATTGACCTGCCTGCGATCACGTTAGTTATTCAATTATCTATTATAAATTGTTTATTGCGCATGAACAATTAGCCTGCTTGGTTACATTTTGTTGGTTTTTCAATGAACCACATTTTGACTTCAGTTTATTCATGCCCCATGATCATGCAACAAGTCTGATCACAAGCCCTCACTCAAGTTGGAACACATGGCGTTGTTTTTCTGCAATTAACCCTCTGGATAAAATTATCCCCTTCCTTCATCATTCCTTCCTCTACAACCATATTTAGTCATCTTTTCCCACCCCCTCTCTCTCTACATTATTTGTTCCACCCATACACCTCCTCTCTCGATCCCAGCTTTCTGGCTTTAGGTTCTCGTTTTCTCTCAATCTCCCTCTGTTTACTCTCCTTCCTACCTCTGATCTAACCTCTCAGGAACAATTTGACCCTTGCTGTTGTGGTGCTGTTAAACTTTCATCAAACAAACAAACAAACTGAGCTGGTTTAATGTCAGGGATCATGGATCAGAGATAAATGAGAAAGCAGCCTTTTACTTTAAGTACTCCACATCTGAATTTTTTTAAGGTTGTTTGCGTGTTTTACTTTGCATAGCAACCATTTTTAATTTGTTACCTCTGGTGTTGTACGGCAAGAAATTTTGTTATGCACTTGTCAGTTGTATGACTCACACCTATTACCCCCGGCAATGTCAGTCAAAGGTGAGTCATTGACATGAAATATTGACTCACATGTGTGTCATTGTACCAAATTGTCAGTCACCAGAGTGACTCTTGGGTGGGTCAATTTACTTCAAACCCATTGACTTTGTACAGAGGTGATTGATTTGGGGTAAGTCATTTCACAAAAAATGTCAGTCACCTAAGTGTAGTGACTGAGGGGTGCGTCAATGTACATGTTTTGTCCACCCACTGGTGCAATGACTCACCTTGTCGGGGGGGGGGGGGGTAGGGGTGAGTCACACAATTGACAATTACATTATGCATAGTAATTAATGCCTGTTCCATTGTAGGACAACTTATTTGGGTATAAAAGACACAAAAAAAAAACAGGTCAGGTGGTTAATGCTGCTTCGTTGCATATAATCTATCACACCATTAGGACAATATATCCTCCTTAAGAACAACAATTTTGTGTTTATTGTTGAAAAAATGTGATTTTCAATAATTCACCTTTGGAATTAAAAGGCCTATAAACTAAATCTGATGTGTTTTAAATGTTAGTGATTCCTATTCATCTCTTTGTAACTACTGACAGTATGTCTGTTCTGTGCCTGAAATCAATGTTATTTTTTACAGAAAGCTTTCAATATTATGGTTGGGAATTTTCTCCACAAGAGTGCTTCTTGTACATTCCCCACCCTTCACACACACCAAAATTGAATTCACATTGGCATAGTTTTGTCTGGTTAAGGTTGTTGACATGTAAAGGTTGCCTTCCTACTTGGCAAAGTTATATTATACCCTTTCAGGCTCTAATGATGTGGTGCCATCGCTGCTTCTCAGGAGTTCATTTTTCACAAGTACTCTAATCCCGGCCATCCCTTAAATGAATGAACCTTTTACTGCCCTCATATACATCATTACCCCTGGAAATATTGGTTGTTGAAATGTTGATATGTAAGCACTAATGAAACTTTTGCATAGGTGTAGGAACCAAGGGGCCCGGGGAAGGGGGGGGGGGGAATGTACACCTCCCTGCCCCCACTTTCCTGAAAAAATAATAAAAGTGCCCCTTTTGAAAATGAAAAGTGCCCTCAATTACTGTTTAAGGTGCAAGAACTCATAGAATGTGTATACATTTAAAATAATGTAGTACAAAAGTGCCCCCTGCAAAAGGAAATACCCCTAAATTACTGACCCAATAGTAGGAACCTGTCGACATTTGTCATTCCCATGTACGGGGGAATATGTTCCCATCAGAAAAGTGCCCCTTTCTAAAAATGAAGTGCCCCTTTTTTTACTGTAACAGGGGCAGACATATGCATATCACTTGGGATTAGGAAGTGCCTCGTAAGAGGTCGTGTCCCGTTTTATGAAAGCTCCCCATACCCCTGTAGTTTTGTGATCCTTTCCCTTCACAAGTAGCTGGTGCTGTTAAGCCCTAATCAAACAAACAAACAAGTAGCACTGATACAGACAGTTAATCATTGGCTGACATACACCCAAAGTTTGATTTTTGAAGCAAAGTTCACCCCTTATGTGACTCTCTGTCAAAGAAATATTATTTTAAGTCCCAGAAATGAACTTGTTAATAGGAGGTGAATCATGATATCTGTGAGAACGACATTCGTTTGCAAGTAATTGATACCAAACGTAAATGATTCTCCCAATTTCATCTTATTTCAGCCTTAAATTTGTCACTTGTAATTGATACATCAGGGGATTCCAGTTTCACACCTGGAAAAAATGGTGAAATGAAACAGCTTTTTTCCTTCTGTTTTTATATAAGGAACAAGTATTAAGTAAAGTGAGTAGCTACAAAGTTGTAAATTTTGACAGGTTCCAGTTTGCTAAACAATGGAGAGAAATTTACACTGGTGTTAATCAGGCTGGATATATTTGTCCCATGGGTGACACTTCGTATTTCCTTGAGTAAATTTACCTTCTCTGTTTTGAATATTAAATTTTGAAAATGTCTTTTATATCTGGTGGAGGTTGTTTGGGTGGAATTGTGCGTATTTGTGAGTTCAGATGGGTGTGTTTTAATCATCTGGAAAATAAGACTGTAAAATGGTAGCCAGTATGATGTTCATCACTGTCACTTGTTTTGACACATGCAACCCCCTGTTTTGATCATCTTAAGAAAAGTTGCAATTGTTTTGATAACAAACAGTTCAATCATCTTGCTTACCCTTGTACCAATGGTCTTGGGGCATTGGGAAGACCCCTATTCACTTGGTTGGTGCCACGTCCATTTGGGAGATGACATCATTTGCTGGAGTGAAAACAAACCTTTGCGCAATACACGTGGGCAAGTCCGTATGCGTTTACTGAAAGCGGTATAAATGGCATGTAAGCAAACACAGCTGATCGCTTTTGTTTTACTCAATGTGGGGTGAATGCGCGCGGTTGCTATGCGGTTTGATGACCTCAGGTCACATTTTCAACTAAATGAATAGCGCAAATTTGATCAACACAACACAGTCACCAGTCATGAAAAAACATTGATTGCTGGTGTTTGACTATCTTTTATGTTACAATTTGATTAACTTGGAATTAAAGAATTTTTAAATATCAATAACAAGATCAAAAAAGTCCTTCCACATTTTAATAAAGTGTTTGTGTTTGATCAATACATTTAACTACAAATATGGCACTTGTCTTTTTTTTATTGTGGTGGAATGGTTGGTGCTTGGGTGTAGGAAGGGTCACCTCTTGCTGGGGGAGGCAAGAACCCCCCTAAAGATCCTGGTTATAAGCATTCTTAGGAAGTTTTCTTACTTTTTGGAGAAAAAAAATCAATTTGTAGAAATAGATGAGAAAAGTTGCCTTTAAAATGGAAAAGGTAAATTTGTATGTGCAAATTCCTATATGATGACAATTTTCTGACTTAAAACAGTTATGGAGAAGAATATTTGTATGTCTAATGTGACTTTGAACCATTTCCTTTAAGTCTTGTATTTGTGAAATTGGAAACTTTTTTTATGCATCGATGCCTCATACTTTGAAAAAGTTCACAATTATCTAAATGACATACAAAATTATTTTGCCCATTGCATTGATAAATTCTGCTTCAGGCTTGACATTTAAATGCCTAGGATAAACTTGAACCATTTGGCTTCTTGTCTTGTAGTTGTGAAATTAAAAAACATCATTTTGTGCATTGATGCCTGAAACTGAGAAAAGTTTAACAAATTGTTGAAATGACATGAATTCTTTGCCCTTTGCGTTGATGAATTCTGCTTCAGGCTTGACATTTAAATGCCTCGGATTAACTGCTTTTGTCGATCCAGTTTTGCGTGAATTGTCCTCAATAATCAAGAAGTTTTACATTCACGAATCTCCTAGCTAGGTCAGATGAGACCTGCACATGCTTAGCTTAGTGACGCGAGTAGAATTCTCTAACAAATTAGGTGAAAACAATTATTTGGAATAAGACTGTCAAGGCTTCTCGCCTTCATGGTACAGTTACCGTAGTGTTTCGAAGACACATTTTAAACCCTTGATGATTGTTTTCTGACAGATCGCATTGATCGCTGTTCTTCAGACGTCTGAGGGTTGAAAGGAATTTCTTGTTTTGTTAAATGATTCTGAGATGCAGCCAGATGCAACGAGTATTGGGGGTCTGGTTACAATCTTTTAAGATCTTTTCGCAACTGTTTTCAAACCAAGTTGTCACTCAAAAGTCTTAGGAAGAAACCTGCTCTAAAATCAATCACACCTGGTTGGTTTAAAAAGTGAAATGCAGTTATCTCCGCCAGTTACAAAATGAAGAAAAACAACAAAAGTGTCATATGGCAATAAAAGAATCATGCTGAGTGGGATACTGTTTGAGATTTGATGGCCTGCAAATATTCTTGTCCTGTGAAATTATGTTTAGTGGCAATTTTTACAGCTTTTTGAGCAGGCTTTTATATGCAAATTTTTATGCAAATTTGTGATGTATTCTTGGGCAGACCTTAATATTTTAGTATAAATCTATTGTTTTATAATCATCTGATTGTGACAGAATTTAGGATTTTTACCATAACCTCATCCACACCTAACTAGAAATGGCATCTCGATCATATAATGCCTGGAAATGTATGATAGAAATTTGGAGGAATTTCAAACAGATTTTGAGCTGTCTCTCCGTACAGGTACACATATGATGCAAAATTGAAAGATGTTTTCTACTCAGTATAAAGTATTTTGATCTTTTTGAAATGAAGCACAACATTTCTGTACCAGCCCCAGTAGACCTTGAACATTTAATGCTCTTGTCAATTTTATGACTCACCCTACCCCCCCAAAAAAAAAAAAAATGTGTGAGTCAAAAGGTGGGTCATTGCATTTAAAAATTTGACTCACATGTAAGTCATGAGTCCAATATTGTCTGTCAGTCAGAAGAAGGTAGCATCATTTCACTGGTGATGTCAGTTATTTAAATGATGCAGGTGTGGGTCATGGTCACTATGCAGCATTGATAAATATTGTACCTGTACATGTATATTAACCCAATATCAGCACTTCTGTAAGTAGGTCTATATCATCACTTATATAGGATGTTTTCCAACAATGGAAAGGTGGTGGAACCTCTGAAAAGTGGGGGACAAGATAAGATGGCACGCTTTTGCCTATAGAGACCCATGATTTGGTAAAAATGGGAGCTGGGGTGGGGTTGTTCCCCTGTCTCAGCCACTTCTGAAAGGCTGATTTATAAAATATAAAAAATGCTACAAAAAATGGCCTTTTCTCATTCCTCTATTCTTCTTGCTTTGTCACTAATTTGAATTGCAGTCCTGTCAAGTCTTGTTCTTTTGAGGATGAGGCTGAGTCATGCTTTGAGCATGAGACTGAGTCATGCTTTGAGCATGAGGCTGAGTCATGCTTTGAGCATGAGGCTGAGTCATGCTTTGAGCATTAGACTGAGTCATGCTTTGAGCATGAGACTGAGTCATGCTTTGAGCATGAGACTGAGCTTTGAGCATGAGACTGAGTCATTTGAGCATGAGACTGAGTCATGCTTTGAGCATGAGACTAAGTCATGCTTTGAGCATGAGACTGAGTCATGCTTTGAGCATAAGACTGAGTCATGCTTTGAGCATGAGACATGAGACTGAGTCATGCTTTGAGCATGAGACTGAGTCATGCTTTGAGCATGAGACTGAGTCATGCTTTGAGCATGAGACTGAGTCATGCTTTGAGCATGAGACTGAGTCATGCTTTGAGCATGAGACTGAGTCATGCTTTGAGCATGAGACAGTGCTTTTTGAGCTTTGAGCATGAGACTGAGTCATGCCTTGAGCATGAGACTGAGTCATGCTTTGAACATGAGACTGAGTCATGAGACTGAGTCATGCTTTGAGTATGAGACTGAGTCATGCTTTGAGCATGAGACTGAGTCATGCTTTGAGCATGAGACTGAGTCATGCTTTGAGCATGAGACTGAGTCATGCTTTGAGCATGAGACTGAGTCATGCTTTAAGCATGAGACTGAGTCATGCTTTGAGCATGAGACTGAGTCATGCTTTGAGCATGAGACTGAGTCATGCTTTGAGCATGAGACTGAGTCATGCTTTGAGCATGAGACTGAGTCATGCTTTGAGCATGAGACTGAGTCATGCTTTAAGCATGAGACTGAGTCATGCTTTGAGCATGAGACTGAGTCATGCTTTGAGCATGAGACTGAGTCATGTTTTGAGCATGAGACTGAGTCATGTTTTGAGCATGAGACTGAGTCATGCTTTGAGCATGAGACTCACGCAATGCAATGAAGTTTTATGCTATGCACCAAAGCATGACATGTTTAAGGCTAGAACTTCCTTGTATGCTAAAATAAAAATAAAATAAAATATGTGGAGTCCCCAGTTAGGAGATTGAAACCCTTCCTGCAAAATGCTGTCATATGCTCACGTGTGGGGGAACCACTCCCTTGAACTCAGTGGGGCGACACTTAGACTTTCATGCCAAGGGGGAAAACTTGACGGAAATATCAGTGTCCATAATCCCAATCTTGAGTGAGTATATACAATAATGCATCTTTAATTCATAGAAATGGAATTGAGATCATGATGGCATGCAGTACAGTGAAAGAAGAAATATATTTTATTGAAAGCAAGCAGACAAGAATGTACATATAATTATTAGAAAGACGCCACTTAAATTGATCACCCATGAAGCAGGTGATATCACTGAGTCATTTATTTAACATGTTCAGCTGAAGGATGTACTGTATGGATTTGTTGAAGCACTAATGCATTGTGCAGTGATTTTTCGCGCAACGGGTCACAATAAACAAGTACGAACGATTGTACGATGAATGTCGGACAATAGGCTTGTATTTTGTTACTTTTTCAAAGGTGGGTCAATGTGTGTCAATTTCAAAGGTTGGTCATTTTTTGTCAATATGTGCGTCAAAAAAGCACATTGTCCGTCAGTTTTGTGACTGCAGTGTGGGACATATTTTATGTATTGTACAGTCACTGAGGGGTGTCAAAGTAGCATTTTGCAAGATGCAAAATGTGCAATGAGTCACCCATGTTCCGGGGGGGGGGGGGGGAGGGAATTGAGTGTAGAGGTGAGTCATACAATTGACAAATGCATAACACTTGATTGTGACTTGCTTTAAATTGCTTCTGTTGTATCATGGAGCTATTAATCAAAGTTGTATCTTTATTGCCAAAAATCAGTCGTTCCTTGACTGCAATTAATTCTCAATCTGTTTCCATCTGTTTTGGCTACATGTACAAGGAAGGCTTCATTGACTATTTTCTGTTTGTCATGTGGTGGTGAGATGCAACTGATATACAGAAGGTCATCAAGATTAGTTTGCACTCTGTAAAAAAAAAAAAAGGTTTGATCTGGTGAGAAAATTGTTATTTGGTCCAAACATGGAGCTATTTCGGTTAATAGCTCCATGGTCCAAATAAGTAATTCACTGATCTGGTTTAGGCAGCACTCAGTGAAAAGCGAGGACATTGTTTTAGGGGAATTGTGTTGGTTTAAACAAACTAACTAAAGTCTCATGTTTCTTACTCTTGTTGTTATATGTTCAGTCATTCATCATGAACATTCAAACACAAGTAATATAATTTCAAGCACCCTGGACGGGCGGGATCTAGTAGCAGTGATGTGATGATATTCAAAGCCTGCTTGCACTTGAGCACGACGAGCTGCTCCCTTTTTTCGTGGGTTTTTCAATGACCCACTTTTCTACTTCGTTTATGTCCCCGATCCTGCAGTGGGTCAGATCCTGGGCTCACCTCAAGCAAGAACACATGACATTGGTTTCTCTACAATCATCGAGCGAGGTCATTGTCAGGGGATCATGATCCGAGATAAGTGAGAACACATCCTCAGTTCTAAAAATAATTCAGGAAATTTTTATGGAACTGTTGCTAGTTAGCCCAGGGGCGACGGAGCTGGGGGATGGGGGGAGATTTAGCCCCTCCAATAATTTTAGTTGAACATGTGTTATCACATTACCTGACCTAGTTCGCCCCCAATATTGTTATCATATGTGTCACCTGACCTCATTATCCCCCTCCCCAATATTTTGACTGTTCCACCACCCCCTGACTCAACCACATTAACCACCACAAAAACATTGTGATGGTCGGACCAAATAATCAAAGAACAATATCTTATTTTCAATTGACCTCATTAGGCAGAAATTAAACAAAATAAAAATCCATTGTTCGAACATGCTGTAAAGAATTGTAATCTGCTTCGCTAAGAAATTGGTAAGAATATGTACACTTTGAAGTATTGTATTGTACACAGAACATTACTTTGGAATTTGGAAAGCGTGATACCCGTGAGTTTCACACAAAGGAACCGCGGGACAGACAGGTCTGAAATAATAATACCTGTGTGTATTTGTGGATTTGTAATACCTACACAGAGCTACCAGGGACCCTACAATAATAGGCCCTCATTTTTGGGCTGAATTCTCTTTTAGAAAGTGACCTTGCAACAGGCTTTATTCTCTGGCTGGGATTGTTACAGAGCTATCAGGTAGCTCAGAACTAATAAGGTATCACTCCGCCATCCAAAAATGAGAACCCTCAGAAAAAAGCCTAATACAAATATTTTCAAGAGGTCCCATTCCATGGGACAGGAAGCTGAGAAGTTGAAAATTTCAGGAATGGTAGAGAAAGGATAGGACTTGACTATGTATGCATATCCAAACACGACAAGATTTGTTTCAGTAAACGTTTCATGGGGAACTATTTTACCAAGGACCCACACCAAAATTTGAGTGATTTGGTAAGGGTGTATCATACCTTTTCACCTGAGCCTAAAAAAAGGCAAAAACTTCTGGTGACCCCTATTGAAAATTTTCTCATCCAAGAGATATTAGATGATACTTTTTGGAAAACATCACAAAAGATCCCAAATCTATAACATTCTGGTACAAAAAGGACCCCGAACTTGACTCTTTCATCATAGGCTTTAATGGGGAAAATAATTACTTCTGTGCTACCATCGGTTGGTGATGATGAACACATGATATTTAAATCTTACAGTAGCTCTATCTAAATTTTGTTTACATGTCTACACCTATGTTGGGAGCAAAGGTTAAAATTAATAATATTTATGAGAGATCGTGCTGGAAGAAAATATATCTTTAAGGACTAGTTACATTTGCTACAAATAGGCATTAATTTTGATGGTTATAAATTCTTCTGAATAATTAATAACATTTATAGTAGTGGCAAAAATTTCATCAAAATTAATTAAAAATTGACCATTTAGCTCTGTTTTGCAATATTTTGCATTAATATGTAAATTTTAATGCAAATTGATACTGTATGTCGACCACCGTGATATTTTCTTTTGTAGATCTTTTGTTTTTATTAACGTCTATCATAATTAAAGTATTTTAAATGGTGCAGTAAATTCTGATCAAAAGTTGTTGAGTTTTTGCCCATGGTCCTCAGTAAAATTTTAGCAGCAATACTTTCCCATTATTTTCAGTGACATAAGATTTCTAGCAGAAATTTTCAATTATTTTTAGAGATTAGGATTCAAGAAAGAAATGAAAAGAATTACATTAAAATTTTGAGCTTTCTGCCCAGTCATACAGTACATCATAAAATGAGCGTAAATTAAATCGTCGCAGTGTTGTTGAACATCAACAAACCAAACCGCTTGCTTGCCCCCTGTATTACCTTCCCAGAGCTTCCCTCGCTTCCCACAACTCAATAGATGAGCTCTTACAGAAAAAAAACCCGGATAAAATTATGTCCTTCCTTCATCATGCTTCCCTCTACAACCATATTTAATATTTAGTCCTCCTCTCCCACCCCCCTCTCTTTACTTTGTTTTTTCCACCCATGCACCTCCTCTTTCGATCCCAGCTTTCTGGCATTTAGTTCTTGTGTTTCTCTCAATCCCCCTCTTTTCTTTCCTTCCTACCTCTGGAATGATCTAACCTCTCAGGCCCAATTTGACCCTCGCTGTCGTGGTACCATTAAGCCCTCATCAAACAAACAAACCAAACCAAACCGAATGTAAATTATAGATTGATTAAAGTTTTATCAGCCATAACTATAAATGTAAAAGACTTTTCAAAATTCAAAAACTAATTTGCTTAGATTTTGATACTCCTTTAACAAAATAGAAAGTGTAGTACACACAAACAGTATTACTGTTCCTTTAAAGGATTAGTTCAGGAGTCAAGCAAGTCTATCTTAAAGAGGCGAAATCGTCATATGTGCACAATATTTAGAATTCTTTTCAATTTTTTTCATTGCTTGAAATTTTGCTGTGCGATTCGTTGTCTTGTATTGCAAGGTATATAGTTTTTTAAAACGCCTTGAAGGTCACTACACGAGTTACTCCAGTAGGTTACGGCGATCGGAAGCAATTTGTTTTTCTTATCAACAGTCGTGAGTTCGAGCCCCTGTAGAATCGTTTATTGCGACTTTTGCTTTCATCTTATTCTTTTTTGGTGACTATTATTGTAGTATTATAATACTAATATTTCACTTTCGCTTTCTGACAAACGCATTGAAAAAACAAACAAGTTTCTCTTCACAGTAACGTAATGCGCTGTGTATGTAACTCGGCACACACAACGTACATGCTAGTATCTGGCTGTAGAAACCATGGAGTTCTCTTCTAACTCCATGTACAAACAGACAGTGGATCAGATCTTGCGTCCACAACCGGAAGTGACGTCAAAATATCGCACCCCCCAATTTTAACGTATTTTAATGAGACGAGCCTATCTCTTTAAGTGAAAGAGGACTTCAAAAGAAACAAAACAGTGAAGAAAGCATTGCAAAATCTTATCCCGTTAAGGAGATATTCAAGTTTAAAGTTTGGTATTATTTCTGTAGGAACGACTGAAATCAGACTAGTTGTGATGTCACAGCCTCAGATTTCTCAGTCTTTATGTATTTTAAAGAAAGTTTATTGAATTTTTTTTACTATTTGAATTATAAGTACCCTTCCTAGATTCAGTTTTACTACTTTTTAGACACATCCCATGGTTTATAAGCCACAAAATTGCAGGACAAAATTTAATAGAATACATAAAGACTTTGAGGAATCTGAGGCTATGACATCACAACTAGTCTGATTTCAGTCGTTTCTACACAAATTATACCAAACTTTAAACTTAAATATCTCCTTAATGCAATAGGATTTTTGAATGCTTTCTACACCATTTTGTTTCTTTTAAAGTCCTCTTTTATATAAAATGAACTTGCTTAACCAATAAACTAATCCTTTTATGGATTAATATTTTTGATGCTTTTTTCACCATTTTGTTTCTTTTGAAGTCCTCTTTCATATAAGATAAACATGCTTGACCACTGCACTAATCCTTTAACATTGGTTTACTTTCTCTACATTTTCCCACAACATCAATGCAATTTTTATGTACTGTACTTTAGTGGTCCAGAGGTTTCATGGATAAGAGCAACTAATTTTGATTAAAAAAGAAAACAAATTCAATTGTTTTCTCAGCTTGCAATCTTTAAAGCAAGAAAGGAGCTTTTAGGTGAAAATATGAAGACTGTTAAACACTTTTTATTTAACTGAAATCATGGAGCTGTTAACTGAGTTGATAGCTCAAGCTGAAATGAACCATACAAATTTCACTTTGAGTTTTAAAAGTAAACAAACTCACTTCAGAATCATAACTGATATTTCAAATTTTTTTGAGGGCAGCATTCCCTATATAATACTTGTCATGTTTGTTTAGCTGTTGTGATTTGTCATAAGAGTCAACGTTCAAAGTCGACCATGCCATAAACAGAATATCTTTGTTGAGATTTCTGAAAATTAATCATCTCGTTCTTGTAATGATCAGGCGTTGGTTTCACAGATAATATTGTAGATTGTAGCTTCCACTGTTCCACAGTTGGCTTTGTATTTTGTGAAAAGATTTTATTTTTTGCAAGATATTTTTCAAGGAATTTGATATTTTTACACATTTGGAATCTGATTTCAGGTAGGATGTTTCTTAACCAATGTGATTTAAATCAGATCTTCTTGTTTCTGCTATTTGATTGCTAATAAATAAATGTAATTTATAGAATACCATGGAAACTTTAAGAGGAAGAATTCCTGCATGTGCACAATGAGAGATTAATTTGTGTTTTATATTCTGCGAACTAACACTATCATTACAGTAATGCCTACCCAATTAGTTGAATAAGCCACCCTCTTACACTATTGTTCATGGGTTAAAAGCTTTAAAGGAATGCTCCCATGTTGTTGTGTTTGTAACCTTTCTAAACAAAGAGAACATTTTTAGAAACAATTTAGTACAAAAATCAAGTTGATATGTTATTCCTACCAGAAGATATTTAAATTTCAAAGTTGTTAGAAAATGCCAATAAAAGAATAGGAAAAGGCTCTGTATGACATCACAGCAACACATTCTCTCACAAAGTTTATGTATTTGATATAAATCTTTCGTCCTTTTTATTAATAAAACCTGCTGGAAAAATAAATTGATGAAGGTTAGGTATTTATATACATTGCCAAATATACTCTACTTCAACAACTTTTGGAAAATTGTTTTTAAATCAAACAGAAACAACCAATTAACATTCAGAGAAATACATACACTTTTGCAATGGATTTGTCTCTATGACATCATCAAACACGAATTCATCATACTGAACAAAAACTTTAAAATGCAATTGGGAAATCTTTAAAATCCATATCTCCTGAATGGAACATGATTACAATCTGATTGTTGTACCAAATTGGCTCTAAAAGTATGTGCCTCCAAATACATTTTTACAAAAACCCATGGGAATATTCCTTTAAAAGTGAAATAAATCATGAAAGAGAAGGGAAAATAAACAAAAATCTTAAAAGAATTTGGAAAAAAATAATTATAACAGCAGGAAATCTTAACCTCATCTTATGCTCGAAATTACTGAGCCATTATTCATTAAACACTGTGCTTAACAGTTATTGTAGTTGTGCGTAATATTGTTGAAAGCAAACAGTCCACTTTGTAAGAGTACCTGAAAAAAAGAAAGAAAAAAAACCTGAATCACATACTTTCACTCTTTTAAGTGCACCCTGAAAAGAATCTGTGCTTTGTGGTTTCTATTCAATAGAAACTCTACCATGAAATTTTGACCTGCAAGTAATCCCCTTCTCACCATTCTGTCTGGCATTCTTCTCATTCCAGGCGCTGAGCACTGAATCCAAGGCTGAGATCTTGTTACTGCGGAGAAAGCAAAGGGAGACTCCACTCCACACAGAAGTTCTACTATGTTAGCTACTGTGGGTAGCTGTAGAGTTAATCTATCTGGTATTCACTCCAGCGCTGCAGTTGGATGGAGCACTCACAATAGCTTCAGTGTACATAGGAACACTTAGGGCCTCTTGTTAAGCAGAAAATGTTTCATTTTGTCTTGGTGTGAATTTAAAGATTTTTTATAGAAGGAGAAGAAGATATTTGAAAGAAAGAAGTAACAAGCTTGAATGTTTTATAATCTGTTGGAAGAGACACTGAAGATCAACTAGAACATTTGACTGGAGAAACTTCCATGTCAAAAGTTTTTGGTCTGGTTTAGGAAACTGAGGGGAGACCAAAAATGACTTGACAACACGTTTCACATTTTTTGTGATAACCAGTGTCAAATACAGTCATTAGAGACAGCTAGGAGATATAATCTTTTGACGTAAAAGGAGAGAAAAATTGAAAATATTTAAGATTTGTGAGGAAGTAAACTGTATAGACAGCTCATTGAAACGGCAGGATTGACTCCCATTTGGAAGCTTACTTTGGATTATCGCATCAATTAAAGATTAATGCATGCCAAGATGACGGGATTAACGGTGGTTTTGACGCTAATCATCTGTCTTGGATGGGTTTTTGCCGGTAAGTTGAAAATTTTCTTTGATTTGCCCCCCTTGTATTGTTCTCCCATGTTCATTCTGACTAAACTATTGTGGAATTTTAGTTCAAACATCTCTGGCACTATTGACCTTTGATCTTTATGTGCCATGTTTACATCATCAACATAAAAATTCTTCCTATGTTGATCAAATCTCTTTTCACATTTCTTTTAGACAATGTAAGAATATACAAATGAGATGAGTATCACTGAATTTGCACATAAATTTGTTAGTTAACAAGAAGTTAAAAAAGAAAATTGCTGATGAAATAGAGGAAATGGATCAAAGAAAGAAACTAGCAAACTCAGATTTTAACTAGAACATGGTTATGAAAGACATAAATATATTGCACAGTTGAAAACAATGGAGACCCTTACTATAATCAAATTAAGACTGAATATGACTGAAGTTAAAGCCAATTGCAAGAACAGCTACCCTAATATCAATTGTGAATTTTATGACCATGAAGATACTAGTGGACATATTTTAAACTGTTTTTACTTTTTAGGAACATTTTTGAAATGGATATGAGTTAAACAAACCTTTATTATGATACAACAATATGAAAAACCTAAGGAAAATAGCCTGGTACGCAGAGAGAGTATTGAAAATAAAACATAAAGCTAAAAATGAACAAATGAGCTTTCCCGATATCCATACAGTTTAAATCAATGTATTATTATAGCCAACAGTGTTTTATGAGTCTTGTACGTCATCATCAAATTTATACTTCCATCAATGGTGCCTGGTGTTTTCATCAGAGTGGACTCCCTGATGAACCACATGAACCACAACTTCATCCATTATAAAATGAGAAATAAATGGCTTAAAAAATGTTTGATCTAGTGACAGGGAGGGAATACAGGATTTGTATGGCTTTCACATAGAATATCTTATGTTGTACAATAGTTGTAGCACTGCTGATTTTTTAAAAGGAAAGAAATACTGTAGGATTCTTTGACATGAAAGTGAAAAATCGGTTGTGATTTAATTTCCTTTGATTTCCTTGGTTTTCATGCTTACATGTATGACTTTTGAATTTGTAATGACACTTGTTCATTGTACATCAAAGGATTAGTTCATTGGTCAAGCAAGCTTATTCTTATATGAAAGGGGACTTTAATAAAAACAAAATGGTGAAGAAAGCATTCAAAAATCTTATTCCATTAAGGAGATATTTGAGTTTAAAAGTTTGGTATTATTTGTGTAGAAACGACTGAAATCAGACTAGATGTGATGTCATAGCTTCAGTTTCCTTAAAGTCTTTATGTATTCTATCAAATTTTGTTTCTTAAAAACCATGGGATGTCAAAAATGTAGTAAAACTAAATCTAGGAATGGTATTTATAATATACCACCTGAAGAAAGTTTGAGGAAAAATAATTTAAATAGTCAAAAAATTAAATAAACTTTCTTTGAGAATCTAAGGCTGTGACATCACAACTAGTCTAATTTTAGTTGTTTCTACAGAAATGATATCAAACTTTAAACTTGAATATCTCCTTAACGGAACAAGATATTGCAATGCTTTCTATACCATTTTGTTTCTTTTGAAGTCTTCTTTCATATAAGGTTGACAAGCCTGACCACTAAACTACTCCTTTAATAATAAATTATAATATGCACTTCTTATATACATTGTAGCACAACATACTGTTTAGTTCTTGTTACACTGAGGAAAAATATGTAACAAAACTATGAAGAAAAGATGTGTTTTAACGTTGTTTTAAAATAAGTCAGATCAAGGGTTATAATACAGAGTAGACTGTCATAGTGGAGATGCGATCATTATGTGGAAAATTTGCAAAAACTATACCAGCATGTTTTGGCTGAGAGACACTTTAAAAATGTGTGGGATTAAAATTTGATAGTCCAAGAAATACTCTTAGTATTCACTCTCCTTATAGTATACTGCAGTTTTCAAATCACATTACTTTTTCCATGGAATAAGTATCTAGTTACAGTTAATCCAGGTGGAAATCACTACAACTTAAGTTGATTCTATTTTGGGTATTCTGCTAAGAGTTGAATGTCTTGTAATTGGGAAGAATAGTTCAGTAATAGTTCATTGAAATTGATGTCGGAGCCAAAGTAATTGTTGCTTGGTGGTTGGTTTGTGCAGGGGTGTTTTTGGTTGAGGTGGGGGAGGGGAAACAAAAGAACACTCGCAAAATCCTAGCTTGAACTAGAAAGGGCAGGGTGCCAATGAAAAAAGAGACACAAGCCAGAAATGCCTAGCAGCATGATGTTACCTAGGCAATTCAATTAGAGCGGAATCAGAAGAAGAAGTACATGTAAGGTACATACATGTATCTGCATCTACAGTATTGATATCATCGGAGGAGAGTTATTCTCAAAATAGTGTTTTTGCGAACAAAATATAGAGGATTTGTGAGTAACAGACATGATGTACTGTACATGTAGGTAATGAGGGACAGGGTGGAGATAATGAGGGACAGGGTGGAGATAATGAGGGACAGGGTGGAGATAATGAGGGGCAGGTGGAGATAATGAGGGACAGGGTGGAGATAATGAGGGACAGGGTGGAGATAACGAGGGACAGGGTGGGATAAGGGACAGGATGGAGATAACGAGGGACAGGTGGAGATAATGAGGGACAGGGTGGAGATAACGAGGGACAGGGTGGAGATAACGAGGGACAGGGTGGAGATAACGAGGGACAGGGTGGAGATAACGAGGGACAGGGTGGAGATAACGAGGGACAGGGTGGAGATAACGAGGGACAGGGTGGAGATAACGATGGACCAGTGGGGATAATGAGGGACAGGGTGGAGATAATGAGGGACAGGGTGGAGATAATGAGGACAGGGTGGAGATAATGAGGGACATGGTGGAGATAATGAGGACATGGTGAAGATAATGAGGGACAGGTTGGAGGTAATTAGGGACAGGGTGGAGATAATGAGGGACAGGGTAGAGATAATGAGGGACAGGGTGGAGGTTATGGTGGACAGGATGGAGATAATGAGGACACAGGTGGAGATAATGAGGGATATAATGAGGAAGGGTGGAGATAATGAGGACAGGGTGGAGATAATGAGGACAGGGTGGAGATAATGAGGATATAATGAGGACTGGGATGGAGATAATGAGGACAGGGTGGAGATAATGAGGGACAGGTAAGGGAAGGGTGGAGATAATGGTAGATAAAGGACAAGTTGGACGATGGTAGCACCTATTGGCTAAAGGTTTAAAGGAGCGCTGGACCGAAAAGTGAGGGCACTCATTTTTGCAAATTTCACTGAAATATTTTTCACAAAAGATTGATAAACTTCATGCCTCGATAGCCTACAGACGACATGAAGGCAAAGGTTAATTGGATTTTCATATTTACCAGAAAAATGCTGTACCGTTGCATGCTAGATAAGCATTTGATTTTATGGGATACCCTCTAAAAGTACACCCTCACATTTCGGTCTAGTGCTCCTTTAACTAGTGCTCCTTTAACTAAAGGCATGTCTACTTTTGAAGAGTTCTTTGAAATCTATGCAGACATAGTGGATGTGATGTTGCATGGATTACAGTATACCACATCACCTGTTTTCCCTTTTTCCCCTCGCTCCCAATCATTAATTTAGTTTTCCTTTTCTCCCACAACTTATAACATTTAAAACTGCGGATTTGTTAACTGTTCATGGCACTTGTTTGGAAATAAAAGTGTTGTATATATTGCTAAGCACCGTTCAGTATGTCTGTAAGTGTTTTGAGAGAAAAAGCTTTATTAAAAAAAGAAGAAAAAAGAAGAATATTCAGTTGCCTCAAGGATGTCGAATGTGCTTTCATCATGTTTCCTCCCTGGAGATGCCACACATAAATATGCTGTCCATATGTTGGTGGATGGATATTCAGTGGCATTTTTGGGTTACATGTACAGTAGTAAATTTTGTATCTTTTTGGCATTAAATAAGTTGTTGGAAGTTCAAATCTTCTTTGGTTTGTTGTTGAAGGTGGGTCTTTGAGGATCATAAAACATCTGTTTTGGTGCCAGCGTTCTTGGAAGCATCGGATTGGCTAATTGCAGTTAATGAAATGATCTTATGGAGGAGAGAATGGAGGGCTGCTATAGGTCACAAGAAATAAAATACTGCTACTATAGTGTTGGAAAAGCAGATGTCTACAGTAGAAACTAGAATATTAGCACTCTCTGGAGCGCTACCTCCAGCCTGTTGCAATTCCAACATGTCTAGAGTAATTTTAGACTTCATTTGATCTCCATACGTATGAATTTAGCTCAGAAATCCTAGGCCCTCGCAAGATTCATCCCCAAGTTTTTGATTTGTATTAAACATTTGCAATCTGAACACTTTAAGATTGTCTTTTGTCTGGGTTTTTTCAAAGGCCATACCATTGTTTTTAGTTTTATTCAAGTGAAGCATCATTGTTTGAGCCAGGATTTACATTCCATCATTTTCCATTCATGGCAGAAACCAATTGTTTCATTTTCATTGATTCCAGAGAACACTTGATGGAAGTCTCTTTAAGTCAGAAAATTGATTGTTTGGATTCAGAGTGTAAAGTTATTGTTCAGCACATTCCATTGGAAAGTTTCAACTTAAGTCTTGACAACTTAGTCTTGACAGATCTCATCCTAAAACATCCCCACCCTTCAATTACTGCCCTTCCCTTGTTCCAATTAGTCCCAAATTGTAATCACTTTTTCATGAAACTAACAAAACCACACACTAAATTGAATCCAAATTCAATTATCGGTTCTGGAGATATCTTGATGACAGACAAACTCACCTTAAAATGTCTGCACCCCTCCATTTGCACCCTTCTTCTGTTTCAATATGTCTCAAATTTTAAACGCTTCTTTAAGTAGTAACACAACTACACAGTAAATCTAATCCAAATCCAATCATCTATACTGGAGATATTTTGATGAGCGACAAGCAAACAAGATGCAAAAACATGTCCCCACTCCCCATTTGCACCCTTCCCCTCTTCCAATATATCTTACATTTTAACCACTTCTTCCTTAAGCAGTAACAAAACCACACACCAAATTTAATCAAAAGCCATTCATTAGTTCTGGAGATACCTTGTAGTTTGTTAAATAGCTGATCGTGATGGTCTGCATGTTACTATCAACTAGTGCTGTCATGACATATCGATTGTTGCAATATCGCGATATCAAAAATTAATACTTAAGTAAGAAACTTTCGCGCAACTAGGCTAAGGCTACTTCGTACGTTACAATTCTTACGTTACGGTAGTAAATCTAAAAGTCAGGTTTAGGCCATGAAAAATGTGCAAAATAATCATGAAACATAAATAACTAATTAAAGATCATGCTCTGTCACCATACACTGGCACACGCCGAAGTAAGTTGGCAAAAAGAACGGAAAATTGGTCCACAATGTGCCAATCAGGCTCTCACTTCGATTCTTTTGGCTGAATTACCAAACACGTGCGTGATGCATGATGAACGTAATAGTCATGCGATCATGTCGTCTGCTAGATCTGCAAATCATTTTTTCTTGCGTTCATCATTTCATGGAGTAAATTGTAATTCTATGATCATATAACATCAGTGATATTAACAATTCTCCACTATAATCGATACGTGATAGAGCCATGTCATGACAGCACTACTATCAACTCGCCCAGAGTTTGAATTAATTCTAAAATTTCCCAAGGTTCTGAATACAGGTGTCTAAAATCTCCCCCCGAAAAATCGTGACAGAAATGATATTTTTTGTAGTAAATACATCTTTATATGCTTTTCATCGCACAATTACACAGGGAACGCTTTTAGTGCACATATTTCCCACATATACTGTTGCGTACTAAAGAAAAGAAAAATGAATTGTCTTCCCTAAAAATCCCGTTTTTCCCACATTTACATTAAAACTGCTAAAACTGTAGATTTTTTTCCAGGTCGGAACCCACCCATTTTGATGTTACTGCATTTGAAAATTCATACAAATTTATCTCTAATTTGTTGCAGTATATAATGTCAAAATGTATATTAGATTTGCCTGCTGCAGAGTCAGTCCCTTCAAAAACGTTTTTCATGTAACTAGATTGTAAGTTAATATTATAGTGCCATACACCCTGCGACTTCAAAAGTCTTATCTGCAGTTGTAAAGCTCCCACATAGACAGCTTTATATTGGAAGTGTGCATAATTATTTGATTTATTGTCTCCCTAAAGTTCCCGAGCAGTAATATCATAAAATCGAGTACATGAAGTATAGCTTTTTGATCGAGCGTTAACTTTTTTCCCCCTCTACTTTGAGATTTAATGTGGTTCCAAATTTCACACTTCTTAGAATTTTTGATAAACTCACAAAGAATTAGTCGATATTAAGACATTCAATTTTTGAGAAGTATATTTGACTCACAGCATGGAAGTAGAAGAGAATGCTGACAGTATTTGATGTATGTAGTAAGCCACTGGGGCGCTTACAATAATACAATTGCACCACTTTCTAAGCCCAAAGTTTTTTCCTGATAAGCGCCCATGCTCAGGAGCAGCGTACAGTGTGCTATTCAAACTGCACTGTGCATACATGGGAACTGGTCATATACTCAGCCCCACAATAACCAATGCAAAAACATCGTGAGTGTCACACACAAAGACTGTAACAAAACTTCAGTAATATTGTAATTCTTCAAATTATTTAAATGAATTATGTTATTAGTCAAACAATGTTGTGTGGGCGCTTATTAGAGCAATGGTGCTAAATACAGTACGTCGAATACAGTAATAGTTTGCACGGTTTGTATTGAATAGGCCTACTGAACATGAAGATTACAAGATATTTTTTGACGAATGGTGAAAATAAAAGAATACCTGATAATTTGATTATGCCTGTGTGATAGTTCTTCAAATAGAGTGCAAAAGTAAAAATGCCTGAAGCATGATTTAGAAGTAATTAGACCACTTTCTTGTTTGCATACATACACTGTATCTTTTGGTCAATTTTGGTTGAATTCAACTTAACAATTTTTGTACAATACTTTATATACTGCTGCATTATCAGAAATATCTGTTAATAATTACCGATTTATACATGTAAATTACATGTACAGTATGTATACCAGGGAGCTCTAATAACAGCTACCTGTTGTATACATACCTTTGGCTAAATGTTCTGACAGTACAAGACTTATATATGTGGATCTTTTCCATACTTGACCTCGGGTCTACATTTCAAACTTTTATCTGGAATTATGATTCAGAATTCAGAGTACACTGTATGTCAGTCAACAAGCCAATCAACATGTATACACCCAATGACAAGAAAACAATGGTTCATTTGTTGTTCCTTGATTTTCATGCTTCTCAAATTTTGATTGCGAATTTGCCAATAAAATAGATGACATTAAAACTTAACATACATGGAATTTTAAAATGAGGTGGTATTCCAAGTTGTGCCCATATCAATTTAACACCCGGAGATCAAATCTTGTAAATTAGAGCAGTCTAAAAAATCTCTGGCATACCAGCTACACTGACTCACACACAAATTGATTATTCAGACTCAAAAGGGGAATAAAATGCTGCTTCAGCCACAGTGTACCTTACAGTATGTATTGAATGGTCTTTAGTCAGCTCTTATAATTTATGGGGACAAAAGGTTAAATCTGAATATAATGGTATGAATTTCACCTTTTGTGTGTCAACCTATACTGAGAGGATTTGTTTTCTTGGAATATTGTGGCCAATTTGACAACTGATGCTTTAGGGCGTGTAATTGTTTTTCAATTATTGAATTTTTCATTTGTTAGCAATCTGGGAGATATGGGCTGTTGTGTCAGACTTGATGTGTTTTTGTGGTAGAGTTGAGATGGGACTGGCCTAAAACAACCCTAGGGACACCTTTGGCAGAAAATTGGCTGCAAATTCAACAGATCTACTCATTTTTGAATTTTATTTATTACCATTCAAAGAGCATAAAATTGTGGGGAGAGCTTAGAGATCATTTTTTTTTTGTGAATGGGTAAAATATGTTTCTGGTTCCGAAGTAATCAGCATCAGGAACCTATCTGGTCCGCTGGTCGTGCGTGTGTATGTATGTGTGTGTACTTTATGTATGTATGTGTGTGTTATGCCAAGCTTGTAAACACGATATTTCAAGAATGGTATATAGGAACCATGTCATATTTGGTACACAGATAAGAATATGAGTAGTGGGCTGGGCTTAGTGTGGTTTTGCCAAATAGAGCTTGTAAACACGAAACTCCAGAACGACATATTGGATTTATTTCATGTGTGGTACACAGGTAGCCCATGGTCCGCAGATGTGCCCTATTAATTTTAGTGATGATGTTATGCATATTAATGAGTGGGCGGGGCTTAATGTATGATTTTAGAAATGTTCATATTTCAACAACCGTATGTCCGTTTTGTTTCATATTTGGCATAGCAATGTTGTTAGGTAGTGTCCACATGCTCATGGTGTACAAATTTTAAATCTCATTAATATGCATAGTGGGCGGGACTGAATGTGATTTTGCTCATATATACACTAGCTCGCAAACACAAAATCTCCAAAACGACACATTGTGTTTATGTCATATGTGTTACTTACTGTATGTAGGCCATATGGCAATGAGAGCCCAAAGATGATATTTCTGAAAATTTTGAGCCTATTAGTGTCCTCTTTTGCTCACCCAAAGATGATATTTCTAAAAGTTTTGCCCCAGTCATCCTTCTCTGTGTCTTGAAATGTACAGTATGAAGTTGTTTTTGTCCATTTTACTTCATTATCAGCCAGCAAGTTCTAACATTCCCAATGACATGTGATTCTGTCTTTGGCTTTCCTGTTTGTAACAAAATGGTTGCACATGTATTTACAGTACAGCACTGTGTCATTTCTAATTTATCTAATACAAAGAATAACAGTTATTGTTGTTGGTTCACCTTCCAAAGATACAATCCGTATTAGTATCAAATTCTAGTTTACAGTACAATTTACTATCAGATGGACCTCTATCACATGGTGGTCAAGGTGGCATATGGTCTGAACAATAGAATAGGAAAACCTTGTTAAAGAAATATTCCCATGGGTTTTTGTAGCATTGTATTTGAAAGAGCGTACTTATAGAGCCAATCTGGTACAAAATAAGGTTGATATTATATTCTGTGTAGGAGATATGGATTTTTAAAGATTTCCCAATTGCATTTTAAAGTTTTTGTACACTATGATGAATTCAGGTTTGATGATGTCATAAAGGAAATTAAAAGGATGATTAATTTTAATGAAACACATACACTTTGTGGGAGAATATGTTGCTGTGGTGTCATACTAAGCCTTTTTCTTATTCGTTTATCAGCATTTTTGTGAACCTTAAAATATGAATATCTCCTGGTAGGAATAACATATCAACATGATTTTTTACTAAATTGTTTCTAAAAATTTGCTCATTTTTATGAAAGGTTACGAAAAAAACATGGGAATATTCCTTTAATTATTTATTTTCACTCATGAAAAGGTCTTTGAAGTAAGACATCTTTAATGGGAAGGCGGGTTATGTCCAAACATGTGTAAAATTATTCAATGACAAAAAAAATTGTGTATTTGCATCGTAGATTATTCAGACAAACTTCGAAGATCAAGGTCTTTAGTAAACATTTGAACAACCAATTGATTTCATTCTCAAAATTTCCATGAAAGTACTTTTCATTCCAAGCTTCAATGTCATTTATTGTAAGACGTGTTTACCCAATTTCTCTCTGTATAATTTTCATTTGAAATTCATGAAATAGTGGAAATTGTAAATTTACTACCTGCCCTTAAGCATTTCAGGGCAAAGAGATATTAGTCGCAAATTTGTGAAGCATACAGCGGTGTGAACACACATAAACTATTCAAAATGTAAATAAAAAATTGTGTGCTTTTAGGGAAAACAAAGTACTATTAAGAATTGCACTGTAGGATCATGGAACCTCTGTGTACTGTAATAAAAAAATTATACACTAGATTTTTTTTTTATGTGGAATGAGTTCTAAATATGTCAGTTAGTTGGTGCTGATAATCATATCAACTGAATTTAATTAAATTAGAAATTTAATTAATTAGGAATTTTAAATTAGGAATTTAATTTTAGTATATTTTCTGAAAGAAACAGATTGTGAAAAATTTCATTTTAGATTAGTATATTTGAAAGAGGACAATGAAAGAAACAAAATTGAAGAAAAAACTTATTCTATTAAAGGATTAGTTCAGTGGTCAAGCATGTCCATCTTATATGAAAGAGGACTTTAAAAGAAACAAAATGGTGAAGAAAGCATTCAAAAATCTCATTCCGTTGAGGAGATATTCAAGTTAAAAGTTTGATAAAATTCTGTAGAAACGACTGAAATCAGACTAGTTGTGATGTCACAGCCTCAGATTCCTCAAAGTCTTTATGTATTTTAAAGAAAGTTTATTTAATTTTTCACTATTTATATTATTTTCCCTCAAACTTTCTTCAGGTGGTATATTATAAATACCTTCCTTGATACAGTCTTTCTGCTTCTTTGACATATCCCATGGGTCACAAAGTTGGAGGAAATATGTCAGTTTTTGCATCATACTTGCTATGATATTCTTGTTAATTTTTGTGCACATGCTAGTGTTGTCAGTACTGTAGGTACTGTATGTCTATTTTATTGATCTGCATCACGCTTGGTGGTCTTGGCTAATGAATAAATATCCTGGAACAATATTTCATGATATGCAATGACATGACAGTTAAATCCAAAACTTGCAAATCAATCAGCATATGAAAAAAAGCATCGGAACCACAAAACCTTTTGGTTCTGGTTCTCTAGTTCAGATGCATCTAAATGAAATTCCATGGGATTTTCCTTTAGGCTGTATCATTCATGTGTGTCATGACCATGTGTGATGTTTAACCAAGTATGTGTTTTTTTCCTCTGAATATGGTCATTGCGCCGTAAGACTCATTAAAATTTGTGAGAGAAAAAATATATTGGAATTGTAATGCTAACGATGCAAAAATGATGTAATGTGTTGTACTGCATGTAAGGTGACTTTTCTTAAGATGATTGGAAAGAGGTAGATATGGTTCTTGTGACTCTTGAGCTGTCTAGATTTACAGCATGGTACTATTAGATGAAACTTCCATTTTGTCCTTTTAAAGGATTAGTTTAGGGTCAAGCATGTCCGTCCATTTTATATGAAAGAGGACTTTAAAAGAAACAAAATGGTGAAGAAAGCATTGCAAAATCTTATTTCGTTAAGGAGATATTCAAGTTTAAAGCTTTGTATCATTTTGTAGAAACAACTGAAATCAAACTAATTGTGATGTCACAGCCTCAGATTCTTCAAAATCTTTATGTATTTTTAAGAAAGTTTATTTGATTTTTTCGCTATGTAAATAATTTGTCCTCAAACTTTCTTCAGGTGGTATATTATAAATACCATTCCTAGATTCAGTTATACTACTTTTTTGATATATTCCATGGTTTTTAAGCCACAAAATCGCAAGACAAGATATGATAGAATACATAAAGACTTTTGAGTAATCTGAGGCTATGACATCACAAGTAGTCTGATTTCAGTTGTTTCTACACAAATGATGAACTTTAAACCTAAATATCTCCTTAATGGAATAATATTTTTTGATGCTTTCACTATTTTGTTTCTTTTGAAGCCCTCTTTTATATAAGATAACAAGCTTGACCACTGAACTAAAGAACTGTGTTGCATTAATTCAGTCTCATTTCATTTGACAACTATTGTTAATAGAATGCACAATTGTGTTCTTTGTGGTTCAAAGCTGTGTTAAAATTTTGTTCAGTGCTGTTTAAATTATAATGAATTTGCATTCTGGTGTTTTAACCAGTTCCCCCTCCCCTTCCCGATGCGATCAGCATCAGGAACCTATCCGGTCCGCTTGTCATGCATATGTGTGTATGTATAGAAGTGTGTGTGTGTTACACCTAGCTTGTAAACATGATATCTCAAGAATGGTGCGTTGCATTCATGTCATATGTGGTACATAGATACCCCATCGTCAAAGATATGTCCTATTGTTATTGGTGTTGATGTTATGCATATTAATGAGTGGGCAGGTTTTTATAAATAAAAAAAAATGCTCGTTGTTTTAGCAACCACTTATCCGTTTTGTTTCATATTTGGTATAATAATGATGTTAGCTAGTGTGTTTAAAACGTTGATATTCATCAATTTGCGTAGTGGGTGGGGCTTGATATGATTTTGCTGAAAAGAGCTTGTAAACACGGTATCGTCGTTACGCACGTGTTAAGTAATTCAGCCAACGTAACAGTGACCATGATTCATCGAAGTGAGAGCCTGAGTGGCACATTCTGGACCAATTTTTTGTTCTTTTCGCCAACTTACATCGGCGCGTGCCAGTGTGTGGTGACAGAGCACGATTATTTTGCTCGTTTTTAATGGCCTAAACTTGACTTTTAGATTTAGTACCATAAAGTTCAAATTTTAATGTACAAAGTAGCCTAGCCTACAGTAGTTGCGCGGAAATTTCTTAGTTGAGTATTAGTTTTTGGCATCACGATATGTCGCGAGAGGCATATTCATGTCGTGGGCAAATATATATTGCAATATTGCGATAGTTGATATGCCATGATAGCACTAGTTTTGATAATATTAATATTTTGATTATATATCATCACATTTTAATAATATCAAGTCACATTTTAATGACCGTGACAAATTTTGATAATATCAACATGAATTATTAATATTTTTGATGTTATTGATATCTTGGCACATTTGACTCATGACTGTTGCAGTGCCGTTAAACCTCCACAAACAAACATCAATATTGTGATGAGTATGGGCGTTTTGATGATATTGATATTTTAGTGATATACTGTTGTATTGTTACATTTTGAGTACTGTATACCTATCAAGTCACATTTTAATGATATGAAGTCACATTTTAATGCCAGTGAAACATTTTGATAATATCGATATTTTACAATCTGTAATATGAAGTTGTTGTCTGATCGTATATAGATTTTAACAGAATGCCATACATGTTTCATTGCTCTTACATTTTATTCCTAATCCTAATACTGCACATAAATTTATATAGCGCACTCTTTGATCTGGCAAACTTCAGTGGCGCTTCACAAATAAAACATCAACACAATGACAAAACACGAGTGACAGTTGATCCCCCAGTGCTATGGGATTGACACATAGAAAACAAGAGAATTTCTTAATTTCTTCAAGACATTCCATACCTATTGTAAATGTCTTTTGGGTGTGTATTAGTGTACACTATAATTAAGAGAGAACTTTTAAGTTCATCTAACAGTACAATAGAGTACATAGTGTCCAGCAAGTTGCAAATAATATTCAGTTACCATAAATGCACCGCTCCATTACCATCCACTCTAAGACTGCCCGTTCTAAGACCGGCCGCTCTTAAGACCGGCCGCTCTTAAGACCGGCCGCTCTTAAGACCAAATTAAACACAGAAGCTATCCCTTTCCTCCTTTTATGAATTGACAGCTTTGAGTCTGAAAGCTTTTATTGCATTTATCAGCGGTCACTTTCAAGGATTGGCATTTAAAGGGTCAATGTTATTTTCTAAGCTATTAATAACATTTCAGGCATACCATATCTTAAGCACTTTCCATGGTTTGCCCATCATTCATTCAACCTTTCCGTCCCCAGATTATGACAAACATGAGCAACACAAATGAATCATGGGAGACATACAGTATAACTGCCTGTCTTTTCTTTACGAACTGAATCGACCATTTATCTTCCTCCGTGCTGTATGACTGCTCCATCAGATATTTTCCTTTCTCGTTGACGTTGGTAGTTTCGGAAATGGATGTCCAATTGATTTTAAAGCTGTTGGAATACTTTGAGGACCTGATTATTCCTATAAAATTGATAAAAATGATTGAGTAATAAATAAAACAGCACAAAAATATCTTTTTTTTTTATAACAGAAGGGTTATCTGGAAAGTAAAATTGGAGGTAAAGAACCATGTCATTGTATTTCATTGTCATTGTGGTTACATATTGTATCTACTGTAGTTGTTCTGCAGGTCTATTTGTTCGAAATTTACTGAATTTCATATACATGTATGTACAATACAGGGTAAGGAGGGTTAAGGAGTAGCGGGTAGAGATTCTGGGAAAGTCAGAAAGAGGGAGTTATAGTAGAAAAATGATTCGATATATTCCTTTGTAGATCACAAGGTTTGATATTTGTTTAAAACTATTTAGTGTGACTTTGAAAATTGAATCCCATCTCTTTATTCATCTTAACAAAAGCCAAGTGTTGTTTTAAAGGATTAGTTCAGTGGTCAAGCATGTTCATCTTCTCCAAAAGAGAACTTTAAAAGAAACAAAATGGTGAAGAAAGCATTGCACAAACTTATTCCGTTACTTCGAAGTTTGGTATCATTTTGTAGTAATGACTGAAATCAGACTAGTTATAATGTCAAAGCCTCAGATTTCTCAATTTTTATGTATTTTAAAGAAAGTTGATTTAATTTTCTCACTATTTGAATTGTTTCCCCTCAAACTTTCTTCAGGTGGTATATTATAAATACCCTTCCTAGATTCAGTTTTACTACTTTTTTGACATATCCCATAGTTTTTAAGCCTCAAAATCGCAGGACAAAATATGATAGAATACATGAATTCGAGGAATCTTAGGCCATGTCATCGCAAGTAGTCTGATTTCAGTCGTTTCTACACAAATGATACCAAACTTTAAACTTGAATATCTCTCTGTCGCTGTGCCGTTAAACATCAACAAACCATTAAATACCTCTTTAATGAAATAAGATTTTGGAATGGTTTCTTCACCATTCTGTTTCTTTTGAAATCCTTCCTCTTTCATGTAAGATAAGCATGCTTGACCACTGAACTAATCTTTAAGATAAGCATGCTTGACCACTGAACTAATAATCCTTTAACTTGCCAGCTGCAGTCACCTCATACATTGTAGATTCCAAAAGAATATTTTGATGAATTGCTGCCAATTACTACATAAGGTAAAAACGATTACATTTTTCCACATGTCAAGGTTTGTCATAGATTATTATCCAATCAGACACTTCTCTCCACCATTCCTGTTTACTGACTCGGGGTAATTTCCCATTATCCTCCATTTTCTGCTTGAAATCTTCAAATTTCCTTATCAGGACTTTCATATCATCAAATTTCTGAAGAGCGTAAAAAAAACTGGACCAGAAAAATTAGGCAAATATTTGACTTGCAATTCCATTAAATTTTGTAATTGAAATCATGATGAATTTGCTGAAGGCAAATCAATATTCGGGCTCTTTACCTAGTATGCCGCTTTTTGACATGCTCCCTAAAATGCAAGTGAAAATTACTTTTGCTCCCATTTTTCGTAAATGGGTTGTTGAAGTGCTGGAATTGTAAATACACTCACTTTAATGCAAAAAAAAAAAAGTTGCACGATTGACATACAGATAAATTTGAAGTTGTCATTGTGATGTTATATTTCTGCTTAGCAGAATGTTAGTTGACAAAATGAAACAATCATTTGACTGAAAAAATATATCAATCAATAGGAAACATAAGGCGTAAAATAAACACTGCGTTGTTTGCTTTATGAAATGACTTGCATGTAATTTACCTGCAGTTTCAATAGCTTTTTCCATGAGGGTAGATTTTTTGTACAGTAATGGATGGCTGTTGAACAAAATGATATTATGATGGTATGAGAACTGAATGTAATTATTCAAATTTCTTTAAGCACTGTTGCACTAAGTTTTAGGAATAATAAAGCATTTGTTTCCATGTTGCACGTTTTCATGTTGTGTTATTAGCTAAAGCTAAATCCATCCGAGCCATTAGGCTCATTGAGCCTATCCTCGGTTGCCATGGCTTAAGCGGATGAGAGTACATGACTCCCCCTGGACGGGATGCCAGTCCATTGCAGATTAACTCCCCAGCACTGGTACTCATTTGACAGCTGAGTGGACTGAAGCAAGTAGAGTAAAGTGTCTTGCTCAAGGACACAATGCAGGTTGCACGACGGGAATCAAACCCTGTACCTTCAAATACGAGCATGACTCTTTAACCACTGAGCAACAACTCCTCTTGTATTATTGTTAGGCTAATATGTTCAAATGCACCCTCTGTAATGGAGATGGGAATTATTGTCCAACAGTAACGTTATTCATCCCTTCTACTGTAGTTTGTTTTAGCATTTATAAGACCAAGCTGTGCTTTCACATTTGTGTCTGAACTTTTTCAACCCCAAATTTCCTGAAAGTTTGTGTTACTTTTCCTGAAATAAAGATGAATGACATTTAAGTAAAACAAAATGAAAAATACTTTGAAAATTAAAGGATGGAACAATTTACTGTACACTTTATATGTCACAGAAATATTTGGAGGAATAAAAACAACCTAATCACCAATACAACATAAATTTCTGGTTTTGTTGAAATATCACTAATTTTTTTATTGTTTCAGGACTAATACATCCGAATTTTTCATATACCTGCATTCTGGAAATTTCCTTGAAAGTGGCACCAAAAATCAGGTCGATATATTCCGTTCAGGAGATATGGATTTTTAGGGATTTCTCAGTTGAATTTTAAAGTTTTTGTACAGTATGATGAATTCGTGTTTGATGATGTCTTAGAGGCAATTCCATTGCCAATGTTTATGTATTTCTTTAAACGTTAATTGGTTGTTTCTGTATGATAAGAAACAATTTTCCAAAAGTTAATGAAGTAGGGTATATTTGGCAATTTATATAAATACCAAACTTTCATCAATTTATTTTTTATAGCATGTAATACTAATAAAAAAGGATGATAGATTTGAATGAAATACATAAACTTTGTGGGAGAATGTGTTGCTGTGATGTCATACTGAGCCTTTTCCTATTTGTTTATCGACATTTTTTGTGAACTATAAATTATGAATATCTCCTGGTAGAAATAACAGAAAAAAATATTAAATGATTTTTGTACTAAATTGTTATAAAAAAAATTCTTTTTATGAAAGGTTATGAAAAAACATGGGAATATTCCTTTAATTTTTTTTAATTTTAGCAGCTCTCATGGTACAGGTAGTGTATTGTAGACAAACCGTGACATACTACAAATTTATTGTGAAAGACAAGATATATTGTATAGACCTCTACAAGCACAACCCTTTCAAAAGTGCTGGTCATGGCTGTAGACTTTAGAATAAACACACCCTATTAGCAAGGTCCGAATAAATAAACACAAAGACTGCAAATTCATTTCGTTCAATTCCATTACCATTTAACAATGATACGATTTTGTATACGTATACATTCAAGTATACGTCAATCCAGGAGTTTGGTATTCGTCGTCGTCGTATTATATCACATTAAAAACGACCAGAACCTGACAACAGATATTTTTTACCTTTTTTTTATAATGGTAGTGCCCAACACATACTATACTGTAATTGGGGCTTTACGTCAATCCAGGAGTTTGGTATTCGTCGTCGTCGTATGATATTACAATATAAACAACCAGAACCGGACAACAGATGTTTTTCACCTTTTTTTATAATGGTAGTGCCCAACACATACTATACTATAATTGGGGCTTTACATCAATCCAGGAGTTTGGTATTCGTCGTCGCCGTATGATATTACAATATAAACAACCAGAACCGGACAACAGATGTTTTTCACCTTTTTTTATAATGGTAGTGGCCAACACATACTATACTGTAATTGGGGCTTTGAGGAGAATCTGATTATGTTTTTAAGTTTGCACTTTTTCTGATTCCTACTTTGAAAAATTATTCATGCAGTATTAATTTTCACATTTTCCTAAATATATCAAAATCTTTAGTTTGATTTACAAATGTTTGTAATTATTCTTAACTTTTTAAGTTATAGGTATCAAAGATGGCGGATTTTGAACATGTAGTTTACAATACTAGTCCTATCGCGTCCTGAAGGCCACTACCGAAAACCTCCAACAGTTACACGTACAGTTTATGCTGTCCTCCGATGAGGTCAATATCACCGAGGCTATTCTCAATGCCAAGTTTGGGTGTCCTGATCTGATCTGGGAGTTGTCCAGGTTTGACTAAACTTGAAACACCTTTGTAGATGTCAAGTTCAAAGTTCTCCTGGGTTGCCCTGAGGCCCTCCCTGTGATGACTGTGGTCATAACCATGCCATTGCTTCATCCTCTCACATTCCTCAGCTGTTGTACCAAGATCACTTTTAAGATGGATGGAGTAAGCTAGCTCATAATGACGGATGATTTAGTACATGCTTCGTAAGTTAGTTGTTATTTTAGAATAGGACCCCATGAATCTGTATGTCTTGAATGATTGTGTGCTGTCCCTGAAGATGAGGGAGACAGTGCATTGACTTGAACATGAGAATACTTTTTATTGCAAGTATTAAACAGGATTCAAGATTTATTTTCCACAAGTAGATAACGATACAAGCAAGTACTTTACAAAGTGTATTATATACAGTGTAGGAAGACTGATAAGCAAATGCTTTACAGAGTAAGTCCGTTTCAAGAAAAAAATATATATAATAGGTAATAATAAAAATAGAATTTGTAAATGTTGAAAGTATGTAAGCCTTATCATGAATAATTACGAATAATACAAGCACAAACTCATTTTAAGAGGAAAATACAAAACAAAAACACACAAGCACTACCCCCATGCTACAAAGAATACAACAATACCTGAATTCATTATTAATTATAATTTAGAAGTAGCTCTGATTTTAATAATCTTGTAAAAGTAGAGACTGAATTCGCTTGTTTTATTTCATGACATACCATAAATTATTCCATTGATTTTCGCCTGTCAGAATACTGTAATTAAAGTGTTTAAACGACTCTGTCTTTTAATAATTAGTTTACGTATATTACTGGAATCACTTGTATTGAATTATGAACATCAGAATTTAGGAAAAAATAACTATTGAATGAAATAGTCAGTGAACGTTTTATCAAGATATACATTAACATGCCAACCAACCTGATGCCTATAAATGTTAAAAATGTTGAGCAGATTGCATAGAAAAAATAAAAGTTTAGTGTGATTCTTATAAGCTGAATTTGTGAGAAGGCGGATTGCTTTTTTTTTGGAGAAGGAATAAGCTATTCAAATAAGTTGCATTTGCATAAATTTCCCCAAACAAACCCATGTTACACTACGATAAGTTCGTAAGTGAGGGAGTTATAATCAATTTTTGAGCACAAAAGAAGGTTCAAAATCTTTTTTTTTATACAGAATGCCAATAGTTTTTGATATTTTAGAGTTTAGATTCTTTATGTGAAGTTCTGAACACCCCATTTAAAAAAAAGGGTCAAAATGTATGTACCTAGGAATTTAACAGTAATACATTAGCTTACAGTATACCTGGAGAGAATATCTGATCTGTTGTATCAGTTTAACACCTACAAATCACTGTTTATCAATATACATGCAAAGAATATTACCCAGGGTTGGAAAAAAGGTCACTTGCCAAACTTGGGGAGGCTTAATCAAGCGTGGTGAGTACCACAGCTTATTGTAATATTTTTACGCGCCATAATTTTTTTTTTTTTTGCTGGCCTATAGTGAGCAGGCAGGTGGTTTTTTGAACCCTGATATTATTACCTGAATAATATCTGTAATTATTTTGCATTTATTCTTTACTATCATTGCAGTACATGTATGTCAAATTTTGTTCAGAGACTCTTTACTCCCTTAGACCAGACTTGGGGTTGTAGTTCACGTGGTCCCTGCTGCCCTGTCTCCCAGGGAACATTGCTCTTCTTTGTATGATAATGAAAATGTTCTTTGACCTTTTACCTGTCTTGAATACTGTTGAGATTTAGGCTTTTTGCTGATTAAATTTCATCAGAGACTGATGATTCTCCTGTTTTTTTTTTTCCTTCTGCGATTCAAGCCACTAAAAATTAAGCCAGATTTCTTGGCTCTATCATTCTATTTCTACGGCTCTACTACTCTTCTTTACGGAGTGTTCAATTTTTGTATACTGATAGTTGAAGAACTTAGTGGGATTTTATACCTAATAGTAGAACCATCAAAGGGGCCTGTCCAGGTAGCACCCAACTATTAAATCAGTCACACATGTCTATGAATCAAATATCAGCAGTTGATAATCGAAAAGAACTGAAATTGAATACTTAAGAAATAACCCACAAAGATTTCCATGTATATACAAAGGATGTGCCGCAAAAATGATAAAATTGTTCAAAATTATGAAGAATTCTTTTCCTCATATTCACCTCCATCTGAGATCAGATAAGATTTCAGGTGGATATGAGAAAGATTTGCATCGTGTTTAAACCCGTTCGTTCCGTGTTGATTGAAAATATGTTTTGGCATGCTTCGAGTACTGCAGTGTGAAAATTTTGTTTCCACTTGGGAATAGGAAGAGGGAAATTAATTTTCATGGAAATTGATATTCTAGAAGAATGGTACATGGAGATATTAGATTGGGTTACTTTGGGTATAAATGCAGTTAATTAAAAAGAAGTGAATGAAAAAATTGGCTGATTTGAAGTTGATGCGGTGTAAAGTGTACATGTAATTGAGTTGGAGAGGTGTATGTTAAACTTGGGAGGTAAAATTATGTTCATAAATGTGTTGAAACTTGAAACAGATTTCAACTTGAAACAGATTTCAACTTGAAACAGATTTCAACTTGAAACAGAGAGGGAAAATGTTTAGAATAGTGTGGTGGGAGGGAGTAATTATCAGTAATATGATCGATACAGAATGTTTGAGAATATTAGTTCTGAATTAAACTGGATATTGGAATAGATTGTAATTTGTAATAGATATGAATAATAATGAATGACTGCAATAAGAGAAAACAAAACTTACAACATAAAACCTCAATTTGGAACTTAAGAGGTTAACAATAAAGTTAGTTACCAAGTATTCCAAGGTCTTTTCTTTTCTAAAGTTACGAAAGGAGATATTAGATTGGGTTACTTTGGGTATAAATGTAGTTAATTAAAAGAAGTGAATACAAAAATTAGCTGATTTGAAGTTGATGCGGTGTAAAGTGTACATGTAATTGAGTTGGAGAGGTGTATGTTTAACTTCAGAGTTTGCATGTTTTTAGGGGAGGTAAAATTATGTTCATAAATGTGTTGAAACTTAAAACATATTTCAACTTGAAACAAATTTCAACTTGAAACAGATTTCAACTTGAAACAGATTTCAACTTGAAACAGATTTCAACTTGAAACAGATTTTAACTTGAAACAGATTTCAACTTGAAACAGAGGGGAAAATGTTTAGAATAGTGTGGTGGGAGGAAGTAATTATCAGTAATATGATTGATACAGAATGTTTGAGAATATCAGTTCTGAATTGATCTGGATATTGGAATAGATTGTGATTTGTAATAGATATGAATTATAATGAATGACTGCAATAAGAGAAAACAAAACTTACATTATAAGACCTCAATTTGGAACAAAGAGGTTAACAATAAAGTTACTTACTAAGTATTCCAAGGTCTTTTCTTTTCTAAACTTACAAAAGGAGATATTAGATTGGGTTACTTTGGGTATAAATGCAGTTAATTAAAAAGAAGTGAATAAAAAAACTGGCTGATTTGAAGTTGATGCGGTGTAAAGTGTACATGTAATTGAGTTGGAGAGGTGTATGATAAACTTCAGAGTTAGCATGTTTTTAGGGGAGGTAAAATTATGTTCATAAATGTGTTGAAACTTGAAACAGATTTCGACTTGAAACAGATTTCAACTTGAAACATATTTCTACTTGGAACAGAGGGGAAAATGTTTAGAATAGTGTGGTGGGAGAGAGTAATTATCAGTAATATGATCGATACAGAATGTTTGAGAATATCAGCTCTGAATTGATCTGGATATTGGAATAGATTGTAGTTTGTAATAGATATGAATAATAATGAATGACTGCAATAAGAGAAAACAAAACTTACAACATAAGACCTCAATTTGAAACAAAGAGGTTAACAATAAAGTTAGTTACTAAGTGGTCCAAGGTCTTTTCTTTTCTAAAGTTACAAAAGGGGATGTTGGATTACTTTGGGTATAAATGCAGTTAATTAAAAAGAAGTGAATAAAAAATTGGCTGATTTAAAGTTGATGCGGTGTAAAGTGTACATGTAATTGAGTTGAAGAGGTGTTTGTTAAATTTCGGAGTTGGCATGTTTTTAGGGGAGGTAAAATTATGTTCATAAATGTGTTGAAACTTGAAACAGATTTCAACTTGAAACAGATTTCAACTTGAAACAAAGGGGAAAATGTTTAGAATGGTGTGGTGGGAGGGAGTAATTATCAGTAATATGATCGATACAGAATGTTTCAGAATATCAGCTCTGAATTAATCTGGATATTGGAATAGATTGTAGTTTGTAATAGATATGAATAATAATGAATGACTGCAATAAGAGAAAACAAAACCTACATTATAAGACCTCAATTTGGAACAAAGAGGTTAACAATAAAGTTAGTTACTAAGTATTCCAAGGTCTTTCCTTTTCTAAAGTTACAAAGGGGATTTAAGATTGGGTTACTTTAGGTATAAATGCAGTTAATTTAAAAGAAGTGAATAAACAAATTGACTGATTTGAAGTTGATACAGTGTAAAGTGTACATGTAATTGAGTTGGAGAGGTGTATGTTAAACTTGGGAGTTAGCATGTTTTTAGGGGAGGTAAAATTATGTTCATAAATGTGTTGAAACTTGAAACAGATTTCAACTTGAAACAGATTTTAACTTGAAACAGATTTCTACTTGAAACAGAGGGAAAAATGTTTAGAATGGTGTGGTGGGAGGGAGTAATTATCAGTAATATGATCGATACAGAATGTTTGAGAATATCAGTTCTGAATTAATCTGGATATTGGAATAAATTGTAATTTGTAATAGATATGAATAATAATGAATGACTGCAATAAGAGAAAACAAAACCTACAACATAGGACCTCAATTTGGAACAAAGAGGTTAACAATAAAGCTAGTTACTAAGTGGTCCAAGGTCTTTCCTTTTCTAAAGTTACAAAACTTTGATGTGGAAAGACCCACCTGCTATTGGTTTATGGATCTGGGTGGAGGTACTGTACAAAGGGGAACAAAGAACACAGACCTCCGTGGTGTAGTGGTTAGTGCTTTGTCCTCTTACCGGCATGTCCTGGGTTCGAATCCTGGTGGGTCTACTACCAGGGAGTTCACAACTGGTTATCAAAGGCCGTGGCCGTCTTGATATAATGTCCAGCACTGGATGTTTTCGGGATGTTAAACCTTTAAGGTACCACTTTAAAGTGGTACCTCCATGGTTATACCTTGCTATGCTAAGCTACATTTAAAACTTGGCCCAAAAAAAGAAAAGCATCATTTGAAAATTTAGGTTTATGGAACCCTTGAACTTTAAACATTCATATCATAAATTGAACTTGAAGATGCAATAAACCTGTCCAATTACCATTATTTTAAAAGTTATTTATATCACATGATAAGATTCCAGAAGGTTCTATTTACGTTGTCATGGTACCGTTAAGGTCTCATCAAACAAACCAACAAACAAACTAACAAACAAACATTTGAATTCTAGAATGTATCAAACTTCAATCTGAAGTTTTGGAGTAAGTTGGTAAACATGCAACTATGATGACATTGTAAATTTATGTCTTCATGTTTAATAAACTTTGGTTAGCAAATAATATCATGTCATTGACAATGCTCCCTCTAGTTGGAAATAAAACATGAAGTGATTTTCTAGGCAGTATCTAATTAGGAGATAATAAATCCAATTCATTTAGTATTTTCACATCTCTTGATTTTTATTTGCCATTACAACCTGACAAAATTTGTCTCTATTTTATAGATAATTTTTCATTGGGAAGTTTGGGAAAATTATTCTGCCTCACCTCACATCTGGAAGCAAAACTTTTCACATTTGTGCACATTTGTATTATTTTGACAAAGAAAGATCTTTGTTCTAGATATTTCATGAAGTACAGTATGTGAAATACTGTACTTCCGTATTTCATGATTTTCTCGATTAAATTGCTTTCCAATAATTTATTATTCCTGAAGTTCAGCACTTATTCCAACATATTTATTTTTGTATTGTTATATTTCCGATTGATTTTTGGAAAATATGGTCTGAGAAAGAAATCGTTCCTTGCAACAATAGTCTCTATTGTCTATATAATATGAATTTATGATGTATTTTTTATTGATAAATATGTTTTTCTTGAACCTTTACTTTGACCCTGTCCAAGGGTTTAGGTCCATAGATGTTATCCAGACATCCATTTGTGAATGCTATTATTGTAGTCAGAGACTCTCCAGAGTGCTCAAACTACTCTTAAGTGATATTGAGCATTAAATGTGCCTCTAAAACAGCATGTCACAGTACTACATACAGCAAGTACAAACTGTTCCAACCAATTTCAATATTTCCATATCTTTCCTAATTTATGGAACCCGTGATTTGCCCCAGGTGCACGGTGATAACCAAAAAAAAAAAAAAAAAAAAAAAAAAAAATCTGTTTTTTTTCTTTTCTACATTTGAAACTAAGTATGGAATTTTTTTCCAAAACTTTTTAACCTTTTAAGATTTTGTTTTCATTGCTTTTTGCAAATCAGTTGAGACAAGGAAGATATATATTTGGTTCTAAGAATGTCAGCACTTGTTAAAAACATTTTACAGAAGGCCATTGGAAGCGAAGGGCTAAGAAACATTTTTTTAAAAGAAGACGTGAGTGGTTGGTGAACACTTGACTTCTCAAGTGCTGTATGTGGCTCTTGATGAAGTTTCTGAAATATGTCATTAAAAGTAAATATGAAAAGGAGGGTATGAAACTGGCATATCCCAAAGGCATGTAGAATGTTTATGAAAATTTGAAGTTTGCTTTGGTTTTGGTTCTGATGTTAATAGCATAAGGAACCTATATAGTCATGCTGGCATGTGTATGTATGTATGTATGTATGTATGTATGTATGTATGTATGTATGTATGTATGCATACATGCATGCATGTATGTATGTATGTATGTACAGTATGTATGTGTGTGTATGCATGCATGGGTGTGTGCATGCATGTATGTGTGTATATATGTGTATATGTATGTATGTACGTGTCTGTAACATCAAGCTTGTTAATACGATATCTCATCACGAACAATACACTGGATTCATATCATATGTAGCACCCGGATAGCCATGATCTGTAGATGTGTCCTGTTGTTTTTGGTGGTGATGTTTTGCATATTAATGAGTGGGCGGGGCTTATTGTAAAAATCTTGGAATGCATATGCTTTAAAAACCACAAGTTTGTTGTTTCATAATTGGTATAATTATGATGTTAGCTAGTGTGTACATGCTCATTGTATAAAGACATTGTATTTCTTTAACATGTATAGTGGGTGGAGCTTGATATGGTTTTGTTGAAAAGAGCTTCTAAAAACCATCTAAACAATGATAAACTGGATTTATGTTATATGTGGTACACAGATAGCACATGGTCCATATATGTGACCTATTGTATTTGGTGGTAATGTCACGCATGCCATTGAGTAGGCACTGCACGGCTTAATGTTAAAATTTTCAAATGCTCATATTTTTACAACTACCGCAGGTACATGTCTGTTTTAATTCATACTTGGTGTATTTAGCTTGTGTATATATATTTATGGATTTATTGTACAAAATTGTTGAATAATGGCATGGTGCATATTGCTGGGTTGGGGGCTGAATATGAAATAAAAATCTTGAAAAAGTGATAAATTCATAGCAACCGTGTGTCTATTTGCATCACACTTGCATGTTAATCGTCAGTAATTGTGAATGTACTGATGTTGTCAACTGGTTCTAAGTGTACCTTAATGTGAAAATGCTCGCACACATGCCATATGTGGTACTCAGACATGTAGGTGGGGCTTTCTGTAAAATTCTTAATACAGTGATGAATGTGCAACCGTATGCATGATTTGCTGTGTTGTTTATAGGTTCTATTTTGTTGGTAATGCATGGCGGGCATGGCTTATTGACATATGTTATTTAGCCTATTTCATGATATGCAGTGCCAGTTAGTATAAAACTTGAAAATAAATCAACAATGAAAGAATGCATCGGAATCACTAAACATGATTGTTTTTGGTTGTGGGTTGTGATTTGGTTTCATATGAAAATCACAATATGCAGAACATATAATATTCCTTTTGCTTTATTTTTTGTAGGTTTCGTTTTTGTTTTTCATAATAAAATTAATTAATACCAGAACTCAGATCTCTTCTCTCCTCACTCTCCTTAATCTCGGACCTATTCGAAAGCAATTCTTCCTCAAACATTATCAACTTCCTCCGCAACAACAACCTCTTCCACCACATACAATCTCCTCCCCTCCTTCCTTTTCTACACCTTACCTACACACCCCTTTCTTTTTATATAAATTTTTCTCCCACATTCAGTTTTTCCCCTTTATCTCCCTTACAAACCTTGCATCTCCTCACTATCCCTACTCTTACATTATTATTTATTAACACCCTCTTGGCACATTTGACTCTTGACTGTCAGAGGCTGCCGTTAAACATTAACAAACAAAACAAAACCTAATTAATACAATTGGCATCTCCTAAAGGCTTTTTGTAATTTTCAAAATGATTTCTTTTGATTCATTTTTGTCGGTTGGGATTTGCTTTTATATTTACTGTAAATAACTTATTGTAAAAATGAGGGTATGAATTTGGTAGGTACCTCCCAAAAACCTTTATATTGAAAAAAAAAAAGAGGAAAATTTGGTTTCATTGAAATAAAATCATCGATAATTCAGAATCTAAAAAAATGGAGCAAATATTTCAACAAGCCATTTGCAAGGACAGACAATGTCATTCACATGCATTTCATGATGACATGTATTTAAGTTTGTTACCGTGTATGGTTTCGTACTTGTACAGTACTCTCAAGAATGCAGTCCAACATGTGTCCATTCTGACCAATAGTAGACAGTACAGCATGTGGACACAGAAAATAAAAGAACACTTCAAAAAAGAAATTCTTTTGTGTGAGGTACACTTCACAAGTAGGTCTTGAACACATTGCAATGTTTAAAATCTTTCTTATGTAATCATTCCATGGATGTGGTGAATCATTGTTGAAACTTGGTCAAAGATCATTCCAATTATATTTCAAACTGGCAGCGTGCACTGATGCACGTAATAGGCATATCCACTAAGTCATCATGACTTATGTACACTTTACTCAGAATTGCATGATTTTAATCGTTGGTGTGGTGGTGTAACTTAGGAACATGTTCTCAAAGTGTTCTCATGCTAAAGTACATTGGACTTTACCTCGCGAAACATATCGAAGGTACGAGAGACACGTTTAACACGTAAACCAGAATGAATATTAGAAGGTTATTTTGTTGTGTCGTAACCTTCCTACTTGCCTTTCATATTCTACCGCTACCTCCACCTTCAAAAATAGTGTGTATTGTGAAATGATTAACAATGGGAGGTGGGGGATTGATTAAAGGATTAGTTCAGTGGTCAATTATGTCCATCTTATATAAAAGAGAGTCAAGCATGTCCATCTTATATAAAAGATATAAAAAAGGAAACAAAATGGTGCAGAAAGCATTCAAAAATCTTATTCTGTTAAGGAGACATTCAAGTTTAAAGTTTGGTATAATTTCTGTAGAAATGACTGAAATCAGACTAGTTGTGATGTTACAGCCTCAAATTCCTAGTCTTTATGCATTTTAAAGAAAGTTTATTTTATTTTTTTCTCTATTTAAATTATTCTCCCTCAAACTTTCTTCAGGTGGTATACCCTTCCTAGATTCAGTTTTACTACTTTTTTGACATCCTATGGTTTTTAAGCCACAAAATCGCAGGACAAAATATGACAGAATACATAAAGACTTTGAGGAATCTAAAGCTGTGACATCAAAACTAGTCTGATTTCAGTCGTTTCTACACAAATGATACCAAACATTAAACTTAAATCTCCTTAACCGAATAAGATTGTCGAACGCTTTCTTCACCATATTGTTTCTTTTGAAGTCCATTTTCATATAAGATAAACATGCTTGACCACTGAACTATTCCTTTAATATCTCTTTAACGGAATAAGATTTCTGAATGCTTTCTTCACCATTTTGTTTCTTTTGAAGTCCTTTTTCATATAAAATGGACATGCTTGATTACTAGACTAATCCTTTAAGTAGTGATGGATTTAAGGTTTTGCAAATGAAAAGAAAAGAAGAAAATGCCATCATTTTTATTGATTGAAACTTTGAAGAAAAAGATTTCCTCCAGATTTTTTAAGTGTCTTCTCAATCATGTATCATAAAGAACTGTACTCATAACTTTGATCAGTATTAATTTTAAAATGCTTCATCAATGTAAAGTTGGAAGTCTGCAATTTGTGTCAAACTTGAGAGACTTATTAAACAGAAAATATATTTTTTTCATTAAGAAATAAACACGTTCGGGAATTATTAGACTTTAGAAGATAATTTTGAAATTATTTTCTGCTGGAAATTTTGGAGCAAAATGGCAAATCCATTCATTGCAATTTGCTGCCACTTGGGCTTCAAGAAATTTGATACTTTTGTTTATAATGGAATACTTCCTTTGTTTATTACTCCTACAGTTTTTATTTCCATGGCAACAGTATCTTATATCTTTTCTGCTAGTGTTCTCTCTCACTGGTGCTTTTGAGGACCTGCTGTGAGTGTCCCTTTCAGACCCTGTGGCCCGGGAGCTACAAATACAATGATTTGTGTCAGAAGTACTACTAGCTGTGCTTAAAAAAAAAAAAAAAAGAGGGTTTAAAGGATTTGTTTAGTGGTCAAGCAAGTCTATCTGATATAAAAGAGGACTTTAAAAGAAACAAAATGGAAAAGAAAGCATTCAAAAATCTTATTTCGTTAAGGAGATATTTAAGTTTCAAGTTTGGTATCATTTGTGTAGTAACGACTGAAATCAGACTAATTGTGATGTCATAGCCTCAACTTCCTCAAAGTCTTTATGTATTCCATCATATTTTGTGCTGCAATTTTGTGGTTAAAAACCATGGGATATGTCAAAAAAGTAGTAAAACTGAATCGAGGAAGGGTATTTATGATATACCACCTGAAGAAAGTTTAAAGATAATTGATTTAAATAGTGAACAAATTAAATAAACTTTCTTTAAAATACGCAAAGACTGAGGCTACGATGTCACAACTAGTCTGATTTTAGTCGTTTCTACACAAATGATACCAAATTTTAAACTTAAATATCTATTCAACAGAATAGGATTTTGGAATGCTTTCTTCACCATTTTGTTCATTTTAAAGTCTTTTTCATATACAGTAAATAGTGGCCACTGAACTAATCCTTTAAGTTTAACCTGTTGATTGTATTCCATGCAGGCCATATTTGATATGACACTTGACTGCAGGGGGCTGTCAGGAAGGGAGGATTATTAGTAAATTAGCCTGGCACAGAAAATACCTTCACTCTGTGTGTTATCATCAGAGATCTCGGAAAGGGAATTTTACCTGAAATACTCAAATTTGTTCTAAACTTTCCCTCAAAATCGTCAGTAACTTGTCTGTCCTTTCAAGGAGTCCCATGAGATTTTGAAGAAGGAAAAAATAAAGAGACTTTGTTTTAAGTTCTACTGATTTGTATTTCATGATATTTGGGAAATACATAATGTATACTTGTAAATACTTATTTGGGAGAAAATATGTTATAGGATAGAAATGCAGTGAGTGATGTACTTTGTAAATATCAAGTGTTTGAATGACCTGGAGAGAATATATAAAATGATATTTCAAGTGGCAGTAATTTATCGATAATTTCTTGAAATGGTCCCTCAAGTGTTAAGTGTACAATACGATGTTGGCATCTTTCGAGGGGAACAGGGTGCGAATTGGAATAGGGGGAAACATTTAAGTGTTGAAACGTGGCATAAAGAGTCAATGTAAAGAGGGGGGAATACAGTTAAAGGACACAAAAGACCCAAAAGTGAGGGCTCCCCCCCTTTTTTTTGTGCAATTTCACAAATATATATTATTCACAAAATATTGATTAAAAGATTAGTTATGTGGTGTTATGCAAGTCTTATCGTATATGAAAAAAGACTTCAAAAGAAACAAAATAGTGAAGAATGCATTCAAAAATCTTATTTCGTTAAGGAGATATTTAAGTTTTTTAAAGTTTGTGTCATTTGTATAAATACGACTGAAATCAGACTAGTTGTGATGTCATAGCCTCAGATTCCTCAAAGTTTTTATGTATTCTATCATATTTAGTCATGCAATTTTGTGGTTCATAAACCATGGGATATGTCAACAAAAGTAGTAAAACTGAATCTAGCAAGGGTATTTATAATATAGCACCTAAAGAAAGTTTGAGTTTTTTTTGTTTTTGTTTGAAGTCCTCTTTCATATAAGATGGGAACATGCTTGACCACTGAACTAATCATTCAACTTTATGCCTTCATAGCCCATAGACTTCATGAAAGAAAAGGTCACTTGAACATTCATATAAACTAAATAAAAATGCTATACAGTTGTGGCTAGATAAGCATTTGATTTTTTTGGCGACCTTCTAAAAGTATACCTTCACTTTTGGGTCTAGTGCTTCTTTTAGCTAGGGAAAGGGAATGAAGTTGTGGTCGAATGATGACTTTATGCTGTGACGGATGTTGTTCCAAATTGTGGCAAAGTTAGCACCCATTTGAAGGAGTAGTAGACAACTGTTAGGCGCTATGTTTGCGAGTCTCACAAGTATTAGGTGCAGTATACTTTGGTACATGTACTGGGGTTACAGTACTGTACATGTACTGGGGTTACAGTACTGTACATGTACTGGGGTTACAGTACTGTACATGTATTTGAATCAGACATGGCAAACCATGATTTTGTTCTTTTACTTAATACAGTATTTTAGCAGGTGATGTGACTTACCCCAAAAAAGTAAATATGCAAAAGTTGAAACCGATTTCATTGTGTCTGTTTCTGAGGGCATCTGTCCATTTTGAGAATTCCACGTTAAGCAAAGGTGTAATTAATATTTTGTCATTTCTGCTTCTCTTTTTTTTTTTCATAAAAGAAAATACTGTAATTGTATCACAAGGATTTACCAATTGATTTTACAATGAATGGCGTTCTTGAGGAGCAATGTACGATAAAGCAGAATTGAAAACAAAAAAGTTCTTAAAACAAATCTATTTTATCCATCCTAAAGGTGAAATAAAATCTGCCATAATCCTTTATTTGACATGAGCAATTCTAAGTGGGCGATTTCAAAGTGACAGATTTGGCTACCTGCATCCAAAGGATTGGTATACACCTTGATATCTGAGTCAGCTTCCCCGAAGCAAAACGGTTCTACGAATAAATTTGTGCAAATAATAAAGAAGAAAAGTGGAAGCTTGATAAGACAGCTTAATGAAAAAGGCAAAGATTGAAACATCAGGAATCTTGCCGTGATTAGATCCTACTTTCCGCAGTTTTGATCATCTGTGTTAAAAAGGGAGCTTTTTTTTGTATTTCCTCGGGTCACACTCAAATATAGAAGATATTGCAAGTCAGTGGCTTGCCCGTAAGTGCCACGGCATATTGAATCCATTCCGAGGCTGAGAATATGAGCTGCAAAAAGAAATTTGAGAGAAGTTGCTAATGGGAAGTGAAGCACTCTTCAGCTGGAATTAAGAAAATGTCGTAAACACTGTCAGAGTGAAGCTCGGAAACGCTGAGGATTCTAAATGGTGTTATTGGAAACTGACAAAGTGGCCGTTTTTATCAAACGTTGGTGGTATTAGCTGATGCTTGTAAGATCCTCAAGAGAACAGTATATAGGGTTTTCACGAATATGATAGCGTCATCTGATCCAATGAAACACAGCAAGAATTGGTGTTGCCACAACTCTTTGTAGGACGATAGTATTTCATGCAGATGTGAAGTTTTGCATTGATCAAAGTGAGCATTCATTTCATAGGGGAATAGTGCAGCATTTGCACACAAAAAAATTATAATATCATGAACGCATTTTAGAGAGATATGTTTTGTTTTTGTCAAAGCCTTACGGAAATTTATGCTCTTGGTGCCAAGGGGTTGATGGATTTCATGTAAAAGCGAAGAATAAATGAATATTTGTAGTTTAAGTTTGTCATTTTTGTGTGTGTGTGTGTACTTATACATGCTTTTCCATATTGCCTGAAATGTTCTTATTTTGTACAGTATGTAGTAAACCTGATGCACGATTATGTTGATGAGAATATGAGTGAAGATTCTTTATTGTATGGAGATACCGTGTATGATGAAGAAAGAAGGGTACTGTATTTTTATTGTATAGATGTAGAACTGGGAGCAAATGATGTAAACTGATTTAAGGAGAATTAGGAAGTACTCTATACAAGTTCAAACAGAGAGACCTCCGTGGCAGTGCGGTATAAAAGCTTCAGTGTCCAGTGTTTGATTCCTGGCGGGTCTCCAACAAGTACTCCACAACTGGTTAATGAAATGGCCATGATGTAAATACTCCAATGGAGGTCTGTTGTGACATTAAAACCTTGGTAAACCAACCATCCAAACAAATAGATCTTTATAAGTTGGACATGTATACAGTACTATACATGCTGGCAGCCAAAAAGGGAGAGCATTTTTTCCTGAGGTTCAAGAATATTCAAATAGGACTTTTCGTTCAGATGATGGTACTAAAAAACTTTAAAACGAATATTCAAATGAATCGTAATAATATCTTATATGTACCTGTAAGTAATTTGTCAACGACACAAGTATCAAAAATTAGACCAGTGTTATTTCAAAATCCCCTTGACTTGGCAAAATATGACGCCCTCATTTTCTAACAGCTCCTTTAATTTAAAACGCTGAAAGCTTTTGCACGTTTGGTTGCACCACAAGATCAAGATGAGAGTGTTATAGAAGTTCTTGAGCAGAAATAACTATGGTTGATCTTTATTCATGTACGTACAATTGAAAGAATTCAATAATTCAACCTAATCTGATAGAAATGGTTAAATTCTTGTTGTGGGTAACTATACTTTGATGTAAAAATAAGATACGTGCTGCATTGCGGGAAGCAAATTGATAGTATGTTCAACAAGCGTGAATGTTACTCAAATGGACAAATTACTCGTTTCAAAAGAGCCGCAAACGTCTTAGGATTGTCTGCCACAGATGACTGGGAAACTGGCAGGAGGTTATTGATGAAACCAAGTTGAGTAAGAAAATTATTTTAATGCGACAAAGGAGGGTTCTGCAGGATTAATACCCAAGGGTTATGTGCTGTAATAAATGTTGATTGAGGGAACTCCTAATTTTAATGACGAAACATCATCAGCGAAGGGAAGAAATTTTCTTTGATGTGGCCCTTTTCAATTCATTATTTCGTAAATTAGAAGAGTATAATCTGACAGGATATTAGATTAGAAGATAATTTTAGTTTAATGTGGGTTTTATTTTTATATTCATTTTTTTGAGTACAGTACATTACATATGAATTTGAAATACAGAAGAAATTCTGTGATAAGTGGGGTGTTTTTCATGTTTTATCTCTTATCCGGCTCCCCTGCCCCTCTCTGCCACACTTGTAACACCGATCTCTCCACTAAGCATATCTTCGTAACCTGTCCCTTTTACCAGAACTCTAGATCTCTTCTCTCCTCAATCTCGGACCTTTTCGAAAACAATTCTTTCTTAAACATCATCAACTTCCTCCGTAACAACAACCTCTTCCACCACATTTAACTCCCCCTCCCCCCTTTCTCCACCTAATCTTAGTTAGTACTTACCTCCTTTTTTCTTTCTTTCTTTTCTCTTTCTATTTTTCCTCCTTTTTACCCTAACAAACCTTCCTTTCCTCACTATCTTAAATCTTACACCATAATTTATTAACACCCTCTTGGCACATTTGACTCATGACTGTTGCGATGCCTTCAAACTTTAACAAACCAAACCATTAAGTAAAACAGAAACAAAAAATTAAACCAGATTTTATGGAAGGTACCTTTAAAAAGCTTGTGCCTCTTTATTGGATTCACTTGAATTTAACGTGCCTGTGAAAGGAGAACTTGGTCCATAAATGGACATGTTATTCTGGGGTCCCTAGAAAATAATTTATATATTTTTTTGTGTTTTCACTTCTTTGAAGGCTTTGATAATCTTTTGTATTAATATTCATATGCATAGTCATTTATCATGAATACTTGATTTATTTTCAATCACATAACTGCTCAACATGAATAAACAGAGCTGAAATTGTCTATCACTTGAATTAAAGAAAAACAAACTTGTCTCTCAACTCTGCTTATAGAGGGATTTCATCACGCGAGTCTAACTCCACCGGAAGCCACGTTGCTTTTCATGCGTCTCTACACAGCTCTGTCACATCACATGTACAACAACAAACATATTGCATGCTAACATGCCTACCACTTCAGCGAATTTTACTGATTGCATTTTTTTTTGGCTCCCAATTTTACTTCATAGTTTCTTTGAGTTTGATCTGTTCATTGGGAATACGAAGAGAAACTTTTTCGTGAACGCCATCTGATTGTTTGTTATACTCAGACAAAGCCTACATACCTGTACCTAATATAAAGTGCTTGCTGCAAATCCTAGTGTGACAGGATCAGATGGAAATCAAGAAAACGTCTTTTTATTCCCCGGCACATGTCTATTAGTGCAACCAACGGGCACAGGAAGATTCCGGCATAATTATCTTACAAAGATAACCTTATATAACTACTTGAAACGTATGTAAATATAATTTCGTGTACAGCAGACGACAGTGTTCCTGCCCCACAAAATGGCGATGTAAACAAAGTTATGTGACCCTATGACGTCAGCTGAAACACCCTTCTAGAATCATAGCTCCTCTGTTTATTACCTCCTGATCATACCTAGGACTGTTAGAACTTGTATCACAAAAGTTTTCTTCCATAAATGTGTACTGCAATACACTCTAAATTTTATTGAGTAGTGGTCCCTGGCATCAATCAATAATAGGCATCGTTTAAAAGAAAGAAGAAATTTTTAGTTCGGATGTGGTCAGCATTACCTTTCAATGAACATTCTACAAAGTATAGATATCGAAGCATTCTATGATAAATGAAATCTATGTGTTATAGTATTTTCCACTATTTCCATCAATTATTTCCGGCAGGGCATCATATTTGTGCATCGATCCAATCTAAGGGTATATATTATGTAAATACCTTTTTGGCAATACCTGTTGCGACAAGTTTAATGCACCGTAGAGCAACCTGAGAATGTAAGCCCTAAATACAGAATTCTTAAATATCTGAAAAATTTGTAAAACCTGAAAGATAGTTGATGGTTGGAAGGCTGATGACGACAGCAGGCTTGTATGTTTCTCTTTCTCTCATGTTTCACGTCCCGTGATTTTGAAACATCATCCTCATTTTTGTGAGTTTTGGTGAAGAGGCTCCGTCTGCTTCTTGTCATGTGATGCCGCAAACTTATCTTCTGTTGCTTTTTACTCAAAACCTTTAGACATCGTCAGTTTCAGCACGGAGGTCTCTCTTCTATACCTCCATGGCTTCAGAACTTCAATCAATTTAATTAAGATTTCGGGAGACAAAGTGTATCGGAAATTGTAATACATGTAGTTGCTCTTAAATATTTTCATAATTCAGACATGAGTTACATGAACAGATTGGAAAACATTGTAAATGTTGTTCTACAATATTCTTAATAAATAAAAAAATGTTCCTAATTAGGAAATATACAATTATTTTTCAAAGAAATACATAAACAATAGCACAAGAAGTGCTATGACATCATAATGATGACTTAGACTCAGTACAAAGGTCATTTTTATGCAGGCAAGAAAAATCTTTAAAGTTCAGTATACTACTTCTAGGAATGAGATATCAACACAACTTTTTCACCAATCTATTTCTTACATTTTCCTCTATTAGTTAGATACATCAAACTGAAATTCCATGGGAATATTCCTTTAACTTTCAATGAAAATTCTATAAAGTATAGATATCGAAGCTTTTTATGATAAATGAAATCTATATGTGTTGTAGTGTTTTCCACTATCTCCAATAATCATTATCGGCAGGGCACCATATTTGTGCATCGATCCGTTCTAAGGGTATACATTATGTAAATAACTTTTTGGCAATACTTGTTGCGACAAGTTTAATGCACCGTAGAGCAACTTGAGAATGTACCGTAAGCCCTAAAAACGGTTTTCTTAAATGTCTGCAAATTTTGTGAAACCTGAAAAATAAATGATGGTTGGAAGCTTATGACGACAGCAGGCCTGTATGTTTCCTCTTTCTCTCATGTTTCACGTCCCGTGATTTTGAAACTCATCTTCATTTTTGTGAGTTTCTGTTGCTTTTTATTCAAAATCTTTAGACTTCGTTAGTTTCAGCTTGGAGGTCTCTTTTCTATACCTCCATGGTTTCAGAACTTCAATCAATTCAATTAAGGTTTTTGAAGAAAAGTGCATCAGAAACAGTAGTAGTACATGTAGGTGCTCTTAAATGTTTTCCTGAAGGAAATTTGAAATTATTTGTGATGAATGATTAAGTCCTATGGATTCCTGAACGCAACTTACTTACTGTATAGTTGTCATATTTCAAAAGCAACATTTGAGAATACTTTAAAATTCATTTAAGTCCGCATTTCTCAGATGGCAGCTGTAATTCGGGCCTATCTATCCAAGGAAATATGCAAATGTGTTGTCAGAATGGGATTATCTAACTATTGATGTACTATGTGTAAATTTATCACTTTTTAATCCCTTCCCACTGTCCCACAATGCATTGAAATAGTCATTGACTCGGGCAAAGAGGCTATGAGAAGCCTAAAATGAGAGGTATGCTATTCTACTGTATATCACAAACTATACAAATATGGTCAAATTTGAATTAATGTGGATGGAATGTGTTTTTGCTTTTTTCATGGTGTTTAATGGATTTTTGGTTATGCGGTCATCATGATGGTGTGTGTGTATATATGTATGTGTGTGTATGCATGTGTATATGTTTGTAACAGCCAGCTCAGCCCGTAAACGCAATATCTCAAGAACAGTAAACTGGATACATGTCATATTTGGTACACAGATAGCCCAGCCCGTGGTCTATAGGTATGCCTTTTTGTTTTTGATGGTGATGTTGTGCATATTAATGAGAAGGCGGGGCCTAATGTACAAATCTTGAAATGCTTATATTTTAACAACCACATGTCTGTTTTGTCTGTTTTGTTTTATATTTAGTATAATTATGATGTTAGCTGGTGTGTACATGTTCATACTGTAAAAATGTTGGATTTCATTAATATGCATAGTGGGTGGGGCTTAATATGATTTTGTAGAAAAGAGCTTGTAAACACAGTATTTCAAGAACAGTAAACTGGATTAATGTATTATGTGGTACACAGTGAACCTATTGTTTTTGGTGGTGATGTCATGCATATTAATGAGTAGGCAGGACTTAATATATAAAATAAAAAAACTTGAAATGCCGTTATTTTGACAATCACATGTCTGTTTTGTTTAATATTTGTTATAATGATGTTAGCTAGTGTCTTTGTTTTCATGGTATAGAAATGTTGAATTTCATTAATATGCATAGTAGGCAGGGATCAATATGGCTTTGTAAACAAGAAACAGAAGTAAACACGATATCTCAAAAACTTTTAACTGGATTCACATCATGTGTGGTAAATAGATAGCTCATGGTCTGCAAATGTGATCTAATGTTTGTGGCAGTGTGATTCATGCATATTAATAAGTGGGCCGGGCTTAAAAGTGAACATTTTGAAAAGGGTAAATGAGCAACTAATGTATTTCCATTTTGCGTCATATTGAGCATGATAATTTTGTTGGTTATCGTGTACTTGCTTATGTTATCAACAGATGTCATTGATATACATAGTGGGTGTGGCTTAATGTGAAAGTGCTAAATGATGTAAACACCATCAACGATATATCAGATTTATGCTATATGTGATCTGTATGCAAGTTCTAATGCTGTGGTAGTGATGTCATAAAGGCTAATGAGTAGGCGGGGCTTACTGACAAATTCTTGAAATAGGATAAATGAGCAATCGTTTTTGCATCATACTTGCTTTGATGATGTTGTTAATTATTATGCAAATGGTAATGTTGTCAACATTTTTATTGATCTGCATGGTGGGTGTGGCCTATGAATAAATATCATGGAACAAATATCATGTTATGCAATGACATGACGGTTAATACAAATTTTGCAAATCAATCAGTTTATGAAAAAGCATCGGCACTACAAAGCGTTTTGGTTCTGGTAAAGCATTACAGCTATCGTTGCCTCCTATAAATGTTTAACAACCAATCAAGACCTTTTCTAATCTGTGCAGATTTAAGTTAACTGTTATCTCCTATCACCTCAGTGATTTTACTCTGTACTCTCCTTTTGATATTTAAGTCTCATTTTGACATTCTTCTTCTGTGTCTATCTTTTCAAAATAATATCAATGAAAGTGAAATTTGATTGCTTCAAGAAACATGTGAAATACGCTCAGCATTCCTGTCATGCCTTTGTTTAGGCAATGTTTCCATTTGATCATAAATCCAACAGGGTATGTTTTAGCATCGACGTCTCATTTAGTCATGAGTGCAGCTGACAAAATGATATTATTAGTCTCATGGAGATAGTGAGAACATTTGTGGAAGAGCGGTAATGGGTGGAAATGTTTGACACATAAAAGAGACAATGAAGATATGACCTAGGCATAGAATAGAAATGAAACACATTCAGGGAAGATAGTTTTTTTAAATACTGGATTAACTTCTGCAAGTTTTACCCATGGATTCATTTCAACCTTTGTAAGATGTTTAAAGAAAACTTTTCTTAAAAAAAAGAAAAACTAAAATATGAGTAAATTCTTTCTGAATTAAGAAAAAGAAAAGAAGGTTTTTGACTACAGTAAAAAAATAATATATATATAAATAGTCTTGCTTGCTATGTGCTTCCAAAATTATTATAACATTTTCAAAATTTATGCTATATTCACCCTAGTTGTATTATCTTCATTATAAATAACCCATTTCTTTGCAAAAGTGTGAGAAAATTAGGTCGCTCTGACCTTTGACCCAGCACCTTTCATCAACTATAATTTTGTGGCTACGATTTTGTGAAATAGTGGTCAGGTCGCAAATTGTACAAAATCCTACATTGATATTTTTCATATATTTCTGGGAGTTAAAGATGAGTCTGGCTATAGCGTGCAAGATTTATTTATTTATCATGACCTAGAAAGTTGTTAATCCCAGAGGGAGAAGTGATCGCTGATCTTTCTATTTATCCATGTGTGTCATGATTGGCCAAAAAACAACCCTTTCAGCACTTGCCATCAGACACTTGGTGCGTGTGAGTTCTGAGTGCTAAGATCAAAACAGTTTGGAAGAGATCAACGGTGCATGTCTGTGGAGGGTATTGCTTGAAAGATGGATTCAGGGCTTGGTCAAAACAGATACAGTTTCACTAGTCTTCATCATTTGGAGCAAAACAAAAACATCTGTGGATCTTTAACTTATGATATGGCCATAAAATTCCCAAAATGTGAATTCCGCTGAATGTTATCTGTATGTTGCCTACCCTGATCTCCTCAAGATTTGGAGTAATTGGCTCTGAAATGATACTGCACTGAATCACTAAAAGACTGATTTTACAATGCGCCTCCCATAATCAGCTGCTTACAAAAACTCACATTTTCCAGTTGAAATCATAACTGGATGAAGATTAAGAATTGGGGCACCATTTTGTTTTCATAATTTGTGTACTGTACATCATGAGATTGACTTCGTATTATAGATCAATGGATCCCAATGTCAACAGTGTTACCCCTCCCCAAAGATGGACAAATCACTTGTCCGGTTGCACAGGACAACCAAAAACTGTGCCTGAGTAGACCTAATTTTCTTCAGTACTTATGTGATGGCCAAAACCAGTTATATACCGATACACAAAAATGATCAGGATATTATGATTTTTTACATTAGAAACCGTGATAGATAAAGAGATTAAAACCCTGGTGGACAAGTTGCATTGTGTTGTCAATCTTTTTCCCTCCCTCTTCTTATTTACTATCCATTCTACCAGTAAATTAGTGAGTGTAAACTTTCTCTTCTCAAACCACTTTTCTTACGAACATTCTTACGAACAGTTTCAAACGGTATCTTTACTTGTAAACGGAATGGATCTCATTGGACTGTGACAAACATACTCAGTGGAGTTCCTCCCATGATAAGGAATAATGCAGTTAGTGTTCTTAGGTTGCTGTTACAATTGCACTATTTCAATTTTGAATGTTTGCTCTTGTCTGAGAGTGTAACCATTAATCTTGACTCCTGTCTTTAATCTTGTTTTCTTTTCCCCTCTCATACCATAGGTCCTCTTCACCCAAATAGCACTTGAGAGATGCATTAAGTCGTTAGAATCATAAGAGCTTGACCCCAGGCCTCATATTCCCTTTTGTGAGTTTGTGACCTGTGTCTCAGCAGGCAGCCTCAAGTTGGAACCTGAGGCATTGATAGAGTCAAGACTGACTTTCCTTAGTTTTATCTCCATTCCACTCTTCCAATCGCCCATATTTTGCTTTTCCCAGCCATTTTGGGCTTTGTTTAATATCTGCCCTCAGGATAGGATTTAGAATGGATTGTGTCTTCCAAAAAGGTTTTTTTTTTTTTTTTTTTTTTTTCTGCATTCAATTTCAAGCGTGATTGTTGAATTGTACCAGGCAGTTGCATTAATTGTATTGGGGAATCCACCTCTCTGTTTTTTTTTATTCAGTACCTCAAAGAAACTATTGGCCATCAATCAAACAAGCTTTAAATAGATAGGCTTTGTCCTGGCTTTAACTTGGGAGACTGACTTCAATTTACCACAAGTAGTATGCTGCTAGAGCCTGTTTGTCCCTGCAAGAAGTGATAAGTGGATGTTTTGTATTAATGTTATGGCTTTAAAGATTTGGTTGTTTTAATGAAAAGCAGGGTTTATTCAAATCTTCTTTTGACTTTGTAGGTTGCACATGGAGGAGGGTAATGACTGTGGATTAGGGAATAGATAGGATTCTTGATTCAACAACAATATAGGTACAGGTTTAACTGTTTGTGTCATCAGTTAGGGTTAATTCAAGATTGAAGATCTTTTATTATTGAAAATTAGGTACATATGTATAGTATAGCAAGGTTTAACGTTCTGAAAGCATCCAGTGCTAGACATTATGTCAAGACGGCCACAGCCTTTAATAACCAGTTGTGAACTCACTGGTTGCAGACCCACCGGGATTCGAACCCGGGGCGTGTGGGTGAGAGGACAAAGCACTAAGCACTACACCATGGAGGTCTTGTCATTGGTATCAGTTAATTTCTGGTCAAGATTTGAGTTAATTGCTTGTAACACTACAAGAAATTAAGTAGTATAAGCATGGAAGTAGAAGAGTATTGTTATTGGTATAAGAAGTGTTATAATGGAAAAATAAATCAAATTAGCCAAAGTGATTTTAAATGTTATTGCTCATTTACCATTTAGAATAAATAATAATTGCATAAATGTGGTGTTTTTGTTCTGATCATCAAAATACTTCAAAAAATGATTATAAGTAAAAAGGTATAATCATTCAGAGTTTTAAGTCTGAAAATTTTTGCAGTGAGCATTTAAAATATTTCAATGATGCATATGGTAAGTTGTACCAAGTACTTTGCATACTGTAGTGCCATCCATTCCCTTCTGATGATGTTGCCAATGATCATCCTACAAGATTAAATGAAAACTTCTTCAGAGTTATCTTGCACTCTTTCCATTTTCAAGTTATAAAAACTGCGGAACTTATCCTAAGATTTGTATTAGAAATTTAATCATTGTTACAAATGGTGACATTGACATACAGTACCAGCATACAGTAATTTTCTGAAAATAAGCTCCCAAATTCAAATAACAAGTTAAAGGATTAGTTCAGTGGTCAAGCATGTCCATCTTATATGAAAGAGGACTTCAAAAGAAACAAAATGGTGAAGAAAGCGTTCAAATTTTTCATTTCGTTAAAGAATTAGTTCAGTGGTCAAGCAAGTTTTATCTTATATGAAAGAGGATTTGAAAAGAAACATAATAGTGAAGGAAGCATTCAAAAATCTGATTCCATTATGGAGATATGCAAGTTTAAAGTTTGGTATCATTTGTGTAGAAACGACTGAAATCAGACTAGTTGTGATGTCACAGCCTCAGATTCCTCAAAATCTTTATGTATTTCAAAGAAAGTATATTTATTTTTTTCGCTTTAAATTATTTGCCCTCAAACTTTTTTCAGGTGGTATCTTATAAATATCCTTCCTAGATTCAATTTTACTACCTTTTTGACATATCCAATGGTTTTTAAGCTACAAAATCGCAGGACAAAATATGATAGAATACATCAAGACTGACATCTGGCATACATCTTTCTTATTGTGCACGCTCTCAGTTTCTTTGTATTCAGGGATTGTTTTGACGATTCTTGTTTGTCACGTGATGCTGTTTTTGCCATGTGATTGGCCTGCGGCCTGAGGCTGTTGTGAAATGATGGCCCTTGAAACAAAAAAAACAAAAAAACAAAATTAAGAATCTGTAGTGTAGATGGTTATTTTTAGTAATATCTTTACTCCCATTAAGATGATTTCAATGAGATTAAGTATTTTTGGTAATTGGTTTAATTCAATTCTGTATGTTTGAACAAGAGATCACATGACAGTTCATCTGGTAACTTAATACATTTTGTAAATGAGATTCATACCCAATCTTTTTCAGAATTCCAAATTTCATCCTTTTAAAGATTTCCACACTATCATAGCTGCCGACTGCATTGTTTTCATAAAGCCTCCTCGTCAAATTATACCCAACATGCTAGACCTATTATGAGGCTCATCAACCCAAGTGTTACCTATATTGACTCAAGTCAATTTATAATGCAAGCAAACCCAAATACCTTGAAGTGATTTACTTTACTTGATAAAAACGGATATTTAATAAGCAGAAGGCTCTCAGTTATAAATTGAGTTTACGAGTTTTTTTTGTTTTGCGGAATTGAATTCACTCGGGTGCGGTAAAAAAGAGCATGAAGCATCTTTCATGTGGTCTCCTTTAGGACCTGGGGAAATATGAACTTTCACGCAAGAGTTGCGGAAAAGGTCAGCAAAGTTCGACTATTGGGAAAGCTGGAGGAGAACAGACTTCATAAGATTTGCTACTTTGTTCTTAAGATAATAAAGGATTGATTCTTTTGAGTTAATTCCAGGTTTCTGTGGGGATCATATTTGTACCAAATGGTGAATTTTCAAGATGCAGAATATTAACAGTTTTGGATGCAATTGGTGCATTGGAGCTTGCAGTCAGTGTTACCATATCTGATTATTGCAAAGTTCAGAATGAAAATTTGAAATTTATTTGAAAAAAATGTGTATTTCTAGTCACATTATTCATATCATAAACTATTATAGGTCCATATGTATGTGTGTGTTTCGGGTTGTGGTTGTTGCAGCTGTAACCATCTGGATATTAATTATAAGAATAAAACAGTATGTGACCAGATAACAAAGTCATTATCCATCTGTACAATCAACAGTAAAGGAATATTAAAGCTTGAGACCATGATTCAGGATTCATCAAGGCTATAGACAATAAGAGTGTCATTCAGAAACACCAATCTCTCATCTCAAGGTTTTTAATTGCATATTCGTAGCTGTTTTTGAAGGTTTGTAGATGATAGGTAATTCATTATGTCTTTGTTGAACATCTGTGAGCATTTGAATGGTAGATTACACTATTTGCTCTGGATAGATATCATCTTATTCTGCCCCCGGCTTACTGCCAAACTTTTAATTAAAACCTCTTTTGCGGATTCAGTAATCAGATTACACAAAGAACTAAATGGAATTGGAAAAATATAGTATTCTATCAAATTAGAACACTTTGTTCGTGCTATTTGCTTACTGTGTATACAGGATTTTCTGGGGATATGGGTATATTGTCGTATAATTGTGTGCTTTTAGATCTAGTATTTCTGTATTGATTTCGGGCTCCAGTCTTGGGAACATTTACTGTAGTTATGGTTTAAAAAGAATCGATGGTTTCTTTAGGTAGATAAGAAAATTGGGATGATAATGTTATTTTGCGACTAAATTCCTTGTCTAGTAATGAAATGTTTTGGATTAAAATTATCACGGAATTGCAAATTCCTAGGACATTTAACTCTGCCCAATAGAAGGATTTCATCACGTGACTCTGACTCAACTGGACTCTATTTTTCCGGGCAGCAGCGTCGTTGTGTTTCACGCATCTTCACACAGCTCTAGTCACATCACACGTACAAGAAACATACTACATGCTAATCTACCAGTACCAGTTCAGCGAATTTTACTACTTGCATTTTTTTTGCTCGCTTTCAATTTTACTTTACATTTTCCTTAAAGTTTTATATTTTCACAGGGTGTGTGAAGAGAAACTTTAACGTTAACGCCAGCTGATTGTTTGTTATACTCGACATGTCAGACAAAATTACAAACCCGATATTAAAGTGCTCGCTTCAAATCACAGTGTGAACCGTAGGTTGAAGCCGTTGCGTCCTACAGCAGAAACCCACTTCGAATGTCGATCAGGATCAGATGAAAATCGAGAAAATGTCTTTTTATTCCCCCGCACACATCTATTAGTGCAACCAATGGCACAGCAAGATTCCAGCATAATTATCTCACAAAAATAATCTTATATAACAACATACAAACGTATGTAAATCTAATTAAGTTTACAGCAGACGACAGTGATTTTGACCAACAAAATGGCGATGTAAACAAAGTCACGTGACATCAGCTGAAACACCCTAATAGGGTAATTGATATACAGTACTTGGTATTTCAGCACTTGAAGATTGAAATATTTGAGTGATTAAAAAAAAAAAAAAATACCTACTTTGTACCGTACAAATCTAATCCCCAATATATCTTTATGCTATTTCTTCTACTGCAGATTCTCTTGTGTTTGGATTCTGTGAAATTATGAGGTGTTGTATGAATATCTGAGGCCCATAGCCAGAGATTTCACAAGAGAGAGGGGTGGGGAGAATAAGTACTTCAATAGGGAACTTTGGTAGATTCTTTATATACCTGTGTTATATATATATTTTTGTTTAACATAACATAACATAACAAGGTCACGGGCTAAGAAAGGTTCGTCACCCCATAAAAAGCCCAAACTAACACCACCACCGCCACAACAAAATAAAAATGAAAGACGCCCAAAGTTAGTAAAGAATTTATCAATGTTGACTTTAAAATTTTAAACAGAATTGGAGCTAACTACCCACTCAGGCAAATCATTCCACTCATTAACGACTCTTTGCGAAAAGCTAAAACGCTGAGTATCTATCCGTGAGAACTCTTTGGTCACAAACTGTTTCCATGTGTCACATGAGAATTACCTGAAACATGCAAGAAATAACAGGAAGTCCAAGCATCACTACCAAATAGGAAATTAAAAACCTTAATCATATCGTCATAAACTCTACTCAACTCAAGCATGGTCAAACCAAGAATTAGCAACCTAGATTCATTAGAGAGATTCTTACTTCAGGAATAAGTCTATTGGCTCTTCGCTGAACCTGCTCCAAATGATCTTATCCTTCTCATAAAAGGGACTCCAAGCCTGAATAGCATACTCAAGGTGAGGCCTGACTAACTACTTATACAAATGAAGAACAACCTCTCTACCAAGAAAACAAAAATTTCTTCTAATCAAACCAAGCATCCTGTTTGCCCTTGCAAGCTGCTAAAGCACACTGTTTAGAAGGCTTCAGATTGCTAGTAATGACAACACCTAGTTTCCTTTCTTGATCAACACAACCAAGATTTGGACCATTCATGCAGTAATCAAAGCCAAATTGCTCTGACCAAAATGAATAACTTTGCATTTATCAACAAGAATGACACCTGCCATGTTTGGGACCAAGAAACTAACTTACCCAGATCAGTTTGCAAAAGTGAAGAATCCTAGCATCATCAACAATCCTGTACAGCTTACTGTCATCAGCAAATTTACAAATCCTAGAGCCAAGTAAAGATTTAGAAAAGAATAGGACTCAATACAGAACCATGATGAACACCACTTGTTACCTTCACCATTACAACAACTCTTTGTGACCTGTCAACTAACCAAGAATATATCCAAGTGGCACACTTTCCCTCCACACCAAGTGCTCTTGTTTTCATCATGAGCCTGCCTAATGGAACCTTATCAAATGTTTGATTTTATGTGAGAGGGCATACATTATCACAAGGGGGTCATGGTCCCCCATGCTGACTACAGGCCTGAATGCCCGATGCATATAGAATTGATTTCACTTTGAAGATTGCTTGATAAAACTGGCCGACAGCATCAACAACTTACAATAATGAATGATGCGTAAAGCACTGCTAATCCAAGAAAATTTGAATAGAAACTCACACCATTTTGATTAAATAGCAAACTGGTTAAATAATAAACTTTGGCACTGCTTGCATGAAAGTTATGCTGCTTGCATGACAGTTATGTCGACATGACTTGGCATAGCACCTTTTTTTTTTTTTTTTTTCAAATTTTATTCAAAGCAGAGAGTATAGTGTTGTGCTGCATTGCAGCAACCAGCTTTTTCCGGCTTTCATAGAATTGTGACTTGACGACATCTTCATCCAAGCCCATGCATGGGCTATTCCAGAAACTCTAAATAATACACTATCTACTGAAACTACATTTGTCAGAATCTGCATTTTTACAAGCCTTTGGCAACTTAAGAGACAAACTTTTGGTTGAGTTTGTTCTTTCCAATAATACAGTCGATTGATTTATTGATTTGGCTAGTGAAGGAGCCGGTTTGTTTGTTTTGCCATTTGGAATTCAATAAGTGATCAGAGTTTCCTTTCACCAGTCACACAATTTTTCAATTTTGTTATATTTTGACATTATTTTATACCCTTCTGTGATTTTACACAGAATAATTGAATATTTTTTTTTTTTCTCCGTGAAGAAACAAGTCATCTGTTCAAATTCAAATTGTGCGTACAATCGTGCATTACGATTAGTATGTTGGATTGGATGCACAAATGTTGCTGTTGTTTGTATACACATCTAATCAAGAACTTATTTGTTCGAGTCATTGTGATTTACGAGGATCTAGTTTTTGACATTTCTTTTCTTTTGTGGCCAAGTTTTGTACATATTTAGAATCACATTGTCGATTCTTGTTGCAGTTGTCATTATGCATCTGATAAAATGCTTATTCTGATCCAGTTTGTTGATTCAGTTTTTTTGATTGATCTAGTTTTTGACATTTCTTTTCTTTTGTGGCCAACTTTTGTACATATTTAGAATCCCATTTTTGATTCTTGTTGCACTTGTCATTATGCATCTGATAAAATGCTCATTCTGATCCAATTTGTTGATTTAATTTTTTTACGCTTGATTAAAAATGTTGATTTATGATGATGCGTTTTACTGTGCCTCTTTGTTACTGTATGTGACCATTTTTCTTTTACAATGTAGAATAGAGTACCAATTTCTATTCTGCATCTGCATTTCCAATTATTTTGCCTTAATGTTTTCTCCTATTTCTTTTGTCCAACGAGATTGATTTTTAGTTATTAGTGGTTTCCTGACTTCTGGAATGATTCTTTTTGGTGTAATGAGTGTCAGGGGTATCATATAGTCAGTCAGCTGTGAATGGTCATAGCACAATTGTTCTAGAGCAAAAAAATAATAATTGAGAATCAATTTTTGTATATTGATTATGACAGTCTGGGAACTGCATATAAATATCATATAAGACAGTATCATTATATGCCTGAACTTGTAGACACAGTGTCTGAAATTTGTCATAAAAATTCCTGACCTTTGACCATTTTGGTATTTTAGCACCTTTTAGTGAAAAACTTGTCATCATTAAGTTATTCCTGAAATGTGAAGTACAAAGACAATAGGAACGAATAAAACCTAAGGAGCTGGAGGCATTGTTTTATTTATTGTGAAAAATAATTTTGACTTCAATTTGGACAAATTGTTTGAAGGTAATTGGGTATAAATGGATCACCTTTTTATCAGGTATTTTGTAAGATAATTTGGCTCCAGTAAAGAAATTTATAGGATAAGGTTTCTTTTATGATTAGGGATTTTGTGATAAAATATGGAAACAAATTATGAAATATAAGTAAATGATAGTTTAAAATATGGCACCTGTGTCTGGGAAAGAAGTCTTTTTGTTTAATAAAAGGATTTTGTTTATTATTTGGTGTCTTTATGAAGTATCGGAAAAGGTTATGGAGAGCTAAAGGGCGATGCTCAATTGGTGAAATTCTGGCATGTGTCATTTTGTTAAATTGGATGTGGTAAAGATAAAGATCTGGATGGTGATTAAAAGGGTGGAGGTGTGGTAGGGGTTTGTCAGGGGTCCTTGTTTTGGATGGTGATTGAAAGGGTGGAGGTACGGTAATGCTTTGTCAGGGGTCCGTGTTTTTGTAGGGGTTGTGTTTATCTTAGGGTTGGTGTTTGTTTAGGGATATCTTTATGACTGAGATAATCAATTCTTTTCAAACTGTGTTCAATGTTCAAAGTGATGAGGTTAAATAATGTGTCATTGCATTTTTGGGTAATTATCAAGTGTTTTGTTTACCTGGGCCATTTCCATGATGTTAAAGCAAAATAAACATGGAACTTAAAAAAAAAGAAAACAGTTGTTAGTCATTTGTGGGCTGTAGTATGTGGTTAAAAATAATACTATTTTCCAAGTATAGATGCAATTTGTTTAGTTCTATAGGCTAAAATCCTTTAAAGGTTAATGTTCTTAAACTCTTTACAAGATAATTAACATGATGTGAAGATAAATAATTACATTAAAATTGAATTATTACAAATTTCAATTTATGTGCAGTTATGTAGCAACATACAGTACTATACTTCAATCCTATAAAGATATATATATTTTTTAGCTGGATTTAAAGAAAGAAAAAAAATTGTTTAGAAAATCACTGACATTTCCTGTTTCTGATATTTGCTACCTGACTTTTTCAAAGACAGGAAAGTGATGGACATCTGATGCAAAATGACAGCCAGTAACAAGAATCTGTAAAAAAAAAATGTTTGACACAGACACAGATCCACAATATATGCACATCTTAAGTGTATAGTGTACAACCTACAGTAGGGCTTCTTATCGACACCATTTTGCTGATATAACCTGGTGCCTGACAATTGATGGACAGACATTAAAGGATTAGTTCAGTGGTCAAGCAAGCTTATCTTACATGAAAGAGGAGTTTAATACAAACAAAATATAGAAACAAAATGGTGAAGAAAGCATTCAAAAATCTCATTGTGATAAGGAGATATTTGAGTTAAAGTTTGGTACCATTTGTGTAGAAACGACTGAAATTGGACTAAATGTAATATCATAGCCTCAGATTCCTCAAAGTCTTTATGTATTCTATCATATTTTGTTTTGCGATTTTGTGGCCTTAAAGCCATGGGATATGTCAAAAAAGTAGTAAAACTGAATCTAGGAAGGATATTTATAATATGTATTTATAATATACCACCTGAAGAAAGTTTGAGGAAAAATATTATAAATAGTGAAAAAATCGAATAAGCTTTCTTTAAAATACATAAAGACTTTGAGGAATCTGAGGCTGTGACATCACAACTAGTCTGATTTCAGTCGTTTCTACAGAAATAATACCAAACTTTAAACTTGAATATCTCCTTAACAGAATTAGATTTTTGAAGGCTATTTTCACTATTTTGTTTCTTTTGAAGTCCTCTTTCATATACGATAACCATGCTTGCCTAGTGAACTACTCCTTTAAATTGTAATTCACATGACTTGTCCTTCTCCTTAAAAATTTGTTCCAGCAAATCATAACCACAAACTTACTGTAGCAAATAGTGAGACCACTTTATCTTAATTAAAATAACCACACAATAAGGACTTCATCCATTGCCAATATGATACTCAGCACCAACTTCTACAACAACTAAGGTTTTCAGAATAAAGAAAATAAAGAGGACAAATCTGACCCGACCTGGTTATGTATCAGGTCGGGTCTGACTGTTTGAAACTTTAAGGAGCAGAACAACTAATGAGCTTTCTATTGGTAGCCAGTGGAGTTGTACAATTATAATATTTTCAATATTTATTTCTGCAGATCCTCCTGTCATTACAACACCTCTCAAAGAAGAAAAGGGCATTGAATTCGGAATCATCGCATTTGTTTGCGAGGCTATTGCCGACTCAACAATCACATTTACCTGGGAGAAAGATGATTCAAGGGTACCGGCTAAAAGAGCCAAAATCTATGATTATGATGACGGACATGGTTCTGTGCTCCGCATTGATTACTTGAGAAAACCCAAGGATGTAGGAATATACAAGTGCATTGCTACGACAGACGATGGAGAGAGCAGATCTCAAGCATCGTTGTCCATTTATGCTGGTGAGTAGTAGTTAGATTCACATATTTATTTGCTTGTGGGAGGGGGAGGGTGTCGAACTGTACTTGCAGGATTTGGCAAGATGGCTTTTTTGGTGGTTTCAGAAAGCTGATGTAAGCATGTCTAAATTTGACCTATAAACACTTTTTTTCTCCAAATGTGTGTTGACATGGATGTGGGAAGAAGCATGACCCCAGCTTTTCAGAAAATCCAGATCCCCACATACCTTTTCTTTTTCTTCTTCACACAAACCCAAGTTCTGTCTTAAGAGCAAAATCATGAAAAAGAAATGAAGATGAAAGTATTTAAGGGTTTGCTTCCCATCTCCCCACTCAAAAACATTTTTTTGGTATCGTTGTCAATAGTGTAGATGCTTTCATACAGAGCACTATAAAGGTGCTTCCCCCATCCCCATGCAGTTTCTTTTTTGCACTACTTTCATAGTGCAGGTGTCTTTCTTTCTCTATAACAAAAATTGTCTTTTTTTCATCATTTTCGTAGTGCAGGTCCCAAAAAATAAGGCTTTACTGTATTAATATTGTACTGCTGGTCCATTTTTACAATTTTTTTGTTGAATACTCATACTGCAGGTATCAAAATTGACTTCTTTCATAGTGCGGATATCCAAATTGTATAATTTCATACTGCAGTTACCATAAAATCCAGTCATTCTGTGGGTATGTTTTTCGGTTGGTGGGCTGCACTCCTACCACTTTTAGTATGAAGTTCCCCCTACCTCTCCCCACCTTCCTTCTCCTCCCTTGCCTACATGTAGATGTCAATTTGCAAATTAAAGCTTCTGTTTGATTCATTTTACAACAAGAGGTCAGCAGTGTTGCAAGTATCCACTTTCATGCTTTCACTACTGCAGAAAATGCACCCTTGAAACCCATTTGTGCTTTACACCAAATTTGAAAAATCAATAACTAGCTTTATTGTTCCATGGTATTATTTGTATTGGTCATCCCCAGTGTACAGGAATAACAACTCTGGTATTAGTCATAGCTGTCGCCAGTGCCCACTTAGTGGACAAATGGTAGAGGACAAATAAGGTTTAATGAGTGGTCAGCTGATAATTTTAATACTTTACAAACAAGAGTGAATTAGGTTGTTACTCTGAACAGAACAAAGTGAGAGATAAGAGTATGACTAATAATAGAGGGCTCCCATGCAGTATGATGAATGATACTAATTAAGTATTAATCTGTTGGGTCAAAATGAAAACTCCAGTATAATAAAGAGGCTCAATATATATGTCTTGAAATGCTGCTATTTTACGAAGGAACGAGCTCAAAATATTGGTAAGTGTACCAAAGGAACTTGTCGGAATAGTTAATATATTATGAGGCATCAAAATTAATGCATAAAAGTTGAAAACGCTGTAAAATGGTTGATTTTTAACTGATTCTCACATAATTTTTGGCTCCTTCACGGTTTTGATTTAAATGCGCAATTTAGCTATTATTGCCTCTGCACATCTTCAGACCTAATATAACCCTCACTCTACCACACGGAGATATTATCGTCGTTTTGGGTGCCCCATCTTTTACTCCGTTGCGGCAAGTGTGTTAACTCAAAAAATATATGCTGCATGATCCCGGTGGGCGGCCCACCGGGTCACTGAAGCTGAACGAGCCGGACTCTGCTGCTTAGGAGACAGAGGACCCTTCAATGTTTAGCCTGTGCTTAACCCTTACTCTACCACGTCGTTTTGGGTGCCCCATATTTGACTCCGCCTCCCAAACGTGTTTTTAAAAAAGTGCTGGTAAAGTAAGGGTTAAAGAGAAGTACAGGTATGCAGAAAAACCTTATTACATTTTGCAGTAAAAAGAAGATCAGAAATTCAAACTTCAGTTGTCAGGAACACAAAACGTCTTGTCCTATTTTCTGAATGAGAAGTTGCCAGTGATGAGAGCCTCATTTGGAATCGATATCATTGAATTTGGAATACAAGTTCATTGTAGGACCTCTCATTGGTTATGCCAGGTACAAAGTGGAAAATCAATAAAGATGAAATTATCAAGGATTGCTGGAGGAAAAGAAAATATAGAGAATGAAAGGAAGGAGATAGAATGAAAGGAAAGAGATAGGGAGTCAAAGCACATCTCTAGGTTGTAGTAATATTGATTAAACGTTCTTGGTTTATGAATCCGGGAATGGAGATGATAACTGCATGCCTTGTTGGAGTGTTAAGGTGGAAGATAGCTTTCTTACAAGTGCATCTTGCACCCAATTGAAGATTACGATTGTCTCGGGGGGCTTCTTCTGGCACAATTGAAGAAACGAATTAATCTTGTACAGTATATATCGTATGATAGATCTTGCTGAACTTTAATCACCATCTCATATTAATAAAGGGAGATCATAATATAGTGTTTCTTTGATTTACATTTTTCCTCTCAAAGTGAAAATAACATCTACCCTGGGTCTGATTATCGCCTAATTTGAAGAAATAAATCGGAATAGTTTTTCCCGATAAACTTCTCAGTTACTCACAGATCCGAGTTTGATGAAAAAGAAATAAATATTTGGTTGCGTTGCAAGATAAAGGGAAGGAGTAGTAATGAATTGAGTTGGGAAAAATCGTAATTTTTTTTTTTTTTTTGTGCGTTTCCAATATTTCCTATGGGGACATGTGGGTCATTAATTTCTTTTCATTATTTATTTTACTGGCTGCTAAATCCTCTCTCATTAGGTTGATGAGATGGTTATAAATATTTTGGTTAAAATGGAAGAGAATGGATAGCATTCGTCACAGTGTGTGGTAACATTTTGCATTTCATGATCTTGCATGTCGTAGTTCTGGCATGATAATGACAAATGTTTGTTATTTTATTCCAGTCTTTCTGGATGACTACGTGCACTATCATTTCAGATGTAGCAATTATGTTCTCATGCTGTTTGAAAACAGTAGCAATTAGTGATAAATAACTCATTTTAATGTCATACTTATTCTCTTATTAGGAGTAGATATGAAACATGGTAGTTCACAGGTGTCTGCTGGTGACGCCGCTTAAGATGTTTTATGACGTAATTAATTTTTATTCATCATAATGTCTGGGTTTCATTTCAAATGATAGCTGTGAGAACATCTTAACTGAGCATATCTGTTAACTGCAAGAAATTAATTTAAACAATAAGCGTTCCAAAATGCCAGTCCATGAAAGAGGATAAGAGATGGAACAAAATGGGTAAAAAGTTATCCTTTATGAAGGAAATAATCATCTTCTATCATGTATGCAGAGAAGTGACTGAAATCAGACTACTGTAGAATCAAAATAAAAACCCACAAAGGTCAAATTTGTGTATCTTGAAATATTTTCTGAACCAGAAACTTTGGATATGTCAGAAAGTACTAACTAAAACAACAGACAAGTGAACTATTACTGAAGATATTTTGAAGAAAAGAAAAACAGAATTTGGTTCCGATTTGTAAAGTATTACGTGGAATCAAATTTTGATACAATACATGCAAATGTTGAGGGTGTGACAGACAACAACAAGCATTTGAAACAAACTTTGCCAGTGTGTTGCAAAGTGACCTTGCAGTGTAAAATGTGATGTCATATGGGCAGAAAGACGATTCTTACATATTTTTATAAAACGAAGAAATGTTTTTCTATTACTGTAGAATGTAAGGTTCATGTCATGGGCAAAACGTGTCCTTATAAAGTATATGTTATACCCCATCTCAGTAAATGAACAAAAAATGTCTTTCAGTAATTTAGGAAGAGGCAATTTATTTTCAAAGAAATACAAAAAATAATACCAACTTGGATTAGCCTGTATGAAATCACACTGTACACTGTGAGGTCGCTTTTCAACACACTCGTGTAGTCTTGATGAAATGCAATAACTCCTAAACGGAAAAAAAAAAAGACATGGATTTTATCCAAATTGTTTCTTTCATAGCTATAATTCAAAATGATAAGTCTCGGGAACATTCCTTTAAATTACGTAACGTAAAAAAAATAGGAACTAATATGCCTAGGCTATAGGAATAATATGCTTAGTTAATTATTATGGGGAGCTGAATAAAAGCTCTCTGTTCCTACCCTTGGTCACCTTTTAAGCAGTCTAATTTCTTCTTAAAGTTCATTCAGTCCTAACTGATTAAAGGAATTTTCCCATGGATCTTCATTTTTTTTCAAACATGATAGAAAACAATTTTTGAATCAAAGTGGTGAAAAAAGTATGTTAATATCTTATTCCGTTTAGAAGTAATGAAATTTCTAATTATTTTTGAATTTGGAAAAAAAGTGACTGATTTGGCAACATCTGTGATGTCATAGAGATAATTTCAACAAAACGTCTTTTGTATAAACTTTCTTTTGTATTTCTTTAAAAATGATTTGGATTTTTTCTTATTGTAAATGTGATGTACATCAAGAAAAAACAAATAATATGTTTTCTTGTAAATTATATATTCCACACTATCTCTATCTATAATGAACCAAAAATGCTGTTTGAAAATGTAAAAAAAGTGTGATTAAATTGATAAGAAATACATAAGAACTGTGCTGGAAGTGCCTTGATGATATCACCAGGCTGAAGGACATAATACCATACGAGGTGTTTTAAGAACATTTTTCAACTCTTTAAATTGTTTAAACTTTTAAAAAGAAAAAGATATTAACATCGTTTTTTCACCACTTTGTTTCTACAAATTTTCTCTATCATATATGAAAAAATGAAAATCCATGGGAATATTCTTTTTAGAAGTCGGCGGTTATTCCTTGTCCCTTGGGGCATGATACTTCAGAGAGAGAAAAAAAAAAAAGCACTGGAAAAACAAAACAGATATATATCTGCCCTGGATTGTGGCAGGTCTGCTTGCTAGTGAGTTGCTGGTTTCTTCCAGGGTCAATAAAATATGAGAAGTAAATGTCAAATACATCCTTCTGTTGAAAGTTGACTTATTTATTAGTATTTGGGATGGTGTGAAAGAAATTAAGCCGTGTACTCACTCACTTATATCCGGATCATAGTTTTCCTGATGATAAACCAGCTCGATAATTGTAAAAAGATTGTCACTTGTTCTAACCTGAGTGTGAGCTTGTGATGAGACCATGTAGTACTGGTGATCTGTTCAATCAATCAATCACTGATATTTATAGAGCGCCAACCTCCCCCCCTCTCTCCCCTCAAAAAATAAAAATAATACAAAATAAATTAATAGATAAAAAATAAAATAAAGAAATCACTAAGATACTATACAACTAAGAACAAACTGCAAGAAAAGTCAATAAAAATAGATGGAAAATATAAAACACAAATATGGTAATTAAAAATATACCTCACTGACTATGAGTATGAGTAAACTGCAAGTGGAAAGGCGAGTTATTGAAATAACCTAAAAATGTAACAGAGCAGGCTCTCTGTTCAAGTGAAATGAACAAGCTGTAGCAGGAGACTGATCTTAATGCATTTACAGATGCTATTATTTATTGGTGGAGATGATTGTCTGCTTCGGATTATGATCCTATGAATCAAGTGAATGTGATCAGATTCAGCGATCATTTTCACAGAAAAAAAGAAAACCCCCGGATCTGATCGTAAGCTTGTACTTAAGTGAGAACACGCTTGTAGAACCAAGAGTAAATTCTGTCCTGGTTTATTTTTGGAGAAAATACCTTCATCATAATGATCCTGTAACCAGAAACCTGCTATCAATATCAAGTTTAATTCTGGGTGCCTGGATAACATACTTTCAGCCACCCACAAAGATTGGGAGGGAGGGTGTATTGGGGAGAGGGGGTGTATTGGGTAGGGGGGTGTGTTGGGTAGGGGATTATTAGGGAGGGTGTATTTAAGAGGGTAGTATTGGGGAGGGGGGTGTATTGTGGAGGGGTGTATTAGGGAGGGGGTGTATTGGGGATGGGGGAGTGTATTTAAAGGAATATTCCCATGGTTTTTTGTGAAAAAAATATTTGAAAGTGCATACATCTAGAGCCAATTTGGTACAAAAATCAGGTTGATATCGTATTCCATTCAGGAGATATGGATTTTTAAAGATTTCCCATTGGCATTTTAAAGTTTTTGTACAGTATGATGAATTTGTGTTTGATGATGTCATAGAGACAATTCTATTGCAATTGTTGATGTATTTGAACGTTAATTAGTTGTTTCTGTATGATTGGAAACAATTTTCCAAAAGTTGTTGAAGTAGGGCATATTTGGCAATGTATATCAATACCTAACTTTCATCAATTTATTTTTTAAAGCAGGTTTTACTAATAAAAAAGGATGATAGATTTTTTATTGAAATAATCAACTTTGTGGGAGATTGTGTTGCTGTGATGTCATACTGAGCCTTTCCTATTCGTTTATTGGCATTTTTTGTGAACCTTAAAATTTGAATATATCCTGGTAGGAATAACATATCAACATGATTTATGTACTTAATTTTTTTTTTTTTTGCTTATGAAAGGTTATGAAAAAACATGGGAATATTCCTTTAATGGAATTCATGGAGCTGTTAAGTGAAAGGAACATTGGCTATAACATTTCAATTTGACTTTAAAAGCGAGCATTTAATATGTTGGAAGTAATTATTATGTATGGCGATGTTTGGGGTTATTACAATATTTTTATCATCCTCTGACAAATTACTGGAGGATGTAGCTGAGAGGAAATTAGCTGTATGAATTAAATCAATTAACTGTCCATTTCCCTGAAGATGATGTTTTAGAAGTAGGAACCCCCCCCCCCCCCTCCTCTCTTCCTTTGTCCACCCCCAGAGGCTTATAGGGAAAATCATAGATGGGCCACAACATTGGATAATTTGGAATGTCAAACTTCAAGGTAATGGTTACAAACTTATATTATTGATGAATTCCAATTTGCACATATGTATTTTGATTATTGAAGAAAAAAAGAAGTGAGTTACCTCCTTTCGCCACCCTTTAATCAAGGCTATGTCATACTCTTGTCAGAACCAACAGTTTGTGGCTGTTACCACAGGTAAATAGAATTGCTTTTTCAATGCTCATCTTACTTTTTCAAATTTGTCTTCCTTATTATTGCAATTAGTCTTTTCCCACAAAAATATTTGATGACTGGTATACTGTCTGTCATGTCCACTCAATCAAGGATGGTACATTCCTTGACTAACATGGATTGCTTTACACTAGCATTGATAGCACTCCAAAGAAAGAGATTGTTTGCGATTGTGAAGAGGCTATTTTTTCTCTCTGGCAGATTCTTTCCTAATAGTCCACACATCCCCTTGGGCCCTCTTTGTAACTCTCACCGTGAAACGGCGCTTTGTGTCTCCTCTCTTTATTCTTGAAGTAGATAAACTGTAAAATCTGAAAGAAGAAAAAAAAAAAAGCGAGCGCTAGTGCCGCTTGGGTTATTTGCATATCTCCGGAATGGCAATTAGGACATCATTCTTTATGCATGATAGACCGAGCACTTCACTGGTGCTTTGGGTTTTGTTTTGGTAAGCTATTAAAACCGCATATTAAAGTTCTTAAATTTCACGTGGAGATGATCGGGAGTTGTCATGTGAGGTGCAGAAAATCCGTAAGTGGCTATGAGGTTCGTTTTCCTCTTTTGTTTCAAGAAAATGGTTACGAAGAACGCTGATCTCCACTTAAAAAAAAAAGAAGAAGGGATTTTGCATTTTCAGATTAGGGTTGAAAGTAGATTTCATGATAATTGTCAATCATTTATGCCAAAGTTCTATTGTGATAAATACTTAGAACTCCGGGTATTGTTTCACTGCTAAGTACTGTGTGTAATTGTTTGAACTTACTTTGATTACTGTCCTTTGGAAGAGTTGCAAAAGAAATGCAACGAAAAGTTTGCTAATTGAAAGTGTCAGATTTTCAGTGAAATGGTATTTATTTAATTGTCTGATCATGGTGAGTGATTGTTGGTTGTGAAGGCAAAAAATGGAGAAAAAACTTTTACAAATGTGCGTCATGAATTGATTTCAATCATTGACTAGTATGTCTTATTTCATTATCTCAGCACCCACATATACATTCATGTGGGGATGAGATATTGTTGTCATTTTGCTGTATAGGCAATTAACTGCCTATACCTCCCACACTACATGGCCACCCCTTTGATATTAGGGGGCTGGTGGATCCACCAAAGGGTCTCATATGATGACCTCATATTAGGGGTTATAAGTTTTTTAAATGGGTCAAAATTGTGTGATTTTGGCATATATCTGTATGTGTGTGTGTGTGCGCACGCGCAGGCACATATGCAACAATTATTTTTGTGTCTTAGAACTCAAAAACGAATACACACATGAACCAAAATTGGTGGACGGGTACCCCTGGCCCGGAACTTTTGTGTCCAAGTTTTTGGCTACAAAGGTCACAGGTCAAATAAAAAAAGTTTTGGGTGATAGCTGTATCTTTTGAAGGAATTACTTGGTGTCTTTACACGTTGCATATGTGGGTAAAGTTTAACATTTTAACAAAAAATTACTAATTGGAGATCAAAGGTCAAATAAGTGCTTCTTATGCAAAATTTGGTGCCATTTTAAACTCAAATAGTGCAAGACCTATACCAACCCTATGTTGTGCCATAAAGCTGTTATCCCAGTTAATAGCTCCATGGTTGTACCATGTTGCCTTGGTACATAAATTTGTGTCTTGTAGACTCCGTGGTCAAAAGGTCAAAGGTCACAGAGCTATTGACCACTTCACCATTTCCCCTTATAGTTTATGTAATGGTAAGTGTGACGTGAGCATGAATGGTGTCATACAATAGAGTACGATTATTGTGCAAAATTTCATAAGTTGGTTCAGTGCTTAGGGTCAAGGTTCAGAGGTCAAACATGTGATTATTAGGGGTATTTTGTACTAATTTGTACATTTTTGTGGGACTTTGAATTCTGATAGTGCATGACCTACACCAATCCTTTGTTTGTATTATGATACTGTGGTACATGAACTTGTGTCCCGTAAACTCTGGGGTCAAAAGTTTAAAGGTCATAGAGCCAGTGACCCCTTTTAACCACCACCCCCCTCCCCTCCCATAGTTTTGGAATGTAAGAGTGATCTTAGCGTGGGTGGTGTCATATAGCAGGGTAAGATATAAATGCCACATCATTTCAGATATTGTTTTGGTGGTTAGGTTCAAAGTCAAATATGTGATTTTAGGGGGTAATTATGTGGTAAGTTGTACAATTTAGAGTACCACTTTAAACGCCAAGAGGGCAAGATCTGTACCAACCTTATGTTGTACCATGACACCTTGGTACATGTACTTGTGTCCTGTAAATCTGGGGTCAATTGGTCAAATGCCACAGAACTAGTATCCTGTTGCCTCTGGAGTCACAAGGTCAAAAGTTAGAGCTATAGTGACCCTGTTAGCTATTTCCTCTACTGTGCTGTATGCTTAATTAAGGTGATGAGATCAGTAACTCCATGGACTGCTTTCTTGTTGATTTACCTTCCCACCCCCCCCCCCTTTCTTTCCCCCCCTCCCACCTGGCCACACAATATTCTCTTCTCTGAAAGGCAGTTTAATCAGTATTATGGGCCTAGTGCCTCAGAAGAGAAATGTCCCTTAACTCCTAGTTTTTTTTTAATTGTTTTTTTAAGCTGGATAGCTGCGTACTCCAGCAACGCAAAAAAGAAAAAGAAAAAAAGACTGGTGCGTGTAATGTACATGGTCAAACAAAAAATGGAGTAATTTAAAGTGTACCGTTTGGCTTTGTTTGATTAACAAGAAATTCATTTATTCATATTTACAGCCTAAGGACGATTTCTCAATTGTCTCGGAATCTTTTAACCCCTGTTGGGCACGGAAACTTATTTCATTTATTGTATTTCTGTGCCTAATTACCACTTTGATGAACGCTAAGTGCCTCAGATTAAGTGGCATGTCTGTTTTTATTGTGATTCGTAGTTAAGTGGCAAATTTGGTTTGAGGTCATTACACATACTTGGTAATGGATTATTGATATTGAGATTAACCAAAAGATGAACAATGATTTTTTTTTTTTTTTGCGAGATGTAAATGATTCTTTACACTTCTGGCGAAATGAACAAAAAGGTCACCTGTCGCAGAAGGACTTGACAATGAACTTTTGATTGTACTCCCAGCGAACTGGCAAGGTGTATAGTTTAGATCAAATGCAATTGAATATTGAGGAAGCAATTTATATTCATAAAAACCTAATGAGCTATCACAGTTTTTTTGTTGTGAAATTTGCATTCAAATGTTCTTAAAGGATTAGTTCAGTGGTCAAGCATGTCCATCATACGTGAAAGAAGACTTTAAAAGAAACAAAATGGTGAAGAAACCATTCAAAAATCTTATTCCGTTAAGGTGATATTCAAGTTTAAAGCTCTGTCTTATTTGTGTAGAAATGACTGGTGTAGTAAGTCTACTATGGAAGTTTGGTACCTTCATCCTCACATTTTTAACAATTGTTAATGTATTTTAAAGAAAATATATTACAAATAGTCTGATTTCAGTCATTCCTACAAAAACGATATCAACTTTAAACTGAAATATTTCCTTAATGGAATAAGCTTTGTGAATGCTTTATTTACCATTTTGTTTTCTTTGAAGTCCTCTTTCATATAAGATGGACTTGCTTTACCCCTAAACTAATCCTTTAACTTGGAATGGATCTTCTAAGCATTATTTTTGAGATTTCATAGTTAGATCTTTGGACATATAACAACAACTTGTGCTTGCTTGGAAGCTAATCTGCCATAAACCATGAAAATAGGTAAATGTTTTGTCAAAATTAGTTTAAAAGTGACCATTTTACATGGTGTTTGCACTGGGTACAAAAATCGGACTGGGTACCGGACCTGCATTTCAGTTGGGCATCTGGGTATCGGACGTGCGAACAAGGAACAAGGCTTTTTCTAGGTTTTCTATGTTGAGGATAGGCTGCTGCCTTCCACACACCACTGGCCATCAGCGACCGATGCATATTTTTGACACTCCCAGACTTCGCGAGTCATGGGGAGGACATAATTGAAATCTACCCTCGTACTGAAGATAGTCTCACGGAGACCTCGGCCATCCTGGACTTTACACAAATCCATTTATGAAAGCCAGAAGAGAGATTTCTAGCCGTGAAGGTGATAGCACTTTCCTCCTTTCACTGCGAACGTTCGGTTTGACTGTAATCAGGAGTGGTTTACTATTTTATAGTAGTTCCTATTTAGAGGTTTTGTCGTCCTTAAGAGGATACAGATTCTAATCCTTAAAGTAGGATTAAGCTAGTGCAAGTCTTTGGATTAGCCTTTGAAAATTCAGTTTCGGCCTAAACTTCCTTCCTTCCGTTCCTCGGTTGCAATCTGATTGCATATTTATAGCCTGGAAGGTAAGGTATAACTTAAAAGTAAATTTACCCTGCTAAGCAAAGCGGGGATATTTACGAGAGTTATACTTACCTTCCATGCATCCTGGTCCGCCTCCCCTCTCATTCAGGCCTCAGTTGAATGTTAAATGAGGTATGTTAGAGGTATCAAGGAGGTCAGGGCCGGGCTGGTAACTACGTTTTAAGGTCAGTTAGGAGTGCGTTAGAATCAGGTCATGGACCAGATTGCATAATTATAGCATGGAAGGTAAGTATAACTCTCATAAATATCCCCGCTACGCTAAGCGCGGTAATTATGTTTCGAGTGAATTGTCCTTTTTCCCTTAATAACTGACATAATTTTTACAAATGCTTTAATGGGAAAACAAGCTGTTCCATGGGAAAACAAGCTGTTCCATGGGAAAACAACCTGTAAAATGGGGAAACAACCTGTAAAATGGGAAAACAACCTGTTCCATGGGAAAACAACCTGTTTCATGGGAAACCAATCTGTTCCATGGGGAAACAGCCTGTTCCATGGGGAAACAACCTGTAAAATGGGAAAACAACCTGTAAAATGGGAAAACAACCTATAAAATGGGAAAACAACCTGTAAAATGAGAAAACAACCTGTAAAATGGGAAAACAACCTGTAAAATGGGAAAACAACATGTAAAATGGGGGAAACAACCTGTAAAATGGGGAAAACAACCTGTAAAATGGGAAAACACCTGTAAAATCGGAAAACACCTGTAAAATGGGAAAACAACCTGTAAAATGGGAAAACAAGTATATAGTTTGATGCAGGCATCAGAATTTTCTTTATTGGCTAGAATCCACGGGGATGAATAAAATTATCACTGAGTTAATACGCCCACTATATGTCAGTGTTTTAATCAATATAGTCGTACATTTAAATCTGACAGATCTGTTACATTTTATTCTGCATCGATCATGATCGCAATTCTTTGAGAAAATCAATGTCTGTAATTTAGAGCATGAAAGAAATAAAATAAATGCCACAGAAAATCAAATTTGAATCCATTGATAGGCTCAGAGTCCCTGGCAATGTCAATTCTGGTCTTACTTTTTGTTGTCCATTGTGGAAACCAAATGTTTAACGAGTAATGCTGAGGGATTAGTCTTGTTGTAAATCTTAAAATTATGTTTCAGGGATTTCTGTGCAGGTTCAGAGGCTTGACAAATTGAATGTGAGTTACTACAGTCCGGCAGCATGCCTATCAAAAGGAACATTTATATAACACATGAGTATATCAAAGTCATGCAGCCATATTGTTCAGATGTTGCGATAAAATGTCATAGTTTCTAATTGATGTATTTGAAATGTTAAAAATTATTGTCTTGAAAAACAATTCATTTGCCTAATAAGAACTGACACTTTCATACACAGTATGCTCAATCAGGGACTGTGATAGCTAGGATGAGACTTCTTATGGATGTTATGTGGGATACGGGGTAGGATGCCATGTTCGACATGGGGTTGGATGCCATGTGGAAAAGGGTGGAATGCCATGTAGGATATATGGTGGAATGCCATGTGGGACATAATGTGGAACGCTGTGTGGGAAATCAGGTGGGAAGCCACTGATGCGGGATATAAGGTGGGATGCCATGGGGGACATAGGGAGAGATGCCATGTGGGACACAGGGATAGATGCCATCTGGGACATAGGGAGGGATGTCATGTGGTACATATGGTTGGATTAATGTGGGACATACATGTAGGATGGGATCCATGTGGGACAAAGTGGGATGTCATGTGGCTCATATGGTGGACTGCCATGTGGGACATTTGGTGGGATGCCATATGGGACATATGGTGGAATGCCATGTGGGACAAGGGATGGGATGGGATGTCATGTGGGACATGGGGTGGGATGCCATGTGGGTCATATGGTAGAATGCCATGTGGGACAAGAGGCGGGACATGGGGGTGGGATGCTATGTGGGAGATATGGTGAAATGCCATGTGGGAAAAGGGATGGGATGGGATACCATGTGGGGACATGGGATGCCATGTGGGACGTAGGATGCCATGTGAGACTTCGTGTTAGATGCCATTTTTATAATTGGCCGGATCATGTGATATGGGTGTCAATTTGCATGGGCATGCAAACCATGACAGTATTTACCGTTCTAGTTTCCAATTTGTTTCTACAATAATCATGTATTATATGCACATGAAACACCATCGGAATTTCTGTTGAAGTTGTTTAGTGAATTTTAGTATAAAGCATCATCGTGGATAAGAAAAAAAATCTATATTCAAATGAATACATCTTTGGTTGTATTCCTTCTGCAAATCACTTTGTTTGAAACAAAAACTATTGACTTTACAGTAATGTTAAGGGCATTGACTTGCAGTGATAAAACCCTGAATAGCTTGTACTTTTTACAATGCTTGATGAACACAACTTGTATGCATTTTGTGGTTAGGGTCGATAAGCATGGTATTTATTTTTAATTTAAAGTTATCCACTGTTCTTTTTACGGTATTGTTGTGTTTCATAGTGGTTTGAGAACCCCTTTAAATTGTTTGATTAAATGTTTACCACAAGCCATTCAGGCCTAGCTCTGGAATCCTTTTATCTGTTTTGGTGAAATGGTGAAATTGGGGTGTACTCGCACTCCACAGAGTTGATAAAAACCATAAAGAATGCAAATTTTGACCACCAGTTCGTGATGTATTCATCATTTTTTGGCAGTTTTTGTTTTGGGAATACTGATAATACAGTTTAACAACTTTTTTTTTTCTTCAAAAGATGTCATGATTCATGAATATAGTCAAATAACTTGGTAATCATGTGATACTTGACATTCCAAATTTCTCCTTCATGTAATTTGGAAGTGTTTTGATTATATTTTGATTGAATATGAAAGTATTTGTTTTTTAAATCAGAAAAAAAGCACTGCAAGGAACAGTAGAAAATTCTGGGTTGTGTAAACTCAGCTGCAACATCTTTTTTTGCATACACGTGTAATGGATAAGTTCAGTGGTCAAGCAAATCTATTTATATGAACAAGGACTTCAAAATGAACAAAATGGTGAAGAAACCATTCAAAAATCTTATTCCATTAAGGAGATATCAAAGTTTAAAGTTTGGTATCATTTGTATAGAAATGAATGAAATCGGACTAGTTGTGATGTCATAGCCTCAGATTCCTCAAAGTTGTTATGTATTCTATCATATTTTGTTCTGCGATTTTGTGGCTTAAAAACCATTGGATATGTCAAAAAGTTGTGAAACTGAATCTAGGAAAGGTATTTATAACGTACCACCAAAAGAAAGTTTGAGGAAAAATGATTTAAATAGTAAAAAGATTAAATAAACGTTCTTTAAAATACATTAACAATTGCTAAGAATGTGAGGATGAAGACACCAACTTACCATAGTAGACTTACTACACCAGTCATTTCTACACAGATAGGACAGAGCTTAAAACTAGAATATCTTCGTAACGGAATAAGATATTTGAATGGTTTCTTCACAAATTTTGTTTCTTTTGAAGTCCTCGTTCATATAAAATGGACATGCTTGACCACTGAAATGATTCCTTTAAGAAAAAGAAAAAAGAAATGTTGGTCATAACCAACATTTCTTTGAAAATGGCTCAAATCCCACCCTTGCCCCTGCTGTGCCCATCCTGCTTCTGCCCCTCTTCCCCTTCCCCTACCTTCCTGCCCCTGCCTTCCTGGACATTGGGGTGGTCCAATCCCCATCCCCTGTTCTCCACTGCTCATACTCCACTGCCCTGTTCATTGTTGTCTGTGAGTGATAAAATGGTCTGTTTAGGAAAGAAAAACATACCAGAGCATGAGAAAGTACTGATAGTTCCATCAGTATACATTAAATAGGTGAGAGGTTTTCCACAGTATATTGTCCCAGATCTTTGTTTCTTTAAATTCATCTATTCAAGATGGCTTCTTCTATTCGTGTAGTTGACTTACAATTGTGTTCATTCTGAACGGATTTCCCAATATTGCTTGCAATTTTCTTCAATGGGTTAAAGCATAAAACAATATCCATGTCCTTACTCTAGATCTACAGTAGTATTGCAAAGCTTTGACCCTCTGTAATTTCTGTCAAACTTTTCAACAAATGTTCGTAAGTGAGTTTGGAGGACCTAGCTGCCATTCTCAAGAGCGGAATTTGATTGCTTCATTAGACATCTATTGAGGGATCTATCATTTTCTTGATGGTTAACAATAAATATAAAATGACCTTTACAACCGACCTGCCAATTGGACGCTATTTGTCCTTAAAATATTTTCAGTCAAATTGCGTCTCCTCTGAATGAAGTTGATGCGTAATTTGATTTGATGTGTGACTTTGGTCTTAGAATTTGGATTCCTTGCATTCGCAAGATACAGTTGACTTCAGAGACGGGAATTTTATTCAAATTTGATAAATCTTTTCCAGAAGAAAACAAAATGAAGCTACCAATTGTAGAAGGGGGATAAAAAGTTTGCTGATGTACAAGAAGATATTTTTGTGTGATTGCCTTTTTAAAAGGAGCAGCAGAACCCGCAGAGAGCAATAACTAGATTGCTCTAACTAGCAACGAGAGGGAAAATTTGTATCATACATAAGTGGACAAAATTTGACCTAGTTTTACAATTTTAAAGCTTTAGTAACATTTGTGATATTATTGGTTTATTAAGTATACTGATAAATGCAAATGATTTGAGAGGTTTATGTACATGTAGCTAAATTGCTGTAAAATCTGTTTAAAATAATGAGGCATGAGAATAGCCTTAAAGGGGGAAAAACAAAAACACAAAAATTGGTTAGAAACTGAGACCATTTTACAGCATTATGAAATCTCAGGCAATTTTTTTGCAAATGGTTTAAGAGGTATTTGTACATGTAGCTAAATTGCTGTGAAATCTGTTTAAAACAATGAGGCATGAGAATAGCCTTAAAGAAAAAAAAGAAGGAAAAAAAAAAACACACACAAAAATTGGTTAGAAACAGACCATTTTACAGCATTATGAAATCTCAGGCAATTTTTGTAATGCAAATTTGGGAGGTATTAAAGAGCGACATTACTTTCTTTTGCAAAACCTTTGTTTTTTGTAAATGTCTACCATAATTCTTTGTCAATATCTGACCAGAAATTTTTGAATCTTTACCATATACATGTATGCCCATTCTAGACTTTCCCGTCATTTTCGAACTTAGATTTAGGGTATGAATATAAAGAATTACAGAGCCATCCGTCCAGAGACGTACTACATTAAGGATTAGTACAGGGGTCAGACATGTCCATCTTATATGAAAGAGGACTTCAAAGAAACAAAATGGTGAAGAAAGCATTCAAAAATCTTATTTCGTTACGGAGATATTTAAGTTTAAAGTTTGGTGTCATTTGTATAGAAACGACTGAAATCAGACTAGTTGTGAAGTCATAGCCTCAGATTCCTCAAAGTCTTTATGTATTCTATCATATTTTGTCCTGCGATTTTGCAGCTTATAAACCATAGGATATGTCAAAAAAGTAGTAAAACAATGTAGGAGAGTATTTATAATATACCACCTGAAGAAAGTTGGAAGAAAAATAATTTAAATAGTGAAACAAATTCAAACAAATTTTCTTTAAAATTTCCACATCAACTTTGTGAGAAAATGTGTTGCTGGGATATCATACTGAGCCTTTTCCTATTCGTTTAATTGGCGTTTTTTGTGAACCTTAAAATTTGAATATCTGAATAGCATATCAACATGAGTTTTGTACTTAATTGTTTCTACAGAAATTCTCTTTTTTGTGAAAGGTTACAAAAAAAAAAATCATGAGAGTATTTCTTTTATAGTTTTCATATTTATTTGTACACTTTTTAAAATCCTGGTAGGGAGTTATAAAGAAGTAAACTTGATTGATACTGACTATGAAAAATAGTCATCAGCATTTGAATCTATCAAAATCTATCTATTTTGGTAGAGACCAAAAAATGTTTGGGCAAAATTTGCCTATTCTTACATCACAGATGTGCATCCAAACTTACAACGTGACCCTTGATAGTTGAAAAATCTGTAAATTGTTAATGTTTAACCCAATTTTGGTGAGGTTAGTGTATTCTTTGATGCTTTTCAATAGATCTCAAAGTGATTGACGTAATATTGACCTATTATTTTCAATGTAAAAAGTATGCAAAGTTTTCCATATTTCACCTGCCCTTCAATGCAACACATGCTTCCTTTTCTCCTTGTATTATCTTTTAGATTGCACCCTCTTTAAACATATTAAGATGGTTAACTTAGGATTCACTGTCAAAGATTGCTCGCATGGATGCAAATACCATTCCATCTGCTGCCCTGGAAAACAAAGATTAAATAAAAAAGTAGAGATGCTGAACTTACAGAAATCACTCGCACTGTATTGCTTCGAATACAAGTTCCTTGACAGCCGTTTTAAGCTGTCAAGAGGCTAGTGGGGCAAATAGCAGAATCCTGGTTTAACATTATTTAAATATTCTTTTAGCTTTCTGCTACATACAAAGGAACTGTGACAAATTCTGTGGGTCATTTTCGATTATTGACCCTGATATTTAGAACTTGAGAAGCCTTACAATTTTTGGTTCCGATGCCCGTCATGCTTGCGTATGTGTATATATGTGTGTGTCTGAAACAGCAAGCTTAAAAGCACAATATCTCAAAAGCGATACACCGGATTCATGTCTTATGTGGTACACATATAGCCTATGGTTCATAGATGTGCCCTATTGATTGTTTTGGGGGGGGATGTCATGCATATTAATGAGTAGGCAGGGCTTAATGTAACTATCTTGAAATACTCATATTTTAACAACAGCATGTCTGCTTTGTTTCATATTTGTCATATTTATGTTGTTAGATCATGTGTACATGTATGTACATATTCATGGTACAAAAAATGTTGAATTTCAAAAATGGCCGGCTTAACATGATTTTGTTGAAAAAGAGCTTGTAAGCATGATATCTCAAGAACAGTAAACTGGATTCATGTCATATTTAGTACATAGGTAGCCCATGATCTATAGATGTGTCCTGTTGTTTTTTGGAGGTGATGTCATTCATATTAATAAGAAGGTGGGGCTTAATGTACAAATTTTGAAATATTCATGTATTTTAACAAACACATGTCTGTTTTGTTTCATATTCAGTATTATGTTGTTAGTATTTATGTGTTCATTGTATGAAAATGTTGAATTTCATTAAAATGTGTAGTAGGCGGAGGCTTAATGTGATTTTGCTTAGAGATGTTGTAAATACAATATCTCTAGAACAAACTGGATTTATGTCATGTATGGTACACAGATAGCCTATGAATGCAGATGTGTCCTATTGGTTTTGGTGGTAATGTCATGCATATTTATGAGTAGGCAGGGCTTAATGTAACATTCTTGAAATCTTTCATATTTTAAAGTACCGCATGTCTGTTTTGTTTCATACTCGGCTTATTTATGATATTAGCTAGTTTGTACATGTTCATTGTATCAAAACTTTGAATTTCATTAATATACATAGTGGGCAGGCCTTAATATGGTTTTGCTGAAAAGACCTTGTAAACATGGTATCTCAAGAAGGATATACTGGAATCATGCCATGTGCTGTACACAGATAGCCCATGGTATGTATATGTGCCCTATTGCTTTTGGTGGTGATGTCATGCATATTAATGAGTAGGCAGAGCGTAATGTAAAAATCTTGAAATGCTCATATTTTAACAATCACATGTCTTGTTTTGTTTCATATATACTAGAATTATGATGTAAGCTAGTTTGTACGTGTTTATTTGATTAAAACATTGAATATCATTAATATGCGTAATATATAGCTTAATATGATTTTGCTGAAAAGAGTTTGTAAACAAAGATATCTCAAGAATTCATGTCATGTCAAATGTTTCATTATATGCAATGACATAAACAGGTAGTACAAAATCAATCAGCATGGAAGAAGAAAAAAAAATCTATCAGAAATACAAAACCTTTTGGTCCTGGTTAAAGCTTGAGATATGCAGGAAATTTGTTCATTTTCTGTAAATTTTCTGTTTTTGGATTTTAGAAATATGCAATCTAATAAATTCATAATTCTTAGACAGTTGCAATCTCAGACTATGCATCCATAACATTTTCAAAGGTGAAATGATGGATAAAAGTGCGTTCTGTTTGTTTTCCTTATGTTTTTGAGCTTTTCTTTCATAATGTGTTGAATTTAAATTTCAATGTGTTTCCTAGAGAACCTAATCGCAAACAGTGGTTACTGTGCAAATGTGATAATTGTTTCACGTGTCAAAACATATGGGGTTGTACCTCAAGTATTTACCTACCACCATTGTGGTGAAGGTGTTAAGGCTTGATGAGTTTTTAGCCATTGAAAAGTGTTTTCGTATTACCGCTATAATGGTACACATTGTTGCTTAATAGTTCCATGTAAAAAGTGCAGATGATCCCCTTTCAATTAGGCAGTATTTGAAAATTCGAAGGAAAAAAAAAAAAAGTACAGGGGTCACAGAAATATTTAATATTTTATTTTTACGAAGGTGTCGGACACCTGAGGATTGAGGAAAGGCAAAGGTACTATATTACTCCATTTCATACTTGGTAGGACAAAAGCCATTTAAATAATAAATTTGTGATTTTTGGTCTTGAAAGGTAAGGGGGACAAAGGGTTAGAAAGGTTGGAAGCAAAATTGGGAGAAAGGTAAAGATTTTCAAAGAGGCCTTTTCCAGTGTACTTTTTTCCCTGACACTATTGATCTATTGATATGATTGTGCAACAGGCTGAAGGGATAAATCAGCTTAATCAGCTTAGGAAAATATGTACCTGTGGCGAAACAGATCTAGAGCAAACAAACCTAGGCTGGTTCCAGCACCTTTCTTGTATTTGTAGGTAAGTCAGAATGTGACGATAACAAAAGGCAGTGAAATACGATCAGGTATCATTTCTATTCAGTCATAATGTCATATTTTCTAAGCCAAAATTGTTAAATTGATCCTAGGAAATATTAACCAGTGATGCAGAATTTGGTTGTTCTGCAAAATTGAAAGAATTCTCCTGGGATCCTGGGGAGATCGGTTTCAGCCTGTGTTTTTTTTTTGTTTTGATGGGAAAATTGAAAAGTGAAAATTGATGGTATTAGCTGGAATAAAGGTGGTACCGTCTTTGATATAATTTGTGTGTGTGTGTGATAGGTGAAAGATTAATTCCCAGCATAAAAAAGTTGGTTTTTCCTTGAGAACATTTTTTTAGGGAAGAAAATAATAAAATAAAACTTGAAAATCATTGATATCATTAAAAGACCTGAAGAAATATATGTTCAAAGTTTGTTCAAAACAGGAAATTGGATAATTAAGCTTTGATAGGATATGGGCAGTATAACATGTGGTTGCTTTTGATGCCTACAATGAATGACAGCTTAAAAATAGTGAGAATTTTTTGGAAAAAAATGTTGCTCATATTGCCTTTGCCCCACCCCACCCCCTTTTATATAACCCACTCATTTCTTCACTTTGTCCTTTAGAAATAACTCTTCCAATAAATATCTGCATTCACTTATGTTGTGGTTTGAGATTTTCATGGATGTTGGAAATGGGTATGATTCCGAGAATATTCACCCAATCATGGAGTTCCAAGCTGAAAGACCTAGTCTTTGGTCCTCCCACATTTGTTCGGAGAGTTGTTGAATTGATTGATTTATGTCTGGTTTCTTTTTATAAAAATGGTTAATTCTATGTAGAGAAAACTTTTGGAGAATTGAGATTTGAAAAAGTTTTGAAATCATTTATGGTAGTTGATGTCCGTTTTCAGATGAACTTGAGATTTTCTTACATTGCATTGATGCAGGCGTGCAGGCGCTAAGCTTGCCCCCAACCTCCTCCCTACCCCATGTCCCAAAACCTTTTCTGACATCAAACCATTTATTACCTCCCTTGTTTGTAACCGCCGGCAAACCTCATGGGACTCCCAAATTAATAACAAACTCCACATCATCCAGCCCACCATTCCGATCAAACCCACCATCCACAACTTCTCTCGTGTCGACAATGTTCATATTACCCATCTTAGAACAGGTCACATTCACCTCACTCACTCCCACCTCCTTATTGCTTCCCCCAACCCCTGTGCAACAATTGCCATTGCTCCCTCACAGTCCATCACGTTCTCCTTGCTTAAAGAATGTTTATTTCATTTTTTCACCATTTAATTTATTTTCCCTCAAACTTTCTTCAGGTGGTTTATTAAAAATACCCTTCCTAGATTGAGTTCTACTACTTTTTTAACATCCCATGGTTTTTAAGCCACAGAATCACAGGACAAAATATGATAGAATACATAAAGACTTTGAGGAATATGAGGCCATGACATCACATCTAGTCTGATTTCAGTCGTTTCTTCACAAATGACACCAAACTTTAAACTTAAATATCTCCTTAATTAATGGAATACGACTTTTGAATGCTTTCTTCACCATTTTGTTTTTTTTGAAGTCCTTGTGTATATAAGATAGACATGCTTGACCACTAAACGAATCCTTTAAATTTCTGGTTAAACTTCCTTGACAATGACCCACCCTCTGCTGCAAAAACTATTCATAGAGAGCCTTTGTTGTGATAAGTATGCTGCCAGATGTGAATAACGGAACACAGGTGCTGTTCTCTCTGCTATGCAAACGTGCACATTGACAGAAAGTAGGGAAAACTTTTGTCAGAATCTGAAGGTATTAATTGGAGCACTTTCGAAGTTAGGAGCTTGTTGCAGAGTAGGGTAGGGAGGGCATGATTGTGAGTGTGCTAGGGCATGATTGTGAGTGTGCTAGGGCATGATTGTGAGTGTGCTAGGGCATGATTTGTGTGTGAGTGTGCTAGGGCGTGATTGTGAGTGTGCTAGGGCGTGATTGTGAGTGTGCTCTAGAGCTGTGATTTGGGATTTTGTAAGTGTGCACGCCAAAAAAAGCGGCGGGCGTGATTGTGAGTTTGTACCGTAATTTTTGGAAATACACCAAAATTGCTCCAAAAATACGAGGCGAAGTAAAAAAATCGCGCAACCAGTATGGCAAAAGTACTGACTGCATTGCCCAAATAGACGCTGAGTTTTGCTTTCCAAATCATAAAAACTGTACTTCTACAGTATAAATCATCATTTTTATAGAAAATATGCATAGAAATTCAGTTTAGAAAGAACAGAAATTATCATTTTTATAGAAAATATGCATGGAAATTCAGTTTAGAAAGAACAGAAAACTTACTTTCAATGTCATTTAAACTCAACATCGCGTAACTTTTTGTCCTATTCGCTCACGGCTTTTAAAGTTCTGTGAAAATCTTGCATATTAGGCCTATGATATACCTCGCTGTAAAACATTTCAAAACTACGCCACCACCACCAGGAAATTCTGAAATATCGGTCCTTTCGAAAAGATGGCCGCCATCTTTGCGAAGCATGCAGAATTTCAGCTCTGTTAAAACCTTTTTCTGTTTGTTTATTATGCAATATTTTTTCTTTCTTGCAAAATTTATTTGACTCATCAGGTAATATTTACATGTAAATGTGTGATTGTCACGATTCAATTGTTTTTGGTTGATAAAACGGGCCTTGATTGTAGGTTTTTTAAGCTTTATGGCTAACGTTAGGCCTGATTGTTTTCACTGTTTACTGCTGCACATTCGTGGTGCATTTTGTTAAATTTCAGATTGTGTGAAATGTGCATAATATCCCCATTCATTGTGTGATTACTGGGCATTTGTGATTCGACATTTGATTATCCTAATCGGGTTTACAGTTTGTAAAAAGTCATTGATTGTCATGAATTTGTGTGTGATTTGAATCATGAATATTGATTTTCAGTGTGCAAGACACTATGATTGTGAAAACGATTAGGGCATGTTTTGTAAACGTACAAGATTTTGAGTGTGCTAGGGCGTGATTGTGAGTGTAAACGGTCACGTTTGCTCTAGTGTGCTAGGGCATGATTGTGAGTGTGCTAGGGCATGATTGTGAGTGTGCTAGGTCATGATTTGTGTGTGAGTGTGCTAGGGCGTGCGTGATTGTGAGTGTGCTAGGGCATGTTTTGTGTGTGAGTGTGCTAGGGCGTGATTGTGAGTGTGCTTGGGCATGATTTGTGTGTGAGTGTGCTAGGGCGTGATTGTGAGTGTGCTAGGGCATGATTTGTGTGTGAGTGTGCTAGTGCATGATTTGTGTGTGAGTGTGGTAGGGCATGTTTTGTGTGTGAGTGTGCTAGGGCGTGATTTGTGTTTGAGTGTGCTAGGGCGTGATTGTGAGTGTGCTAGGGCGTGATTGTGAGTGTGCTAGGGCATGATTTATGTGTGAGTGTGCTAGGGCATGATTTGTGTGTGAGTGTGCTAGGGCATGATTTGTGAGTGTGGTACTTGAGACATTGTGCATGCGGTATTCTTATTTCACAAAAAGTGACAAATCTTCATCTGAGACTTAAACGTGCCTTTTGAGATGTTGACATATACACAGTGAGTCAGATTTTGACTAGAAGTGTACAACACATGTTGATTTATAGTTTTTATGTCAATTTCTAATTTGCTAAAATTGTAGAAATTCAACCCCTCCTAATGGATGTGTCTTCCTCTTCCGTGACAAGTGCAAACTTCTTATTTCGCATTTTGTAATGACATTGTCAGTTTAGTGTAAACATGTCCTTGGTGTTTGTGCAAACAAGAGACGTATTGATTGGACAAGCTGACATATCTTTCCGACATGTCCGCAACATGAAAGGGAAGGAAAAGCCTTGATAGTAGAATTCATGCCTGACAGGTTCTTCAAATTTATCAATTATTTGTCTAAGTGTTCCTCCCAGGCAAATTGGTTTAATACTTCTATCAGCTGGATGGGTTTATTTATAATTTGGTGCCAGTTATAGAATATATTGTTTTTCCGTGAATAGTTTTTGTCAATGAATTTGAAATTACAGCAAGTTCACAGTCTGATTGATATTGTTTCAATCGTATTATATTAGGACAGAGTACATTTGTATTTCTCAGATTGAAAGAGATGCATTTTGATGCATTTTTTTGTGGGTATGTATGTGAGTGGAATGTTTTAGGAAGTGAGTGTGGCTGGAATATGGTAAGGGTAGGTGGGATGGGGTGGGGTTAGGTTGGATGGGGTGGTGGGAGGTTGGATGTGATGGGGGTAGGTGGGATGGGGTGGGGTAGGTGGGATGGGGTGGGGGTAGATGGGAAGTTTCAAGCCAAGTACAGGAAGTATAAGGCAATAGGACCTAGAAGTTTAGAATCAGGCATTGCCTTTAATGAAAAGGCAAATTTTCCCTTATAACAACAAAGTTTTTAAATTGCCAATACTCTTGAAAAGTAATAAAAACAAAACAAAACAGGTTATTGCCACATAAATTGTCAGAAATTATCAAGAAAAGAAGTCCTTTTTGCTCAACTGAATTGTGCTATACTCTAAAAGGTATCTGCCCTCTTATTGTTTAGAAAGGGAAAACTTATGAAATACTGTAGAGTAGGAAACTCACATTTTATTAGTCTAGCCAAGGCAATATGACCTGTCACAAGACAAGGCATAACATAGGGTAGCATGGAAGTCATTATTTCCCCCATTGAAGTCTATGATGAAACAGTCCAGTTCAAGGTCCTTTTTATACCAGAATGTTATAGATTTGGGATCTTTTGTGATGTTTTCTAAAAAGTACTATCTAATATCTCTCGGATGAGGTTACTTCCAATAGGGGGTCATCAGAGGTTTTTCCCCCTTCCCCCGCCCCCTTTTTATTGGCTGAAGTAAAGAGGTATTATACACCCTCAACAAATCACTCAATTTTTGGTGTGGGTCAATAGTAAAATAGTTTTTTATGAATCTTTTACTAAAACAGATCTCGTCAAGTTTGGATATGCATAGTCAAGACCTATCCTTTCTCTACCATTCCTGAAATGTTTTAACTTCTCAGCTTTCTGTCCCACGAAATGGGACCTCTCTAAAGTATTTTTTATTAGCCTTTTCTCTGAGGGGTCTTATTTTTAGATGGCGGAGTGATACCTAAATAGTTCTGTGCCACCAGCATAGTACATGCAAGCCTAAGCTAGTTAAACAAAGGAGAGTATCCTAGATAAGTTAGTGTTAGGTTTTAAATCTGAAAACAATAAAAATGATATTCAGTTTTTTATATAGCGCTTTAAATACCTTTTGTCCAATCGTAAGATTCTTATACTCATGTAAATGGTGCTCATTAGTGGCTCCAGGCATTGACTTTTACTTGCAATTTGTGAATACCACAAACCCTACCAAAGCCAAAAGAAACCCTCCATTGCTTCCAATTTCAATAAATTATTCCAGTCTTGAGTTCAAGTACCAAATTGTGGCTGCAAAGGTTATTAATTGTCACTAAATAAATTTGAATTCTCTCTCTTAGTATGTTTAAACGACATTAATCAGTTAATGGCTATTTCTTAGAAAGGAATTTGTAATAAAAGATAACAAGTTATTTATTGTGTAAAGTTTTAGTCAGTAGGTTTGCTAGTTAGGTGCAGTGGGTCTGCTGGTCAGGTGCACCTTTTGATAACAGTAACCCTTTGTGTATACTGTTCTTTCTTCTCAGATTTATGTGCGAGTCAGGTGTTTGTTTGTTACAGTGATAGAACGTAAATCTGCAAAATGGCAAGCTATTTTGACAAGGTGCTCAGTGTTTGGGATGATGTTCAGTTTTTTTTAATTGGTTGATTTAATCATTTAAACCAACTTGTTCATCAATAAAAGCAGAATTTAAATATTTCAAAACATTTGTACCTGTTAATTACTAAATGTAGTCGTTGATTACTAAATGTACTCGCTGATTACCGAATGTACTCGTTGATTACGGAATGTACTCGTTGATTACCGAATGTACTTTTTGATTACCGAATGTACTCATTGATTACGAATGTACTCTTTGATTACTGAATGTACTTGTTGATTTACTGAATGTACTCGTTGATTGCCGAATGTACTCGTTGATGACTAAATGTACTCGTTGATTACTGAATTATTGATTACTGAATTGATTACAAATTGTTAAAATGGATAAATGAGCAACAGTTTTTGCATTATACTTGCTATGATAATGTTATTAGTTACCGTGCAAATGCTAATGTAAACATTTTTATTGATTTGTATGGTGGATGTGGCTTATGAATGAATATCATGGAACAAATATTTCATGATATGCAATGACATGAGAGTTGATACAAAGCTCACAAATTAATCAGCATATGAAAAAAGCAATGGAACTACATCACCTTTTGGTTCTGGTAATTTCGAACTGTAAGTTTGTTGACTCTCATTGTCAATATTTTGTGTAAGTCTTTGAGGAAATTTGGTTAAGTCATATGCTAGTTATTATGCATAAGTATGGTGGAAACTACAATCCCAACAGATTTAATGAAGAAAAAAAAAAAGCATGTGTTAAAACAGCGCATACTCCCACTTTACAGACAAGAGGTCATGTCCTCCCACTGTATGGACAAGAGGTCATGTCCTCCCACTGTATGGACAAGAGGTCATGACCTCCCACTGTATGGACAAGAGGTCATGTCCTCCCGCTGTATGGACAAGAGGGCATGTGCTCCCACTGTATGGACAATAGGCCGTGTTCTTCCCTTTTTAAATAAGAATTACAACCCTGGTAACGATGGTAGTTTAATTAGACCCGCTTTGTACTGTTAGAGACCATGAACTGTTTGTGTTGTTTGAAACTATTTTCTCACTTCTTACACAACGGTTGAAATGGACAGGTTTCAGCACAAAAAGCAATTAAAAATCTCTACCTGTCCTGTGTATAACTTTGAATTAAAGAAAATATATGTTCAAAGTAATTCATTCATTTAGGAGTGACTAGCTTTCTTCCTCATAACAGGCTGCATGTGAGGCTGGTAATGAACATGAACCACCTCCACAGGGGGTGCTTTACCACTTTTTATCTTTTTTATTTTAAGCTCACTTAAAACCACAAAGGTGTAGAGGTGGGGTTCATTTCGTGTTAATGACTCCCCTTGAAGCATGTTCTATTTATTTTGGCACATTTATGTTATGATTTCCAGACATGGTAACCTTGTCACCAGGTGGAGTTAAGTAAATGTAGAGGTCACCTAAGGTCAAGTTTGTCAAAGGCTTAAACTTGTTTCTTCCTCTTCATACCATGTTTTTGTAATTCATTCCGTGAGACAAGGAACCCATTGTTCCACAGAAACTTGATCTTCACACTTTAATATAGAGGAGATGAAAATCAGGGAAAAACTCCTGAACAGGTGTGCTTATTTTTATCCAAACATGGTTTCCATTTATTTCTGAGTCAATTCTTTGTGGTTGAAAGTAAGAGTATATGCAAATATTTATTTGGATAATTCCAACACATTAATAGAAATATAATTGAATGACTTTTGCAAAATGTTTTGTTTAACCCTGTGTCACTGTTATTGTTAGTGGTTTAAGAGGAATTGGATTATACACAAATCATTTTATTATCTGATTCATTTATTGTCCATTGGTGTCTAGATTATATTAAATTCCACTGTAGAGAAAAAAGAAAGAAAAACAAATCTGGATTGTCTCTTTTCAGATAAGGAAGAACATTTTTTATTTATAGTTGATATGTTGTAGAAGGTGGGAGTGGGGTTTGATTTATTTCTGACATATTAATAAACAAATCATGGAAAAATATTCAAACTTTGGATTGTAGTAGTTCAATGCTCATGCAAGTCAATCTTATATGAAAGAGAACTTCAAAAAAAAAAAAAAACATTGTGATGTCATTTCTATACAAATGAGACATAACTTAAAATTTGAATGAATATCTCAATCTCAAATGTAACATCACTTTTAGGTATTAGCCAGGGAAAGCATGCAAGTCACAATGACTTGTTTTCAGTGTGTATCTGATGAATTTGCCAAGATGGAGAAGTATTCAGAGAACCAGGCAGAGGTGAAACTCCTACCATCGGGACCATACGTCCCCTCAAACCTGGGACCTCGAGCATATCAGTCGTACACTCAGTCGACTGAAGTACCTGCCTCTGTATGAATATTCTTGGACAGTAATTGACGGGCACTTTTCATAAATAAAAAAAAGGGGGGCACTTATGTCAGTTTTTGAAAAAGTGGAGGAATATTGCCTCCTGGCCCATGGTTCCTACTTATATGGTTTAAACATATGCAGAATTTAAGAGAAGCAAGGGGGAAATTTTCCAACCCCCACTATTTGTCCAAATGGATACAATTTTTATGGTGATGTGTTGTATTTTAGCATGATTTTTGGTTCTGATGCGATAAGTTCAGGAACCTGGCGTGTGTGTGTGTGTATGTTTGTGACAGCCAGCTCCTAAATTCGATATCTCAGGAATGATACTCTGGAGTCATGTCATATGTGGTACACAGATAGCCCATGGTCCGTAGATGTGCCCTAGTGTTTTTGATGGTGATGTCATGCCTATTAATGAGTAGGCGGAGCTTAATGTAAAAATTTAAAAATGTCCATATTTTAACGCATTAGTTTTAGTTTTACACATCAGTTATTAGACTTTTCTGAATGTGAACTAAAGATATTCTTGTGAAGAGTCAAATAGTGTTTCTGCAGAAAGTTGTTACTTTGAGCTCCGTGCTTATTAACACTGGTGACTTTGAAGGCACTAACTGAAAAATTATAGCTGGTTTAATCCAATTGGGCTATATGGGTATATAGCCCATTTAGGTTATTTAAGTTTTAAAGCTTTAGTTTTTAATGCAAGTTATAGCCCAAGCGAGCTATCAACTACAAGTGCTATGCCCCAATTTGGCTATAGTGTAGGACAAAGCTCAAATGGGATATTATACCCAATTGGCACATCAATGCAGCGTTCTTTATCTTTCTGAAATGTTTGCTGGCCCTTCCGAGTAGTATGTTATAATATATTCTAAATTCATTTGGATCGCGCTGAGCGAAAACCGAATTGTGGAGTCGTTTTTGGTGAGATTTGGAATGCAAAATTCTTTAAAACTATGCACTAAATACAAAGTGTTGTTGCATCCATGGATCGATCTGTATGTACGCAAACACGATGACACAGCAAAATGTCGAATAAACACTTAGGATTAGATCATATGCTGCCAAAATCCGAACGAAAATCTGGATTTGGGGCTAGTGTTGCTTCAGCTCAAAATTCCGTAAAAGGGATGTTGAGCTAAAAACAAGAGATTTCAGGAAAACAAATCACTAAAAATTCGTCTGAAAGAGGATAGTTAAGATATTCTGATTGAAATCTGACACGTTGAAAGTCAAATTGTACTCTTTTTCACCTCATCCTGTCCTTACAAAACTGAGATCGAAAAGATCTGACCTCTGTGAAGTAGTTACTGGAGGTTATACCTCTATGCTGTAATAGAGGAACATTAATGTAGTCAAAATATGTGCATTTCATAGAGGATAATACATACCTGTGACTTGGAGAAAAGCCATTAAACTGATTCACCTAGTTTATACAGTATCTTTCTTTCCTGTCAGTCTCATAATCTTAAAACTACTGTACCGTAATCTGATTGCAACCTAATAAAACCAAAAAACAGTTGATGGATGATGAATTGAGATTTTATGTCTGGTAGATTTACCTGGAATTTTATTTCTTATTTATTGTTTTATTGAATTATTATGTTCAAGCTTTCTACTTACATGTCTTAAATGTCACATTAAGTATCAATATTTGTGATAGAATCTGACTGTTATCAAGTTAATAGAACTGTGTGATGAACATTGTTTCCATGGAGTTGAATGAAACGACCTGGTTTTGGCTAATGTACGCTGCTGTGATTAAATGCCTTGTAGCGTTGTATTTTTCATTTAGGTGGAAACTATTTTTAGCTGTTAAATTATTGCTTAAGACCTTGCTTTTTGAAATTACTTTTTATATATTTTTGCTCATTATTTTGTCAAGAGTCTTTAGGATGAAATTGTAAAAGGAGATTATGGGTCTTTTGTCCTATTTTCCAGATGAATTTTAATCAGACCTGGATAAAAAAGGCACAGTTATGTTGGTTTTAAAGAAGGGAAGAATGCATGTTGTATGGGAAAAAAGGCAAAAGAGAAAGACCAATAATAAAGATGGTTGCATGGTGCATTTTCCATATGGTATCTTCACCTTTTGAAATAGAGGAGAAATGTGGAAACTAAATTTTTCTCCATCTTAGGTTTACAAATAATCATTACAGCATAACAGCAGTTTAAATGCAAGCTTTTTCACCAGCTATGTCCACTTTGTGTGGCAAAAGCTTATAAAAGACTAATCTTTATTCTTTTAATAATGAATATTTAAATTATATTTATATTAATATTCTAATTGTGTATATTTAATTATTTTTGTCTCCATTTTTTTCATTGAACAGCCAACAGCCTTCCTGCCGGTTTCCAGAAATCACCACATCCCCTACCGTGACAGTTGTAGAAAAGTATCGCCCAGCTCGAATGGACTGTGCCGGAGTGGGGAATCCCGATCCGCAGATTATATGGTTTCAAGACAATATCCCAGTTGATCTTGATGATCCGCGAATAACAGTTCATTCTGATTGTAAGTTTTTTTGGTTTGATCATTTCATCTCTCCTTTCTATACCTTATCTGTCTCTTACCTTTTTTCCTTTCTTATTTAAGTACAGAATATTACTGCAAAAAGAGAAGTGGATTTGCAAAGGTTTTGATTTCTTCAACATTATTCATTTGCATACAAAAAGTTGCAAACCCCTTGTATTTCTGTCTCTAAAAATAGATTTCAATGAATCCTCTGCATTATAAATTAATTAAGCTATTCCCATGCTTATATTTTTAAATTGTAAATCTCAAAATAATTTTATGTATGAAAACCTGTTTTTTTGGGGTTTTTTTTTTTTTTTGTCAGAAAAGTGTTTATAACAATATTTTGTAGGGTTTAGATGTTACAAGGACATTAAACTTTTTTATGGCTCTGATATTACTGATGCATTTAACTCCCAAAACTGTTCAAAATAATTCCAAAGATATTTGACCTAACAACTTCACTAAATTTGCTAGAAGGATTGTTATTGCTATAAACTGATAGTGATGCTTTTGTTTGCAGCTTTGACCCTTAACCCACCCCCATCACTTGTAATTGAATTCAGCACCATGCTACTTCAATCTGTACAGGCTTTTACCCCACAATTGTTTAAGGCAAATGTTTCATGTTTATTTAGGAAGTGCTGCAATGGTAAAACAAAGATATATAAAACTTGTTTATATCCCCGGCATAGTATTTTTTACTCCCACCCCCTACTTCCTTCCTATCTCACACTCACCTCTCCTCCCTCATGTTGCATGGATAAAGCTAATGATAGCAGAACTTTGCTTTGGAAAAAAATTAATAATAACCATCAAAATCCACCCTTGATAATATTATCTATTATTTCCCTTTTGAGGGTTTATTTTCTATCATTCCCCTTTTGAGGGTATATTTTCTATTATTCCCCTTTTGAGGGTATATTATCTCTTTTAAGAGAGTATATTTTTAACCAAAGGAATTATATGCTTAATTGCTTCAAATGTTTAATTCAGCTATCAGAAACACATCTATCTTGTGACTCTTGTTTGGGGTATATTATCTCTTTTAAGAGAGTATATTTTTAACCAAAGGAATTATATGCTTAATTGCTTCAAATGTTTAATTCAGCTATCAGAAACACATCTATCTTGTGACTCTTGTTTGATAAAAGATGATTTTTTTTTTGAAGATTAGTTCAGGGGTCAAGCATGTCCATCTTATATGAAAGAGGACTTCAAAAGAAACAAAATGGTGCAGATAGCATTTAAAAACTCTTATTCTGTTAAGCAGATATTCAAGTTTAAAGTTTGGTATCATTTGTGTAGAAACGACTGAAATCAGACTAGTTGTGATGTCACAACCTCAGATTCCTCAAAGTCTATGTATTTTAAAAGAAGTTTATTAAAAAATTTCACTATTTAAATTATTTTTCTTTAAAACTTTCTTCAGGTGGTATATTATAAATGCCCTTCCTAGATTCAGTTTTACTAATTTTTTTTGACATCCCATGGTTTTCAAGCCACAAAATCACAGGACAAAATATGATAGAGTACATAAAGACTGACGAATCTGAGGCTGTGACATTACAACTAGTTATGATTTCAGTCGTTTCTACACAAATGATACCAAACTTTAAACTTAAAAATCTCCTCAACGGAGTAAGATTTTTGAATGCCTTTTTTGCCATTTTGTTTCTTTTGTAGTTTTTCTTCATAAAAGATAAACATGCTTGACCACTGAACTAATCCTTTAGTTAAATCAAAATGGGGGAAAATTTTAAGAAAAGGGTGTCCTTGTTGCAAATGGGTCACATCAAAATAGTTAAAAAAGTGGACATTGTTTCTCAAACTTATCCTTCTTGGTTTTTGTCTGTCTTTTTGTCTGTCTGTCTGTCTGTCTGTCTGTCTGTCTGTCAACTTGTGTGTGTGTGTACAATACCTTTACAATGTTATTTCCCCTGGATTTGGTATTTATAAACATGAAACATGATTTGATTTTGGTGGTGGGCTGATAGGATTAATCCGGAAATCTTTTAATGCAGGGCTGAAAAATGATCCAAATGTTAGGAATATGATTTGGGTGTGACCATTTATTATATAACAGCGTGTAATGGAAAACCCAGTTGTCAGAAATGAGGGCAGGTGGAGAGTCACATGGTTCTGGGTGCCCTCTTAACTGCCCCAAAAGCATTGATGAATTATCTCCCAATACCTTCCACACTTTGAGGTGCAAACAGGACTGGAATTGGATCCGTCTGTATTTTTCAGCCCTGTTTTCATTGAAGTCCAGTGTGAATGACTATTTATATCCATCCTTTTTCTAGTTACTCCCGGTCAAGGGAATCGTAGAGGTAAATTTTCAATTTTGATTCTCCACTTTGGTAGAACAATTCTGACATGTTCGCTCATACATTGCTTGCTAAAGTGTATGGACACAATATGGGATTTCTTTACTGTTGGCTCTTTCAGTTTCTTAAATGACTCATTTTGGGCAAAACATACCCTTTTTGAAAACTTAATCAGTGTGGTCAAAATAATGTTTGAAGGTGCCAATGTGGTTCTCGCTTTTTTCTGGGGAAATTTTGTTTTGAAGGAGGGGGGGCACTACCACTTGTGAGGTGTATACATGTGCCGCCCGAGCAGTTGCCTTTTTCAGAATTTTCATACTGCAGGTATAAAAAAAAATCCAATCTCTCATACTGCTGGTCTCAAAATAATTGCATATTTTCTAATTGCAGGTATCAAAAATCACTTATTTTCGTACTGCAGGTATTCAACCAAAATCAACTATTTTCTTACTGCAGGTATCAAAAATCACTAATTTTCGTACTGCAGGTATCAAAATCATAAACTGTCATACTGCAGTTACCAAAAAAATCTCTCACTCTCATACTGCAGTCCAATTTAAAATTCTCGGTGGCACATACCTACCACTTTAGTATGGAAGTGACCCCATAACCGGGGTTTTGTCATGAAGAAATGGCGGAACAATTGGTAAAGAAATTCCGAAGGTGGTGTCCATATATTTTTAAGACAGTGTTATTTATTGCTTTACCCTTTCAGTTCTGCTGCAGTTGACATTTTGTTTTCGTTTATTCTTTTATATTCTTCTTTTGTTTGTAGTTTGTCTAGTTCACTTCAACTCACATGAAACTCATAGGTCAAGGTTCATGGACAAAAGAGACAAAACAAAAAAACCTGCAAATTTTTTTTGCTTACATAGATCTTAAAATTGTGGTATTGGAATAATTGGGTCATGAATATTCATTTTCAAATTTGGATTGATGTCATTGGCTTGATATAGTTGCAATGCTGGAAATAGTCACCTCCATGTTGCTTTGTGAAATTCATCTCATTAAGATTATTTGTGCGATTTATTTGCTTTATATGTGTAATGCTTTGAAACATCACCAAAATGTGATATCTTTTACAGAAATATTAGCTTGTAGCAAGCTTGCTGCACGCTTGCGACAAGCCAACAATTTTTAGCTTGCCCAAGCGTGCTGCAAGCCTGCCCAAGCATGCTGTAAGCTAGTATTTGGAACAAAATAGCTTGCGCAAGCTTGCAAAAACTATCTGCAAGCTAGCCAAATTTTCTGCAAGCTTGTGCAAGCTAACAAATATTTTGTGCTAGCTTGCGCAAGCTAATGTTTGCTTGCACAAGCCAGGAAGCTAGTATTTGTTCCAAATTTTAGCTTGCAGCACGCTTGCTGCAAGTTAATGAAATGCTAGCTTGTTGCAAGCTGCAAGCTAGAATTTCTGTAAGGGATGTGCTGCAGTTGTGAGGAGACATTACAAACTGAATTTTGAACTATTTCTCAAACAAACTGTCATACATAAAAATGATTATTTCATGGATGACTAAAATGCTATTTACCAATGCATACACACAATTTTCTACAGGGATTTTGTTTGTTTTTATTTTTCAATAATATTTTGAAAGGTTATTCAACTTGTCCATGCACCTTACCTTCTTAATTTTTGTATTAATCTCACTTTATATAAATGCTGAAGCATCTGTACACAAACTTAGACATTATGCAAAATGTTATTCACAGCTATAAGATGCATACTATATATATATATATATATATATATATATATATATATATATATATATATATATATATATATATATATATATATATATATATATATATATATATATATATATATATATATTTATATATACATATATATATATTATATATATATATATATATATATATATATATATATATATATATATATATATATATATATATATATATATATATATATATATATATATATATATATACACACATACACACACACACACACACCCACCCAAGGGTTGCCATACCTCGTAGAACAAAACACCAATATATTATTCTAACGAGCCCTAACAAGCTATTCTTGAAAAGAAGTATGCGATCTCCATTCTCTCACTCTCAACTTAATCTAATTACCAGTGAGTCAGAGAGTTTAAAATTGATTCAGAACTTTTGGAGGGAAAATATGGAGAAAATTGATATTCGATCATCATCTCTCCCGCTTCTGGATGAAGTCCCTGGAGTATTTAATAGAGTTTTTGGACCCAAATAGCTCTCAAGGGTTTAAGAACCTGAGGTATCACATAACAGTGAAGGGGTTGGAGTGCTTAAGACGGTAATGTAGTGGTTAGGCCGCTGTGAAGAGTTGTATTGATGCCTGCCCGGTCTGGATGGAAGGATGGTTAAATTTTTTAATAAAAGTATTCCCAGGTGCAAATGGAGGTTTTGAATCATTATTGCTGAGAGGACCTAAACTGTAATTGGTAGAGATAATATAAGGTTATTAACTAACCCTAAAGGAATGACAGATGAGGCTAAAATGAGCAGAAAATAGGGTATTGTTTTAAAGACTTTTTTTTTTTTCTGGATGTGGTGAAATGCTGATTCACATCTAGTTTGAAGGAATTAGTCATCGCCTGTCTGCACAATTTAAAATATGACATTTCTCATCAAAAGGATTATTGTTACATGCCAGACATATATTTAGAGTGTGTAAGAGAAGTTCCCGGGTGATTTTGTTTTGATGAGTAAGGCTGCATAAAAATGAGCTTTAATTAGACTTTTTTTTAAACATTTTTTTTATATCAAAAATAAAACAAATATTGCTTGTTTTCTTGAAAACCGGTCATGATCATTATAGCATACTTCTTCCATATACCACTGATTTCAGTGGGAGATGTTTTTAATTACTTTAAGGCACTGTATATCCATTAATTGTTTTGAACCTCAATGAAATCACAAAGAATTACCAGGAAAGAAATTCACGCTTGGAAGGATTTTTATCAAATTATTTTAAAGAAAAACGCAGCCGTAATTTTGCATGTATATACTTGCACAGCTTGCAAACTAACATTGAATATTTTATATTGGTGAGCACGTAAGTGGCTTAACAATCCTTCAAATGTGTAACTGGTTGTATATATTGCACTATTTATTATATATTGATAATCAATCAATCAATGCCATTTTAGAGCACCCAAATTGTATGTGCTAAAAATGATAGGCTGAGCACAGTATGTACTGTTGGATGTGTTGTTTGTTATTTGTTAAAGGAATATTTCCATGTTTGTTTGGTTTTTGTAAAATTTTATTTGAAAGAGCTTACTTTTAGAGCCAATTTGTTACAACAATCAGGTTGATATCATATTCCGTTTCAGGAGATTTTTAAAGATTTCCCAATTGCATTTTAAATTTTTTGCACAGTATGATGAATTCGTATTTGATGATGTCATAGGGACAATTCCATTGCAAATGTTTATGTATTTCTTTGAACGTTAATTGCTTGTTTCTGTTTGATGAGAAACAATTTTCCAAAAATGATTGAAGTAGAGTATATTTGGCAATGTATATGAATAGCTAACTTTCATCAATTTTTTTTCTAGCAGGTTTTACTAATAAAAACGGATGATAGATTTTAATGAAATACATAAACTTTGTGGGAGAATGTGTTGCTGTGGTGTCATACTGAGCCTTTTCCTATTCGTTTATTGGCATTTTTGTGAACCTTAAATCTCCTCGTAGGAATAACATATCAACATCATTTTTGTACTAAATTGTTTCTAAAAATATTCTTTTATGAAAGGTTATGAAAAAAACTAAAACAAAAATATGGGAATATTCCTTTAAAAACAAGGGAATATTTTTTTTAAACATCGGAATATTCCTTTAAAATTATTGGAATATTCCTTTAAAGGTGATATTTAAGAAAGATGAAACTTTGGAACAAAAAGGAAGAAAGGAAGAATTTAATTAGATAAAATTAATTTGAAAAATATTAATAATAAGTACATGAAATAAAACAAATGGCATTAGATTGGTAGCTTGAGAAATAGATATGGAAGGAAAATTGGATGAAAATGAACAAAGAACAAACATGGGAATAGGCTGTAAAGATGTGAGTGTTTGAAAAGTGTGTGATTCAATTGTTGTATTTTGTTCATAATAAAAATCAACATTGCAACTTCTTTTTAGCTCCATTTCCTATATAATGTTAGTTTTAAATAAGGAATAAAAGCCGGGCTGATTTTTAGGAGAGGGTTTAGGGGGCTGAGCCCCCTTGTTCTTGTTAAAAATTGACCTGATATGGGGGCACCCCCCCTTCCCCAATTTTTTTTAATTTTATAAAATTTCTATAAAATCAAATGACTGTGATTGAAATGATAAAAAATGTTCCGAAAATCAAAGAAAATTGCCTGAAAATCAAAGATAATTGGCCCTCTTTTGTGAGTTCCCTTGGTAATTTTTTTAGAAATCAGCCCTGGATAAAAGTCACCACTCTTGCATTATATAGTAGATTTTGAGGTGTTCTTTGTATGTTAGATGCAAGTGGCTACATAATACATAATTATTGTTATTATTGTGATTTATTAAGAGCATGAAAATCAAGACGTTGTGAACAAGAAGCAGTAGTAAAAATTGGTTAAAATGCTGTTTCGTGTGATTAAATGGAATAACCACTGATACCTTCTGTGTAATATGAAAGCATGACAAAGTTTCTAATGATCTCTAACAATTTGCTCTTTGTGCATATTCTTGCCATCATATCGTTAAAATACAAAAAGATAATGGCATGATATTTCAGATAATAAAATGTCTTTCATAATCTAGCTCTTGTGTTGAAAAGCATGAAAAAGTTGCCAAACTAATTCTTATCTTCTGCTGTAATGTTACGCTCTGTTAAAAGAAAATACTGGAATTAACCACATTACATTATGTTAAATAATAGGAAGAAGTGGTTGATATTGTAGTGAATGTTGCCTTTGGGCACATAAATGTTGCCTCTGGGCACATGAATGTTGTATTTCAAGTATGCTGATTGGTTTGTTATGAACTGAGGTAGAATGGAACTCAAGGGAATGGGAGATAGTGCAGGGTGCTCAAAAGTAGGATGTGTGTCACTACTGCAGGTCAATTTTGCTGTGCATTGGCAGTGTAGTCTGTGGATAGGTAATGGTTTGCAGAAAAGTAGGAGAGGGCCCCCTCTTTGCTCTGCGTTGTGGCAACCCATGAAGAGTTAGAGACTCATGAATATAAAGGAAGCAAACACCACTGCATGCAGATTTGTTTTTTTGAGTCTCCTTCATGAAGTATTTTGTTGCATGAATAATTCAAGAAAGAATACTCTATTCATGCAGATCAATTAGTTGAGGAAATTTGGTATTGAATTTGTCAATTTTTCTTGTCTTAAGTTTGGTCAAGTAGTATAAGCAAGATTTTCAAGGTAGGATACTTTAGCTGACTATGGTTTCTATTATCCCTTAATAGAGAAGAATTTATTTCTATCGTCCATGCACCTGTTAGAAAAAGATTGCCAATACCTGCAATACTGGTGAAGGAAGTGACTGTTACTACTTGAAGCAATTTTCCCTCACAAAAATCTGACCCCCCCAATTACGCTTTACATCTGCTTCCACACCCCTTCGCATTCACCTGGGAATTAACCACTCAACTCTTTCTGTAGACCCAACTCTTCCTGTAGACCCAACTCTTCCTGTAGACCCAACTCTTCCTGTAGACCCAACTCTTCCTGTAGACCCAACTCTTCCTGTAGACCCAACTCTTCCTGTAGACCCAACTTGTTCATCATAACGCTCTCTGCATTAGCTTCTCTGTATGGAGGTGTAACCTGCAGCTTCAGCTGGATCATCTACTGAGTTTATCATAGGTCCTTGTTGAACTGTGCTTCAAATTTGTAGGTGAATTGTTCTGCTGCTCTTTTATATTTGATTTGATTTTTTAAATCTCAAATATGGTGAACATATCCCTCCAGTCTCATGGGACTGGGGACACAATCATTCAAAATGGGTTAAATATGCTTGCCCCCTCCCATCCCCCTCCCGTGAGTAATTTCCTCCAAAATGAAAATAAGATGGCAGATATCACCACCACTTTGATAATAACCATTAATGTGAGTTACAATGTTTGAAAAACAGCAGGTAGAAGAAAAAGAACAAGTTTGTCAGCAACTTTCGATCTGAGCCTTCAAAGGTAAGCTGAAACAATGGATGTAATTGCCTGATTGAAATTAACATCTGTTGCTGAAAATGACATTTACACATGTCCCTCAGTATTGACCAAAAAGTACTACTTTGATCATTTAGAATTGTCGAGTAAGAATAGTTGTACTGGCAGCCATTATTTGAAAGGTGAGTGGAATTTGTACTTAAAGGATTAGTTTAGTGGTCAAGCATGTCCATCTTATATGAAGGAGGACTTGAAAAGAAACAAAATGGCGAAGAAAGCATTCAAAAATATTATTCCGTTAAGGAGATATTCAAGTTTAAAGCTCTGTTTATCTTTGTAGAAATGACTGGTGTAGTAAGTCTACTATGCAGTTCGGGTAAAGGACTAAAAGGAGGGTGTTGCAATTTGATCTAATACACATCGTTTACTTAGTGACAGACGCAGATTTACACACACACACATGCTAGCTATTTTCAATTTGGTAAATGCATACAACTCACGACAACCAGACGACTACACAAGCACTGCACACTAGTGTGTACATGAACTGCACACTGTACGTATAGTGTCTACATGAACTGCACACTACCACCTGACTGTACGCGCTGTATATTAACCGAGTGCGTCAAGTGAGATGGGCCTACCTCAAAAGTCTTACAGTTACAGACAGACATAAATGTTCATATAAAAAGTAATCATGTGGGTCTACTAAAGGCCTATTATTCTAACATGAGGGAGATGCAAACTGCAGTACTTACACAAGTTACAATGCTTCGGTAACGTTTTAAATTCACACCACACAACGTTTGGTCATCACAAAACTCTAGCAAATTTACAACGAAACTACGTTTCATCAACATTAACTTGGTTTGAATGTGTTCTCGAAAGGATACGACAGAAACAACAAGTTTTACGTGAAGAACAAATACAAAAACCAAAATGTAAAAAAAATTACAGGAAATAATCACTTCAATTCATCAATCAACTTGACTGTCGAACGTGCGACAAAATACACCACCGATGTAAGTTGTACGATCATTCTAAAGCATGGGGCGGGTCAAAGAAAGGTCAATGCATATATTTCCTTTGTTCTCAGAAACAGACCAGTGAACATAGGAAATGGTACTGGATAAAAGTTAGCTTACATGATTACCCATAATTCCATTCGCCTCCTGCACTTCAGCAAACACAAACGAAGTTCACAAAACAGTGTGAAGTCTTAACACTACAAAGTGTATGACGGGGAAGTTGCATGATGGGTAATGGCTGCCTCCTTGGGCAAATTAAACCTTCATTTGAGTGTTTCTAATGAGGACTAAATGCAGGGCTTCTCCCAGACTGCTAAGGAAAGTTGGTGTCTTCATCCTCTCATTCTTTACAATTGTTAATGTATTCTAAAGAAAGTTTATTTGATTTTTTCACTATTTTAATTATTTCCCTATGAACTTTCCTTAGGTGGTATGTTATTTATACCCTTCCTAGATTCAGTTTTACTACTTTTTTGACGTATCCCATGGTTTTTAGGCCACAAAATTGAAGGACAAAATATGATGGAATTCATAACTAAGGAATCTCAGGCTATGACATCACTCACAACTAGTCTGATTTCAGTCGTTTTTGCATAAATGATATCAAACTTGAACTTGAATATGTCCTTTAGGGAATAAGATTTTTGGTATGCTTTTTTCAATAACCAATGTGTTTCTTTTGAAGTTCTTTCATATGAGATGGACTTGCTTGATGTTTGAACTAATTCTTGAAACAAATCTGATGTCGTTTTCTGAATTGTGTTTTATTTTGTGGGCCGTAAGAAGAACACAGACATATGGGTCATGTTGTCTCAGCTTTTCTTCTTGGAAAAGAAAAAGTGATGTTGGGAAACAAACTTAATGAAAATGTTCAAAGAACATGTTGCCATAGCAATATCCTTTTCTTTGTCACATACATCTTAATCGAGCACGAGATGTCTGCCATATAGGTTTAGGACAAACTTAACGCTCTTAAATTGAATGCTTGTAAGTCCTTTTTATTTTGATAAAGCTCATGTGTTGAAAGCACTTTTTCAAGTGGCATGCAGATTTGGTAATTATTTTGTTTCAAGTGGAGAATCGACTTCGTAAGCTTGGACTGCGGAAAAGTAATATTTGACTGGGATTTAGAATCGTTAACTGTGTGCTTTGAATTAAAAGCATGACTGTACCCTACTTCTGTTTACAGGGGTTGTTAATGGGACACACTTACAAAAGCTAAGACTCTTCAAAATCAAACATAGGTATTATATCATACTGATTCTTTGCGGTACGTGCAGAGAGGTTATAAGAATGAGTTACACACGTATAGCATAATGTCAGTGTACACTCAATAATGCTATACTTATTTAGCATGAAAATAGCAGAAATTTGTTTTATTGATTTGCAGATCAGACAGAATTGATACTTTTCAAGAGTGTAGGGTTTTTCCCCCGAAACGTATAATTTAAGATTCTAGAAATTTTCAGGTTACTCTCCCAAGTTTTACTTGAAAAGGAATTGGAATTTTGAAACAACTCTTACATTTAATTCAAAATTGATCAGCTTGCGGACATTTGTTGTTTAATGTCATTTAAGTTCTCAGGGCATACCTGATGTTTGGAACGTGTATATCAACTTAACGATACTAAGAATCTGGATATTCCATATGCAGTTTCACTTCTGTTTACAATAAAGCAGAATTGGGTTCTCGTTAAACAATACGTTTTGGCGTCACAAGAACATTTATTAACGTCGTGAAGCCTCCTGAGGCAGAAAACATTTGGATCAAGTAAAGGAGAAGTATCTGTGTTTGAAATTGGGTTTACGAGTTAATAGGCTTTAAATTCTTACATCTGTTTCTACACCTCTATTTCAATGAAATCCAAGATCGATGGGAGCTAAAGATTACTTGCTTCCTCTGGAATCTCCTTGTGGCAGTAAAATAAGTTGCCAAGCAGTCCTTGTAAATGTCCGATGTATTTCATGTTTGACCTGTTTAAAAGAACAGTTTGCCTCTGGCAGTGAGAAGTTCAGATATCAACTCTCTTTTAAAAAGTAACTTGAAATAGATTTCAATATATGGTTGAGCTGAGGTGGTATAATGATAATCTATAACAGAGCCTTTAAAGTGTGGCTAACCTTGTTAAATGGGCCTCATCTCAAGTCATTTCATAAAAGTTAGTCAACAAACACTAAATTTCATGCTAACCTTGTTAAATGGGCCTCATCTCAAGTCATTTTTGAAAGTTAGTCAACAAACACTAAATTTTATAATAATAAATAAAAGTTACAAAAAAAAAAATTGATATAGTTGTGTACTTATTGATAACATAACATAACAAGATTACAGGCTAAGAAGGGTTAGTCACCCCATAAAAAGCCCAAACTAACGCCACAATAAAAAAATAAAAAATTACAAACAAAAAAATCAAAGACGCCTACAATTAGTAAATAACTTATCAATGTTAACCTCGAAATTGTGAACAGAATTGGAGTTAACTACCCACTCAGGCAAACCATTCCACTCATTTACAACTCTGTGAAAAGCTAAAACGCCGAATATCTATCCGTGAGAACTCTGGTCAACTTTAAACTGTTACCACGTTTCACATGAGGATTAGCTGAAACATGCAAGAAATAACAGGAAGTCAAAGCATTACTACCAGATAGGAACTTGAAAACCTGAATCATATCACCACATACTTTTTTCAACTCGAGCGAGGTCAAATCAAGAATTTGCAAAGAGATTTCTTTAACGTTGGAATTCTGAGTAATTACGGAATAATTTGAAATGAATGTTTTTTATATTGTTATAATTCACATTAAAGAAGTGACATAAGATTGAAGTTTAGTATATTGATTGAGTATTATTAGCAATTTCCATGAATACTTCTGGCTCTAATAACCAGTATCCATTCCATATTGAAGATGGAAATTTATCAACTATTTTTGATTTTGAAAAATCAGAAATGATTTGTTTTCCATGATGAAATTGATTTTTTGCCATCATTTCATATCTGCACTTTCTGCAAATTGTTTTTTCGAGCATTTTAAGTGTTTCTCAGCAGTAGCGTAAGTGTAGTGAGTTTTAATCTCACCATTTTGCCTTGTTGGAACTCCAATCTTGTATTATACAGATGTGATTACCGGTGGTCTGATAACGTTGTCATCTATCTAGCGAAAATCATGCTTCACTAATAGAATAAAAGCCTGTGCCTGAAGAAGGATTCCCCAGTATTGGCAATCTTGCTCCCTCTCAAGTTAACTACCAAGTGTCAAGTCAACTATACCATGATCGCTGTACGCTTTACTGCCTTAAGGCTTAATAAGCTATTTTCTTTTCCCTTTTATTTCTCACTAGAATTATTAAAAGATTAAACTGCCGTAGTGGTTTCTAATGAATGATTCACCTTTTTCGTCATTGATTCATCCGTAGTATTTTTTCTCACTGTGAAGATAAAATTAATTAGCCAAGATGGAACAGTTGTAAAAGATCTCTAGAGCATATATGAATGAAGAATTCCCAAGTTGCGATTATATATGTGAACAGCCTTGGCAAATATTTCCCCAGTCTTTCCCTTGATAATATTTGATGAACGTAAGTAACGTAAATCTTAGTGTGAATGTTTCGGCGCTTAAAGGTTTTCTTATCTATCAAACGAAGGAGTTCATTTACCCATTGTCAGGTTTAATATGAACATTTTTGCTCAAAGTTTTTTTTCTTTAAAGTATTAGTTCAGTAGTAAGACATCTCTTACTTTTTTGATAGATACGGAATAAAGACAAGCAAATGGCGAAGAAACTACTTTTTAATTCAGTAGATACAGTATCACATTTTAAATATTTGAAAATTATACTATAAAATAGTGACATCACATCTTCACTTTTACAATTTTTTAATGTTTTTTTATTTTGAATTTTAATCTTAATGTTTTAGCCATGTTCAAAAGATTTTTTTTTTTCTTTCTTAGATGGTAAAATCACAGTAACATCACTTTAGACCTTGTTGTAGTTTAATTGACATATCAATTTGTGGACAGCTAGTACTTTCAGGCCCTTTGCAAAATATGCTTTGAGGCCCATTGCAAAATATGCTTTGAGGTCCATTGCAAAAAGTGCTTTGAGGCCCACTGCAAAAAGTGCTCAGAGGCCCATTGCAAAAAGTGCTTTGAGGCCCATTGCAAAAAGTGCTTTGAGGCCCATTGCAAAAAGTGCTTTGAGGCCCATTGCAAAAAGTGCTTTGAGGCCCATTGCAAAAAGTGCTTTGAGGCCCATTGCAAAAGTGCTTTGTGGCCCATTGCAAAAAGTGCTTTGATGCCCATTGCAAAAAGTGCTTTGAGGCCCATTGCAAAAAGTGCTTTGAGGCCCATTGAAAAAGTGCTTTGAGGCCCATTGCATAGGTGCTTTGAGGCCCATTGCAAAAAGTGCTTGAGGCCCATTGCAAAAGTGCTTTGAGGCCCATTGCATAGGTGCTTTAAGACCCATTGCAAAAAGTGCTTTGAAGCCCATTGCAAAAAGTGCTTTGGTTCCCATTGCAAAAAGTGCTTTAATGCCCATTGCAAAAAGTGCTTTGAAGCCCATTGCAAAAAGTGCTTTGATGCCTATTGCAAAAAGTGCTTTGAAGCCCATTGCAAAAAGTGCTTTGATGCCCCATTGCAAAAAGTGCTTTGAAGCCCATTGCAAAAAGTGCTTTGATGCCCATTGCAAAAGGAAAAAGTCCTTGGAGGCTCATTGCAAAAAGTATTTTTTAAATTGTATGCTTATGATTTTATCCTTTAATTCATTGCTTCAAAGTCCTTGGTAATGAATGGTATCTACTCATAGGAGTGCCTTCCAGGTTTTGCAGTTCATACCATGTTTTGTCTTGGTATTAATTTTTAATCTTTGCTTTCCTCCCCTGTTACATTATCTAATTTAAAGGCCATCTATCGTGTGGTGGCGTACATTTCATTCCAAAACGATACTGATTGGACTCAATTTAAGTGTACATTGTACCATTGTGTTTCGACCAATCAAAACACAAGAATCAAAATTTATTTTCTCCGCATAATAGAGATGAAGCTGTCCTTTAATATTCCCAGTCTACTACTGATCTGGTTTAAGTTGACTTAATCTACACACATCATAAAACTTTTCCAAGTGGCCTTTTTTGTGGTAATAATATTATGATGATTTCATGATGTTCAATGATTAATGAGACCACTTAGAATCCAAAAAAGAAGACTTTATACATATATATTTTTTATCTCACATCATTAATGAGCAATGCAATGCAATTCATGATTGATTTTTGTGCGCATTGCCGTCATAATCATCCCGTCTCCGATTTCCTCTTGCATTTTTTACATGGACACAATCCGACTGGAGAGAATGTGATCATGATTCACCAGCGCTTGATGATATTTCTATATGAAGGACTTGGAACCATAAAGAACATAGAGTATCATATCGAGTAATCAGATTATGGATATGTTAGCCAGAGGCCTGGCAGAAACAAATGTCAACAAAATGTGAATCATAGATGTAATTGATTTTTCTTCAGCTCAGGAGTCAAACACGATCCGGGTTCGATAGCTTGTTAGAATTATTATACTGCCTCAGTGCATGCTTTCTGGTTGGTTTTCCAGTGAGTTTCTTAGTAAAAAGTGACCTCACCTTATAACCACCTAACCTCTCATAGAATTAACCCATTTCAAACATGGTAGAATGAAATTCAAGCTGTGCGAGTCAAAAGGTGTGATACACCGAATGTAAATTCTCACCACCTCTGATGTGAAGTACATGGAATTCAAAATACATGCATAAATTGCTTTCGATCCTGGCTTTTAAAGTAGATTGTAAATTTTCTAATTATGAGAAAGATCAACTTGTTCCAGATTTTTTATACTTGATTGGAAATTAAAGAATATAAAGCTTTGGTAGTGGTAGAATATGCTCAGAGCAGGAATATTCATGAGGCTCTATGTTGAGTAGATAAACTTTGCTGGTTTACTTTCTATCACAAAGAGGCTGAAATGCTGAGTAGAACAGTATGTATATTTGGAAAATACACTAGCATATTCAGGTTTGGGGTTGATCAAAGTATTTTGCTATTTCGGTTGATTAAAGTATTTTGCTATTTTGGTTGATCAAAGTATTTTGCTATTTCGGTTGATCAAAGTATTTTGCTATTTCTCTTGATCAAAGTATTTTGCTATTTCTGTTGATCAAAGTATTTTGCTATTTCTGTTGGTCGAAGTATTTTGCTATTTCGGTTGATCAAAGTATTTTGCTATTTCGGTTGATCAAAGTATTTTGCTATTTTGGTTGATCAAAGTATTTTGCTATTTCGGTTGATCAAAGTATTTTTCTATTTCATTGCTCTTTTGATTTTTAAGCAGATTCTGACGTTTCCTTTCCCTAATCATGCATCTTTAAATAACATTTACACTTGGTTTTATTCAAGCAATATTGGAAAGTTTTAAAATGTCTCCTTGTAACCTTATAAATTGCCCGAGGCGTTTTTTTTAAATATGACAATTGCCAAAGAAAATTACAAAGTTTTCATCTTTTAGTTTTTTTCTTCATCAAATATCATTGGTAAGAGCTAATATTGACACCTTCTCTTTGGAATTTTACATCAAAGATGTCTAAAAATTCAAGAATTCAGCTACATCCTCCCTTTTTCTAAATTGATCAATTGTACGGTAACTGATAGAAAACCTATAAGGTGACGAAAGGCCCCTTGCTTGAATGAATCAAATCTCAGCGGACATTTGACAACTAAATAGAGTTGTGATCTGATGAATGAAACCGTACTCGACATAAAGCTATATGCTTTAATAGCACGATGTTCGATGAAAGTCTTACACTATGATTGTACAGATTTTGCACATGGTGTGACATATGAAAGGCCTCTTCTCGTGTCAATGTGGAGAATACAACGAATTCAACGTGTCTGATTGGCAGATCAAATTTACACAAATACTGACAAGCAAATCAGAAACAATAGCGGAAGTGATGTCGCCGGTATGTATCAGATTTACTGGTGCTGTGTCAAAGCCTATTCATTCCATTGAATGCATTATAACTTATGACTTTTTTTCCCCTTCGCCTCCCCGCCTATTCACTCCATATTATAACACACGACCCCCCCACCCTCCTCCCCGGGGGCCTGTTCACTCCATGGAATGCATTATATCGCATGGCTTTTGTTCATGAGTTAGGGGGCCTATTCACTCCATGGAATGCATTATATTGCATGGCTTTTGTTCATGAGTTATGGCCCCGCCTATTCACTCCATTGAATGATTTATAACACATGACCCCCTCCTCCCGGGGCCTATTCACTCCATGGAATGCATTATATCGCATGGCTTTTGTTCATGAGTTAGGGGGCCTATTCACTCCATGGAATGCATTATACCGCACAATTTTTGTTCATGAGTTATGGAGCTTTTTAATTGTGAAAGTGTTAAGAAATACAGTATAAATGCTATCGACCTATCAAGGCATTATTTTGAAACAAACCGTGTGATACCTAGTTTCACTTCTTAAACTCCTGTTGAATAATGTCATGGATAAAGAGAAACAGTCTTCGTTAATAAGATAACTTCTTCTAGAAATGCTTCAAATAAGTACTTTAAAGAAGAAGAAAACTAATGTTAGTCTAGTTCTCATCAAGTGCTAAATTTGCAGCTAATTTGCATATCTGTTGTCTGATGACATGCTTCTCAAATGATTGCAAATGCATCTTTGAAGCATTTGTAGATCGAAATGAAAAACTTTGCTAATATGGAATGACCTCCAGGCTCGCCCAAGATCAAAAGAATCAAAAGATTTTATAGCAGTTGGTCAAGTACAGTTTGTCATTATTGTTTTTCCTTTCCATTTTTGCGGCGGCTGTTTTCTGTGATGTACCAACCGTGACTAATTACCGTTATTGTTTGATGCCTCTCATTTTTGGCATCATTTTGTAGTAGCCTTGAACCTTCAATTCTAACCAGTAGATCAACATGTGTTACGTTTTGACGTCAGGTGCCAGAGTTCCGTTCCATACTTGAAATATTGATTCAGCTCGTAGTGCATCTCTCTTTTGTTCCTTACATTTTGTACTCTCCCTGATTTGAGTTTCTATTGATTCTCAACAATAGTGGTGCCATTCAAAAAATTTAATTGCGGATATTTTTGTTGCGTTATCTGGCAGCTTTCGTGATTTCCTTGGCTTCTATCGAAGGTTAATGATTTCAACAGGATTAATTGCTGGTCGTTAGTGCTGATTATGACTACATGAAGCTATTGTATGTGGAAGAGGCATAATTATTTAATCAATTGTATGACCTTCAGAACAGGGTGAAACTTTGAGATTATTTATTTGTATTATAATTCAGATTAAAAAACCTCACTATTTTTGTAGTTTAATACTGTAGGAAGAAAACATGTTGATTTGGCTATTTCTATTTTGCTTATATCTTTGTGAGTTCTGTGGGATTTCACCTCACACCTAGTCTCTTCAGGCCTCTCGGCCCATAAGGCTGCAGTGCACTCTCTTCACTAGACTGTTATTTGCAACTTGTCTGGCTTCTGTCTATGAGCTCCATCCCATCACTTTCCTCTCCTTCTTGACTGTCCCTCTCCAGGTCATTTTAGGACCGACCAACTTTCCTTCTCCCCTCTGGTTTCCATGTCATAGCTGTCACACATTGCTTAATAGTGCTCATGCGCATCACATGACCAATGCACCTCTTATCTTTTTACTTCAGTGCTGATTTTGTCATGTTTAGTGGTTCTCAGTATTTCATGGTTAGATATGACATATGGCCATCTGATCTTCAAAATTCAGAATGGGTCAAGTAGCCAATGGATTTTTTTCATATTTCTTTTATATGCAAATTTAATGAGATGGAAAAATGACATTTTTTTGCCATTGAGTGTAAATGGAACAATTTTTGTCCCTCTTGCAAATTACGATGCTATATTTGTAATCTTCAATTTGTGTAATCCACGGGCCCACACTAATTAAGCTATATATGGAGTGCAATACAGGAAGATAAAGTTTGAATGTAAAAGAGGGAATCTCGTCTTTAGAAAACAGATTGACACATCACCTTGCGATACATACTAGTGACTTTATTTGTGCAGCTGTAGTGATTGGCTTGTCAGTATTTGTGTCAAAATTTCGACCAATCACAAACGATGAATTGTATATTTATCTCTAAGCTCGGGCCGTATGTTGAGATTTCGACATTGACTGATATTAATATGGCAGATATTGATATGGCCGATATTGATATGGCAGATATTGATATGGCCGATATTGATATGGCCGATATTGATATGGCCAATATTGAGTTCCAAGGGGAAAATCAGTGTTATGTTCTGGCTCAGAAGATAATACACCATACATGGACTACTAAAAAAGAAACCATGTAAACAGATATTTTTTTAGCAGTGATTTCTGTTGATTTTTACACAAAAAATTATTTGATTTTTTTTGTGCTGAGATGACCTTGTACAGAACAGTAATTGAAGAATGACATCATATAATTTGCATATCGATATTTTGATTATATCTATATTTTTTAGGCGATATATCGCTCTAGTATAATGTTCAATATCGCCTAAGCTTATTTATCTCCACACTAACATCCTAAATGGCCTTCTAAAGGATAGTTCAGACAATGGACAATTAGGCTTATTTAACATTAGTTGAAAATTACTATATTTAACATTCCCTTAAAAAAATTAGCTTATTTTTAAACATTTATTTTTCATCTGATGAATCCATGTCTAAGACACTCACATATGTAGATATATTTCACTTGCTAGTTGGATTATTGTGCAAGTAACAAGCCCTTCTCCCCTCCCATACCCTCAAAGAATTATTACCGGTTATTTTCACCACATTTATTTTTCATCTGATAAATCCATGTCAAAGACACTCACATATGTAGATATATTTCACTTGCTAGTTGGATTATTGTGCAAGTAACAAGCCCTTCTCCCCTCCCATACCCTCAAAGAATTATTACCGGTTATTTTCACCACATTTATTTTTCATCTGATAAATCCATGTCAAAGACACTCACATATGTAGATATATTTCACTTGCTAGTTGGATTATTGTGCAAGTAACAAGATATAATGCAAAGAATTTTGAATATTACTTCATGCCCAGAAGGAATGTTCTGTAAAAATAAAAGAAATGTTTCATCTTGGCTCAAAGAATATCCCAAGATTTGATTATGAGAATTCTCCAACTTCCAAACTTTTTATTCCAATTTTCAAGTAGAAAATAATCAAATCTTACATTTTTTTCTTTTCTTTGCCATACCTATCTAATTGTCTCGTAAACCTAGAAATACAATTTTCAAGGTATTTTTTTTTTCTTTTTTTCCGGCTGGAGGCTTTGAAAACAGGTGAAAAAATTGGATTATTTCATTTTGTTGCATATGGGAATTTCAATTAGCTTGGAGAATAAGTCTTCAAGGAGGTAAAAACTGAATGACACATTGGTGAAAATATTATATTAAAAATAAGAGAGATTTGAAAACTGTATTAGTGAGGAGTTAAGAGGAGTTACATAAAATACAGTTTAAAGGATAAGTTCAGTAGTCAAGCATGTCCATTTATATGAAAGAGGACTTGAAAAGAAACAAAATGGTGAAGAAAGCATTCAAAAATCTTATTTTGTTGAGGAGATATTCAAGTTTAAAGTTTGGGGTAATTTCTGTAGAAACAACTTAAAATCAGACTACTTTGTGATGTCACAGCCTCAAATTCCTTTCAAAGTGTTTATGGATATTATAGAAAGTTTATTTAATTTTGTTCACTATTTAAATGATTAATCTTCAAACTTTCTTCAGGTGGTATATTAAAAATACCCTTCCTAGATTCAGTTTTATTGGTTCGCATGTGAAGCATAATGCAAACCCATGTAATGGCAGTTTCGTCTGGCCGTCCACTGTTTTTCCTGAGATTTCAGAGATGTTTTTGATAATTTCTCAGAAAATGTTAAAGTTTCTTGAGAGTTCCTAAGAAAAAGTTTTTTCAGATATCCTTATGGGAGGTTAGATTTTCCTTACAAAATATTAAAGTTTTTTAGAGACACTTAAGACAGATTGAAGACTAGTTTCCTTAAAAAGTCTCCAAAACATTTAATATTTCTTTAGAAGATAACTGTAAAATGATATAATTTTCTAATATTCTTCAGAAATCCTCAAGCGTCTCTCTCGTAGCACTGGAGATTTAAAATCCTTAAAATTCTTTTTATTAAAGTATTTGGTCATCAACATTTGTATCTCAGGCATGATTATTAAATTCCGCCTTTATTATTGTGGTTATTTGCATAAAGTTGCTACAGTATATGAAATGACCAAACTTTTTTTTTATTTAGTATGCTTAGTCAGGAAGTGTGACAGAATGTGACTACACTGTATGGACATGCCATGTGGGACAAGGATGGGGGCCAGGCGGGACATATGATATAATAAATACCATGAGGTATACACCAAGGGCTATATCAGGCATAATTATTAGCCTGCCCTTTTTGTTCTTATTCAACAAAACATTTGCATATAAGTTATTTTATGAACTGACACTTTCATACATAGTATGCTCAATCAGGGACTGTAGGTAGCTAGGATGAGACTTCTTATGGAGTGTATGGGACATGTGGGACATGGGGTGGGATGCCATGTGGGACATAGGGTAGGATACCATGTGGAACAGGGTGGAACAGGGTGGAATGCCATGTAGAATATATGGTGGAATGCCATGTGGGACATTGTGGAATGCCATGGAATGAAATGTCATGTGGGACATGGGATGGTTTGGGATATCATGTGGGACACGGGGTCCCACCCCAATTTAACAACTCATTTGCATATAAGTTATATGAACTAACACTTTCATGCATAGTATATGGGTCATAGGGTAGGATGCCATGTGGGACATGGTGGAATGCCATGTGAGACACATGGTGGAATGCCATGTGAGACATACTGTATGGTGGAATGCCATGTGGGAGATATGGTCAAATGCAATGTGGGACATGGCATGGGATGGGATGTCATATGGGACATGGAGCGGGACTTATGTGGGACATGGGATGGGATCCATGTGGGACAAGGGGTGTGATCCATGTAGGACATAGGGTGGGGTGCCATGTTTGTCATAGGATGGGATGTCATGTGGGACATGGTGGAATGCCACATGGGACAAGGGATGGGATGGGATGTCATGTTGGACATGGGGTGCCATGTGGGAGATATAGTGGAATGCCATGTGGGGCAAGGGATAGGATGGGATGTCATGTGGGACATGGGGTGGGATGTCATATGGGACATGGGATGGGGTGCCATATGGGACATGGGATGCCATGTAGGACATGAGGTGCCATGTGGGAGTTAGTGTGAGATGCCATTTTTATAGTTGGCCTGGTCATATGATATGGTGTTTTGATATAGTGTTTGCATGGGCATGTGAACCATGATGGTATTTACCATTCTAAATACCTTTTTTGACATATCCCATGGTTTATAAGCCACAGAAGTGCAGGACAAAACATGATAGAATATATAAAGACTTTGAGGAATCTGAGGCTATGACATCACAATTAGTCTGGTTTCAATTGTTTGTACACAAATGATACCAAACTTTACACTTGAATAGCTCCTTTACAGAATAAGATTTTTAAATGCTTTCTTCAATATTTTGGTTCTTTTGAAGCCCTCTTTTAGATAGGATAGACTTGCTCCACCCCTGAACTAATCCTTTAAGCAATTGCATCATGGAATAAAACCGAACATCTTTCGTGACATTCAAGCAGAATATCATTTCTTCTGAGCAGATGCATATCTCCTGTGAGCCTCTCTGTCTAAGCTCCTCATCATTTGCAGCCAAATCCATATTTTCTTGGTTGGATGACCTTTCGTTGCTCCAGATATCCTTTTATACCGTTTGTCTCTTCTGGAGCGCCATCTTCTTTTCTGTCTCTTCATTATGGGTTTTTGAGCAGGGCTAAAAATATCCTTACATATTCTGCAGGTGGTGTGCATTTCTCCTTCTTGATACATGTTCCATATGGCCCTGGAGGTACAGGATCTGCATGCGATCATCTTCTTCACCGAAGCAATTTGTCCGACCAATCATGCGTTAGCTTCTGCTACGTTGAATTCATCTGATTCCAGGGGACTTGAATGTGAAATTATATTGGCTACACTGACCTTCTCATTTGTCAGAAATCAGGTCATCTCAACTTCCATTTTTTTAATTCTTCAAACCTGAAGGTTTCTAACATCTTTATGAACAATTGAAGACCGCCTACAAAACACTCCTAAATTTTGTTATCTGTAAGACATCTTTGTGGAACATGAAGGTTAAGATATTTTATCCATATACATGAAAATAAGATTTTGAGAAAAATCTTCGGAGTCATTTTTTCTGCATGGTAAAAGAAATCTGTATTTAGACTGTGCCCCTGGCAATGTGTAGAGTGGTAAATATTTTTTCCATATATAACAGGAGATAATAAGAGGGAAAGGGGGAAGAAATTTTTCTCCGTTCATTTTATGTTGGATGTGTTTGCTTTTGAAAATAGGACTGGATGTGAAAAATTGGATCAGATGGGTTTCTTGCTATAAAATATAGTGTCTATTTTCTGCTGATCGCCCAATCTTTTTGAGACAGAGTCTTTAGATATAATTCTATCTTGTACTTATTTTTGGAAAGCTGCCTTTTCCCCGACAATTCCAAATTCTTTTATTAACTTGTTTGAAATGTCATAAAGGTCTATTTTATGCCTGCAGATAAACTGCAGAAAAGTCTTTTTCAACAAAAAAAGAGTTCACCAAGTCTTTGATTATTGAAAGTAGCATATTCAGTTTCGGAGTTTGACTGATCCAAGTTTAGGTTTAAAGAAATATTCCCATGGTTTTTTTGGAAATCTTATTTGAAAGATCATACTTTTAGAGCTAATTTGGTGCAAAAATCAGGTTGATATCATATTTCATTCAGAAGATATAAATTTTCAAAAATTTTCCAATTGCAGTTTAAAATTTTTGTACAGTATGATGAATTCGTATTTGATGATGTCAAAGAGACAATTCCATTGCAAATGTTTATGTATTTCTTTGAATGTTAATTGGTTGTTTCTGTATGATTAGAAACAATCTTCCAAACATTATTGAAGTAGGGTATATTTGGCAATGTATATAAATACCTAACTTTCCATCAATTTATATTTCTAGCAGGTTTTACTAATAAAAAAGGATGATAGATTTTTTTCATATTTTGTCCTGCAATTTTGTGGATTAAAAACCATGAGATATGTCAAAAAAGTAGTAAAACCGAATCTAGGAAGAGTGTTTTTAATATACCACCTGAATGAAGATAAGTCTGAGGAAAATTAACAATTGTTAAGAATGTAAGATGATTTTGCCAACTTTTCACAGTAAAGTTACTACATCAGTCATTTCTACACAGATAAGACAAGAGCTTTAAACTTGAATATCTCCTTAACAGAACAAGATTTTGAATGGTTTCTTCACCTTATTGTTTCTTTTGAAGTCCTCTTTCATATAAGATGGAGAGAGAGAGTTGAACACACAATTACAATGACGGGGTCGTCGCCTGCGTATTCGGTTATGATAGTACAAATGCTATCACGAAACCCTTAATACGACCCGGACGAGAACACAGGTACGACGTACGGACAGACATAACATCGACAACCAAGTCAATGTCCACGGCATTTGATAACCAGTTGTGGTGCACTGGCATGTCTACCCACCCCAGGATTGAACCCGGGGCCTCGTGGTCTGTTGACTGGTATGTTAACCGCTACACCACAGTAGGTAGATATAAGATGGACATGCTTGACCCTCTTTTATATAAGATGGACATGCTTAACCACTGAACTAATCCTTTTAAGTTTCTGTTGTTCACTCTCATTAAGCATAAAATACGTCCAAAGAGGATCATATTTGGATGTATGGCATATCTTTTTTAGGGCAGGAACTGGAATGGTTTAGGGTATATTCCTCCAGGCCTTGAGGGGCAGCAGAGATGGGGACAAGAAAGCAAGGAGGGGGTAGGGCAAGTGTAATTCCTATTAAAGGAGTACTAGACCATTAAGTGAGGGCATATTTTAAGGGGGTTCCCCAAAAACTCAAATGCTCATCTATCACGCAAGAGTATAGCAATTTTCTGGTAAATATGAATATTCAAGTGACCTTAGCCCTCACGTCGTCTGTGGGCTATGGAGGCATGAAGTTGATCTATCTGTTGTGGATAATATTTTCTGAAATTCGCAAAAACGAGCATCCTCACTTTTCGGTCTAGTGCTCCTTTAATGTCCTTCGTGCAGGGGTGCTTTTGTCTGTGTGAAGTTTATCTTTCACAAAGGAAATTTTAAGATTTTCAAAGTAAATTTTTGCAATGTTCTTATCAAATTCAACAATTTGATACTTTGTGGGGATATGCTATGAATTTGACAAACATTCAGTGCACTTTTATTCTCTGTAGATTGAAGAAGTTAAACATCGCTCTTCCAAATTATAGTCACTTCTAATGCAATTCACAAAATCATTACAAAATCAATAATCCGCTTGTGATTCGACATAAACTCAATTATTTGGCACCTTTCACGAACTCTTGTCCTAAATGTGCTGCAATATTTCAAATTAAAAGGCAAGCAAAAGTGAGTGTTGTACTGAATTTTACCATATTTTTCCTGTCCTACTTAACCTAATATCCGTTCAGATTTATATAAATGAAATTAGATAAGGGAATAAAATGGTCAAATGCAAAAAGGTATCTTTTAAAAAAGCACTTCAAATTAGTGATGTATTTTGTAAAATAATTTTTGAACGAATCAAACATTTCTTTATATAATTTTATTTGGAGGGCAGTAGTTATAAGGTTGAATGACTGAAACATAAAAGGGATTAAAGATACAATGTACTGAATCATTTCCCTCCATTAAAAGGGCTAAAATCAAAGATATGTTTCCTCTCTCCTTCATTCATTACCCCCTCCCAAACACCCCAAATACCCCCAAACACTTCCAAATACCCCCAAAACACAACCCAAAACACTCCCAAAACACAACTCAAACACCCCGACCCCCAACACCTCCAAGCAAACAATTTTCCCCTAGAATTATGTCAGTTTGTTCATTCACCTATTGCCTAAAACAACAGAATTGTATATTGAAGGGGAGAGAAAGGGGGAGGAAGAGGGAAAGGGAGGGAGGAAGAGGGAGAGGGATGGAGGGAGAGGGAGGGAGGGAATTAAAATTGCACTTTTCAGTGTTTTTCAACAACAAAAAAACAATTCCATTCCACTATAAGGGTCTTTCAGCTGACGTCATGAGGTCACTTGACTTTGTTTGCATCGCCATTTTGTCGGGCAAGAACGATCGTCTGCTGCTGTGCACTCATTTAGACTTACAAATGCTTGCATGTTGTTATACAAGATAATTTTTGTAAGAAAATTATGCCGGAATCTTGCTGTGCCATTGGTTGCACTAATAGGCGTATGCCAGGGATTAAAATTACATTTTCTCGATTTCCATCTGATCCTGATTGACGTTCAAGTGGGTTTCTGCTGTACGATGCAACGTCTTTCAAACTTTAGTATAGGATTTGCAGTGAGCACTTTACACCAGGTTTGTAGGCTTTGTCTGCGTATAATGAACAATCAGATGGCGTTCATGTAAAAGTTACTCTACTATATACACAGTGAATATATAAAATGTTAGGAAAATATGAAGTAAAATCGCCACGTGATTAAAAACAATCACATTCGCTGAACTGGTACTGGTACAGACCCCTAGCTTGATTTAAAAAGGGGCAGGGTGCTAGACTTGTTGAGGGGCACATTAATGTGCGTGCAAAGCACTGCATCTTTTTGGCATGGTGTACTAGGGCCTCCCTAAAGGCTCAATCCCATTGTGAAGAAGCTCTGGGATTTTAGCTATAATCATACCCAAGAATGAAACTATTCTGATTGATAAGGACCAAAACAGGACAATTGCTTACTATGCTATCATTCTGTGTTCTGTATCCATGTAAGGTATTCATTTATGACAGTAATTAAGATTGTTTAGAAAAATATATATAAATATAGATTTTTTTCTCATGAGGGGCAGGGCGGACCCCAGGGGCAGGGTGGACCTCCAGGGGGAAGGGCAGGCCCACGGAGGGGCAGGGTGGGCCTCCCCTGTAAAATAGCAAAGCTAGGGGTCAGCTGGTAGGTTAGCAGGCAGTATGTTTGTTGTACATATGATGTGAATGAGCTGTGTGAAGACGCGTGAAACGCAACAACGCTTGTCTGGCGAAATGGCTCCCAGATGAGTTAAGAGTCATGTGATGAAATTCCTCTATTGCTGACCATCTATATAACTCAGTTCTAATGGGTCCTGATGATGAGAAGTGTAGTAGCTATGAATATCAAAATTACAATTAAGTACATTTTAAAGGTGTATTCCCATGGTTTTTTGTGAAAAAAAAAAAATTTGAAAGAGCATATCACTTTTAAAACCAATTTGATACAAAAATGAGGTTGATATTATATTCTGTTCAGGAGATATGAATTTTTAAAGATTTCCCAATTGCATTTTAAAGGTTTTGTACACTATGATGAATTCATATTTGATGATGTCAAAGAGACAATTCCATTGCAAATGTTTATGTATATCTTTGAATGTTGATTGGTTGTTTCTGTTTGATTAGAAACAGTTTTCCAAAAGTTGTTGAAGTAGGGTATATTTGGCAATGTATATAAATACCTAACTTTCATCAGTTTATTTTTGTAGCAGGTTTTACTAATGAAAATGGATGAAATTTTTTAACGAAATACATAAACTTTGTGGGAGAATGTGTTGCTGTGATGACATACTGAGCCTTTTCCTATTCAATTACTGGTAGTTTTTGTGAATCTTCAAATTTGAATTTCTCTGGTAGGAATAACATATCAACATGATTTGTGTACTTGATTGTTTCTACAATTTTTCTCTTTCTTACGAATGGCTATGGAAAAACATGGGAAAATCTTTTAAAAGTAGAAGGCAATAATTTATTCATGATGTTGAACATTAACATTTCGAGTTGATTTCTATTTATCTTGAAAAAATTCAATATGCAAGTCTGCCAAACACATTGTTTTTCTTCAAAAAACACTGCAAAAGCAACGTTAATATTCATTGCTAACAAACCAGTATTATGTTCGCATTACCTTTTGAAGTCAAAGAAATGTTCTCTCCGTACTAGTTTTTATAAATTACCTAAGTACTATTACTTAACTTATTGTGTTTATTAAGTCCCACAGGTCACTAGCGAAAAGTCCTTAGTCAGATTTCATTACACCTGAAGGTAATACGATTAACTTAAGGAGTTTTACGTTCTCCACCATGCCTCTTGTATAAAAAAAGGAAGAAAAAATAAAAAATAAAATAATTAAGCGGTGCTGGATCTAGGTCATTGTTCCAGTTTCCACCAATTCCGCACACATTGGGAACAGAACATGATCGTACATTAAGTACCTTACACTGGGCACCACCGAATAGTTTATTGTAAGATTGTCACGCTGTGTTTTTAATACAAGAAGAAAGAGAACAAGTGCTTCCTTTGTCAGATTAAAACTCTTATTGGAAACGGAATTATGCTTGGATGATCCCCGATCTATTTTTCCACTTGCTGTAAAAATATTCTCCTATTTTCCACTTGCTGTAAAAATATTCTCCTATTTTCCACTTGCTGTAAAAAAATTCTTTCCAAGATTGTTCACACTACTTGTTAGCATTTTTGAAACTCTGAGCACATTGTAACACAAAATTGTAATCTCTTTCCTAATTAAGGGCTCTTGATGTCGTTCGCAGAGTTGATGTCTTTTTAAAATTCCAAAGGAGCTGTTGCATATAGTATATACCCTCTTTTAACCTATTTTGCCCTCGTTTTGCATTCACTACAATATCATGTTTAAAGTAATTCCCCAAAGAGCAGAACACCTTCAACTTGTTTAACATTGATTAAAATTGTTCGTCTTGAGAGTCCTGGAGAGGCGGTAGTGTTGGGTTTTATGTTGTTCTGAGAGAGAGAGAGGGTATGGATAGGTAGTAGTGCACTATGTGACCTGCTGTCATGAGGCAGAAAAAAAAGGAAGGAAATATAAATAAAAAAATTGTCGATCATAGTTGATGGCAGTCAGATGAAATAGATTATAGCTCCTAGCTAGACATTGCAACATTTAAAGGAGTTATGGTACTGAGGAACAAAATAGGTAAGCAACAATTTACTTTACCAAAATCAGATCAATTTTCAAAGGTTGACCATATCATCAGCGATGTCGGAACCATGGAGGTAAGGGGGGGTGGATTCCCCCTTACCCTAGCGTAAGGAGGCGTAGGGGAGCAGGAGGTGCCCTTTTGAAAGATAGAGCGGACGGGGCAGGAGGAGCCCTTTTGAAAGTTGAGGGGGGACAGGACTCGGAAGGTGCCCTTTTGAAAGTGATGTGAAATTGTTCTAGGTTTACCTAAACACAAAATCACGCTAAGATTCAAACATTCATCATGCAAACGTGATACAGTCAAAGTGCCCCACTTCTTTTCAAAGTGCCCCACTTCTTCGAAAACTAACAAAAGTGCCTTCTTTAAAAATAAAAGTGCCCCTCAATTACTGTCAAAGAAGTGCCCTCTCTTGATTTTTATGCCCTCTTGCCCAGAGCTCCTTCCGACACCCCTTCATATAATTATATATAAACCCAATATGTACAGCACTGTACACTGAGGATTGTGTCGTACTTGGTCTGTGCCTGCTCCTGTCATCTAGCCCCCGTAGCTCCCTGCCTTTCTGATTAATATATTCAATAAGCATATCATCAAGTTTTTATCTTTCGTAACCGATATTAGTATTTTTTATGTCCAATTTTTCTCTTCAAACCATTGTAATGTTTGTCTTAAAAATCATTTCGGAACCCACTTTGTGGAGCCTTTAGGCCAAAGCTTGTTGTTGTAATTTGGATTGTGATTAGACCTGTGCGTGTTTAGAATTTGCCTGTATTTTTTCCCTTTATTTTCAAAGAAAATTCCAATTTTCAAATCTTTAAAGTTTTATGGCAGGAAGTTAGATCATAAATGCATACTTTACGTAATGAAGATAGTCTTTCATTGGTCTTATTTTGTGGATTGCCAGGATTTCAAATATGCTTGACCCAGTTGAATGCAATTTGCCGTGAGGTTATAAGTACACAGAGACAATATTTTTTTTTTTTTTTTTATATTTGGTTTTAAACACCCACATTTTTAGCATCATTTCTTCTCCTAAGAAATGGAAAGTTTTGATGTTCAATTTTGGTCAGGTCTTTGACTAGTTCAAGTTCTCCTGAAATTTTGATTTGATTATGAAATTGAAACTTGAGTGTTTAAACAGTTTTTTATTAAGTATATTAATATTCTTGTAGAGAACACAGTGGCGTAGCTAGGATTTTCATATGGGGGATTTAATTGAACCGACACGATATTTAGTGGTGTACTTGAGGTGACAACAATGTCACTTCAAGCACAAAGTGCTCGATTTCTTGGCGTGGGGTCCAGGTGCCCACTTAAGGGCCCCTGGTAGGGGTCTAGGGGTGAAGCCCCCAGGAGCTCTCACAAAATTGACATTTCAAGGGCAAAAACGTATGTCACGACGCATAGTAAGAAGGTGTATTATACAAGTCAATATTCATGTCAAAGAGAGCTACAGTATAATACACCATATACAAAACACAAAATCATGAAAACGCATAATGTGGAAATATGTTTTATTGTTTATGTTTGTACATGGTTAGTTTTATCGTCACACTTTGAAAAATATGGGTTGTCTAAAAGAAAGTTTTCAATAATTTACTACAAACTTGTGTAAATGTTGTCAAGCTTTTAAAATGAGCCTGTTCCGTATCACGTGCACTCGGACACCCTCTCCCCCCCCCCCCCCTCTCTGTCTTAGTTCATGTATTTGAATACAAAATCGCACAAATGTTTGATATATTATTACCAAGAAAGTTTTCTGAGAAAGTGCCCTTTTGAAATCTAGAAATTAATAACCACCTGGAATGTCAAAGCTTGTTGAACCTACTGCACCAATCTGAACCGACGGATTAAAATCTGAAGCAACTGAGATGACACAAAGAAAAACTGACATAACTGATATCTTCCTCATAATAATAACACACTTTTGTTCACATTTCACATCAGGAATATCCTTCAGTACTACTGCATGCAAAAAAAGAAGTTAGATATATGTGGAACTCATGTTATGTATCTTGAAGTTGATTATGTTGAAGATTCTCAGCTTCCTCATTTATTATAATCAGTATCCGAGCTGGTTGATTATAAACTTGTTCATGAATATTTTACCTGTTGTATATACAACTTAACATCCTGTAAACAATTCCATGAATTCATGATATCAACAACCTAAAGGAACTATTGTGAATTCATCCATCTGTTCGTGTGTCTTGTGTTATATGGTTGAAAAGGGCAGCTCTTTCTACTGCAGGGTGAAAAGACATTTGTGAGATGGAACACTAAAGCTATATCAAGGGATGTTGAAGCAGATTAGAGTATTATTGATGTCATACGCTATCCCAAAATCTTAAGACAGTTAAGTCCTTACTTCAAGGGAGGTTACTGCCCGCTCCCAAGATAGTCTCAATACTCCAGCTTCCTCATCACATCTTTGCGATCGTGCAGTTGTTTCAACAAATTAAAAACATTTGTGGGTATCTGACAAGTGCTCAAGGGTCTCGTACTCTGAAATAATTACCGATTTCATAGAGGAATAAAGACAGAACATTTAGACCATTGCATGTGATCCATTAGCATGTTAAAACATGTCTCTATTTATCTTTGCTCTAGTGACGATTCGAGTCTTGATGAACATTTAAATGTACGAACGACTTACTTTAGAGAAAGAAAGTTGCTGGGATAGTTTTTTCCCAGGTAGTGTAGTGTTGAGGAGGATTTAAAATATTACAGCATTTTCTTAATCATTAATCTTTTTTAAATTTTCTGAACAATTTGTTCTTCATAATAAGAATAATTAATTTAACGGGTTCTTGCTTTTTTTTTTTAATGAATGACATCATTTATAGAATCCAAACGTGTGGGTATCCCATAAAGCATTTGTGCAAAAGTTGTTTTTAAAAGAAGAATTATACCTATTCTTATGTTTTTATTTTTTGAATATTTTTGGACCAGTTTAGCCTGCTAAAGTGATCAACTATTATTGTTTATGAATTACAGTTACTTACTTGTTATAAATATTGGTGTTAGAGAAGCTTTGTAGCTCTCTACATTGGTCAGAATGCTTTGCTGAGTACTTTCGAGTCGCAAGAAAATTGCACTTTGACTTTTTGGTCTAGTGCCCCTTTAATCATGAGTGGTATGTATATATGTAAAGCCCCCTCTCTCACTCACTCACATCTCTTATCCGGCTCCCCTACCCCTCTCTGCCCCACTTGTAACACCGATTTCTCCATCAAGCATATCTTCGTAACCTGTCTCCTATACCAGAAGTCCAGATTTCTTCTCTCAAGGTGAGTCATTGCACCATTGAGGTGGATAAAAACATGTACTTTGATGCACCCCTCAGTCACTTAGGTGACTGACATTGTTTGTGAAATGACCTACCCAAAATCAGTCACCTGTACAAAGTCAATAGGTCTGAAGTAAATTGACTCTCCGCAGAGTCACTCTGGTGACTGGCAATTTGGTACAATGACACACATGTGAGTCGCTATTTCATATGTCAATGACTCACCTTTGACTGACATTTCTGGGGAAAGTAGGAGTGAGTCATACAACTGACAAGTCTGTGAAATTTGTAAAAATGAGCACCCCCACTTTTTAGTCTAGTGCTCCTCCTCTTGCTATAACTAATATGTTGTAAGGAAACATTTACCTTTAAAACCAAACAATTCTACAACCTGTGTTTAAGTTTGATCAAGAAAAATTAGAAATCCTGCGTGGAAAATGTTCTGACATTTACCACATTTAAAGTGGTTTCAAATCGGAGAATATTCACTCTTTCAAAAGACAAAAAGTGACCTGCTTCTTCATCGTCTGTTTTTGTCGCATAACTTCATCGATTTGCGGTTATCGGCATTTAAAAGTTGTATCATTATTAGCATATTTTTCCCATAATAAAAGCACAGGAAGTTGATCACAGGAAGTTAAGCACAGGGAAGTTAAGCACAGGGAAGTTAAGCACAGGGAAGTTAAGCACAGGGAAGTTAAGCACAGGGAAGTTGATCACAGGGAAGTTAAGCACAGGGAAGTTAAGCACAGGGAAGTTAAGCACAGGGAAGTTAGGCACGGGGAAGTTTTTCTGAAGGCAACACACACTGGTTCCTTTTGCAATGAATGAAAGTTCTTTTTAGAGTTAAGTAGTGTTTTATTTCAATCAGATTGATTTTTGTCTGAATTACAGCATCATTTATATACAAAATATTGTAGATACTGGAAACTAGGCAAATGTTTCGCATGATGAACCAAATTGCTATTTTTAGTGTAATATTCCCATGGCGAATGCTGTACTTGAACACATGAAAAAAGCCAAAATGCTATTTTTAGTGTGTTATTTATTCTATAATTACAGTGATTTTCAGATATATCTTATCTGTTCATTGTTGACCTTGACTGGGATTATTCCTTTTATTTTAACAGAAATAATCAGAAACCTTGTCTATAAGTGTTGCGTAAGATCTCTTAGCTGTCCATCCTAATTGATAGGGATCCATTTCAAAGATATATCAAAGGAGATTTTTGGAGCCAAGATGTCTGAACATTAAAAAAATTCTGGCATCAAGTAATGACTAAAATGAATCATTTGATACGCATTATCTGATCAATGTATGATTGTTACAGACACTCGATACACTCTTAGTCCAAAATACCCAATTGGGAAACCCTTTTAAAAGTAATATCTAGTTTGAAGTTTGTCCTTCTCAAATTTCATACGCTTAATCATCTCTCATGGATGAGAATTTATATTGTGATATGAGAAGGAAAATGATGTTTTTTATAAGAATTTAAAGGCTAAGTTTAGAAGTCAGAAACGTGGATGTATATTATAAGAGGACAAACGCAAAGGAACAAGATAGATGGTGGAGGAAAATTCAAAAATCTTTAAGGAGACGTTTATTCTTAAAAGCTCTGGCAAATTTGTGTAGATTAGACTGCAGACCAGCAGTCACTTTACAGCTGTATGTGGACATACTCCACTTAAAATGAATGTAGGGAACTGGTGGTTCACTCAGGAGTATCTAAAAAATTGAAATTAACCTTTAAATTGTAAAAAAACAGCATTTTGTAAAACTGCAAACTTCCATCTCTATTGTTTCCGACATACGACTGGGCACTTGGGGTATTTTCTAATGTAAATCCTTAGTTTTTATTGGTCTATTATAATTTGTTTTGCAACGGTGCAGCAAATTATGACTAAATTGTTTATAAATTTCTATCGTACCCCAATAAAATTTTAGTTGGCTATAAGCCTGTGCAATATTGATCATTATTTATTCTTTATCAATAAATCGCCTGAAAAATATTGATTTAATTGAAATATCGATATGCAGATTATATGATGTCATACTTCAATCATACTTACTGTTCTGTACAAGGTCATCTTATCTTAGCACGAAAAAAAAAAGGCAAAATAAATTTGGTAAATTAACATCTTCAAATAATGATTACACATGACCATCAGAAATCAATATAGCTCTTAATCGCTCAGTTTCAATTTGTGGATATTTTCATCCAGATTTTGGTTTTTATGCAGGCTGAGTTTTACCACATTGTTGTTTACTTTTGTCTGCATATTTTTGATTTTGTTGTTTTCATAGTTTCCTCATGGTTTTTGTGGTATACTAACTCTTATTACACACATTTTGTTGCTGTTGTTGTAAGCTAGGCCTTACAGTTGTTGTAAGCTCGACCTTGGTATTGTTTGTGTTAGGCTTTGTTATTTTTTGAATTTAAGTGTATAGGCTTATGTGTTGAGTGTAGGGTAGTATATTGTGTGTTAAAACTAAGGTATTTCTTAAGGTATTGTTGGGCCTATTGTTTCTCTTATAGGTTGTGGCTTTTGGTTTTCTGCTTCTGTTAATTATATTGTATGGTCATGGAGAGTTCCATTTGCTGTGATAGCTGTAATGTGTGGGTTGATTTGTTTTATTTTGTACATAATCCTCATGGAAACTCGGCAAGACTCCTATATGGAGCATAAACACCAAGTGGTGTTAGGGGCGACTAACCTTTCTTACCCGTCATCTTGTTATGCTATGTTAAATAAACATCAACGAGAGAGCCGACAGAGCCGCCATCAAAGCTCTGTCAAATAACATCTCTCCTTTTCCAATTTCACACTCAGACCACTGTCTCTCCATCTCCAATTACATCAACAGAACCTGGCTAAACTCCTGGAATCACGAAACCAGTAATAAACTTCACACCATTAAACCTTTAGTCAGGACCAGCACCCCTCTGCATAGTCGCAATCGTAGGGAAGACATCGTTGTCATACGTCTTGGCCACTCCTCTCTTACTCACTCCCATCTCTTATCCGGCTCCCCTGCCCCTCTCTGTCCCACTTGCTACATTGATTTCTCCATCAAGCATATTTTCCTATACCTGATACTCCAGGTCTCTTCTCTCCTCACTCTCCTCAATCTCGGACCTATTCAAAAACAATTATTCCTCAAACATCATTAACTTCCTCCGCAACAACAACCTCTTCCACCACATATAATCTCCTCCCCTCCCCTTCTCCCTCTCTACACCTAACCTTACACACCCCTTTCTTTTCACATAAATTTGTCTGCCACATTCAGCCTTTCCCCTTTATCTCCCTTGCAAACCTTCCATCTCCTCACTATCCTTACTCTTACACCAAAATTTATTATTTGACTCTGACTGTCACGGTGCCGTTTAACATCAACAAACCAAACCTAATAAACATCCATAATGCTCAAAAAATATCTGTTTACATGGTTTCTTTCCATTTTAGTCCATGTGACATGTATTATCTCTGAGCCTGAACTTAATAACGGCAATATCGATATGGATCCATGTGACATGTATTATCTCTGAGCCTGAACATAATAACATTATCACCTCTAAACTTAATAACGGCAATGTCGATATGGATCCATGTGACATGTATTATCTCTGAGCCTGAACATAATAACATTATCACCCCTAAACCTAATAACGGCAATGTCGATATGGATCCATGTAACATGTATTATCTCTGAGCCTGAACATAATAACATTATCACCTCTGAACTTAATATTGGCAATATCGATATGGATTAATATCAAAATATCAATCAATAAATCAATAAATATTAATCAAATGAATTAAATAATCAATCGATATCAAAATATGGACATATCGCCCAAGCTTACTCAGCTATTTATTCTAGAGGGCTATAGACTTGTCCAGTGCTCTCTAGAGAAAATATTTGCTACATTGTCTCAAAATCTTTAGGAAATAATTTCCATAGCAAGCAATCATATCAAATTCACTTTTTAATTCTCATGCCTATTATTTTTGTCTTCACAACATTAGATATTTCCAAAATTTATAGACTGTTCTGCCCAATGTTTAAAACTAATATTAATTAGGGCTTTAAAAAAGCATTTGTTTATAATGCCTAAATATTTCATTTGTTTATAAAGTGCTCTTCATGTCTGTTTGACAATTAGGATCCTTTAAAGGATTAGTTCAGTGGTCAAGCATGTCCATCTTATATGAAAGAGAACTTCAAAAGAAACAAAATAGTGAAGAAAGCATTCAAAAATCTTGTTACGTTAAGGAGATATGCAAGTTTAAAGCTGTCTTATATGTGTAGAAATGACTGGTGTAATAAGTCTATTATGGAAAGTTGACATCTTCATCCTCACATTCTTAACAATTGTGAATGTATTTAAAATAAAGTTTATTTAATATTATCTCTATTAAAATTACTTCCCCTCAAACTTTCTTCAGGTGGTATATTTTAAATACCCTTCCTAGATTCAATTTTACTATTTTGACATATCCCATGGTTTATAAGCCACAAAATTGCAGGACAAAATATGATAGAATACCTAACTTTGAGGAATCTGAGGCTATGACATCACAGCTAGTCTGATTTCAGTCGTTTCTACGTAAATGGTACCAAACATTAAACTGAAATATCTCCTTAAAGAGAATAAGATTTTTGAATCCTTTATTCACTATTTTGTTTCTTTTGAAATCCTCTTTCATATAAGATAGACTTGCTTGACCACTGAAGTAAACCTTCAAGTTCCTAACTCATTTTCACCTGCTTGCACCCAACATCTTCCGAATCTAGAAGTACACGCTATCTCTCCTCAGACCTCAGAATAATTACCGAAAGCAAATTTGAATTATTGATTGATTTAAAAAAACCAAACTACAACCATGTAATAGCAGCATGAATAATTACAGAGTTGAATGCTGACAATGCGGCTGCACATTAAGAATTTGTGTGACTTTGACACCTTGGCATGAGTACACTACACTTCTACACGCTCCAACCTCCTGCCAAGTGGTAATGCCATCGTCCTTTTCACGACCTGTGAAAATCATCGCCAGTGCAGTAGCTCAAGGCTCGATGTACGATATGAATGACAGTTGAAGGATTAGTTCAGTGGTCAAGCATGTCCATCTTATATGACAGAGGGTCAAGCATGTCCATCTTATATCAAAGAAGCCTTCAAAAGAAACAAAATGGTGAAGAAAGCATTCAAAAATCTTATTCTGTTGAGGAGATATTTAAGTTTAAAGTTTGGTGTCATTTGTGTAGAAATGACTGAAATCAAACTAGTTGTGATGGCTTAGTGGATCCCTGCCAGACTCCAGGGGTCCACTGGGGCCATTCTCAGTTATGTTATGTGTGTGACCAGCCAAAGAATGGCCCCAGTGGATCCCTGAGAGACAACGGTTCCACTGGGGCCATTCTCAGTTACGTTATGTGTCTGACCAGCCAGAGAATGGCCCCAGTAGATGCCTGCGAGACCCCAGGGGTCCACTGGGGCCATTCTTTGTTATGACCAGCCAGAGAGTGGCCGTTTTGCTACTGGCTACATTTATACCGGTAGCTGCTATGGGGCTCAACAAAAATTACAGTTACCACAAAAAAAAAAAAGTTCATGGGGTTGTAAAAATTACAAAGGTGAAGGGGTCGAGGTTCTAGTGTCTAGATGTTGCGCCTTTGATTTTCAAGTCAAGTCCTATTTTGTGATTAGTTGAAGTTGAGGGATGTGGTGTGATAATCCTTAACAATAGAACTATGAGAAACTTTAGCATGCATAAGCTGTAAAACAACTGAGACATAACAATCTTTACGCAGTTACTGTAATGTTTGTGTAAATTACAAAATCTCTTTGGGATTTTGTATCCAACAAATGAAAGAAATAGGGCTGTGCTGCTTCAAAGTTTCTTCTAAGAAGTTTGTTTCCGTTTCTATTTGAAACAGTTTTTGAGGGAAAAGTTGGAATTATAGTTATTACATAATTAACCACTTGAGAGAGTACAAAGAAAATCTTGTCTTATGCGGGAATATATTGGGGGATATATTGTCTTAAGATATCAACACAATCAGTGGAGGGACTTCAAAGGAATTCCCCCTGATCTTGCGGTTGGCCTCTCAAAGTAATCCATCTGTTTTGTTCTCCAAGGATGAATGTTTTGAGTTTATTCTAGGAGGAATTCAAGGCACACATGACCAGCCATGTAGAACAGATAGGCGGAGATCCGGTCGTTAAAACATTAATCTATTTTCCTGAGACTTGTGGTTGGTAATGAAGATGTTATGACTGGGAGGTCTAATTGAACCGAAGAAATGTCTCATTAATAAAGTAATTAGTTTCTTATGCAAATCAAACAATTAGTTTAGCTGGGAGGGATGATATATATTACGTGTAAAAGTTAATTGGAATGCAAGAAGTGGTTGCAGTAACGGCTGCATTGTTTAGAAGTATATTTAAAACTGGTAGTAGCCCTCTACTTCATCCTGACCACTCCGCACTAAGAATTGTGTCTTGAAAATGTCTCTGGTAGTATTTGATTATCTTTGATTTAATTTGTATGTGCAGGGATATGTTATTTGCGAGATAAGATTTGTGTGGTCAGGAATGCTATTTGGGACTTGTCATCAGTGGCGGTGCTATATGCCCCCTCCACCCACACAAGATTGCTCCCCACACGAGATTGCTCCCCCACTTGCCTCCCTGAAAATTTTGTAAAGTGATATATTTTGTCGATTAATAGGCTTTTGTCCCCCCCTCAAGAAACAAATTTGCCTCTCTCTTGCCCCCAATGACCAAAATCTTGGTGCTGCCACTGCTTGTCACTGGTGTGGTATCTTAAAAGATGCACCTTGTACATCCCACATGTGTATCCTGTATAATCTTGTGAATGGAATTGAAAAGATTCTTTGAATGACAACTGATGAAAGCTACTCATACTTCAGTCTTTCCTTATGCTTTTGTATATTCTGAATTTAACAAGTTCTCAAATTGTTTTTCTTCTGTATTTTAGCCAGCGGTGGATGGCAACATTTTGTACCGCATTGTGAAAAAAGAAAAAAAAGAAATAAAGTCATGTTTTAGCAAAGCATAATACATTTTGGATATCACCATAATGCACATAATGTTTGTTAAATGATTTGTGTATGCCATTGTATGGTAGGTTATCAAAATGAATTGATGATCTGGTTTTGTTGGCATTATTTTCATTTTGCTTCTTCCTAAAAAAAATTTCCTCTGCTTTCTTGAAGGTGTTGGCAAAATTTTGCACTATTTCTTGACTTTGATGGCAACTTTCCTATTTGATCTACAATGTCACAGGTGCAAATTTGGTGTTGTTTTGAAACTGAAGTGTAAAGGAATATTCCCATGGGGTTTTTTATGTAAAAATTGTATTTGAAAGAACATACTTTTAGAGCCAATGTGATACAAAAATGAGGTTGATATCATATTCTGTTCAGGAGATATATATTTTTAAAAGATTTTCCAATTGCATTTTAAAGTTTTTGTACACTATGATGAATTCGTGTGTGATGATGTCATAGAGGCAATTCTATTGCAAATGTTGATGTATTTCTTTGAATGTTAATTGGTTGTTTCTGTGTGTTTAGAAACACATTTCTTAAAGTTATTGAAGTATGGTATGTGGCAATGTATATAAATACTTAATTTGTATCATTTTATTTTTCTAGCAGGTTTTACTAATAAAAAGGATGATAGATTTTAATGAAATACTTTTGTGGAATATTGTATTGCTGTGATGTCATACTGAGTCCTTCCTATACGTTTATTGGCATTTTTTGTGAACCTTAAAATTTGAATACCTCCTGGTAGGAATAACATATCAACATGATTTTTGTACCAAATTGTTTCTAAATGTTTCTTCTTTATGAAAGGTTTCTTTAAAAGGGTAGAGGAATTTTCCTTTAAAAACATAGGAATATTTCTTTTAAGACATGGTAATATTTCTTTTAAAACATGGTAATATTCCTTTAAAAACGTGGTAATATTCCTTATAAAACATTGGAATATTCCTTTAAAAACATGGGATTTTTTTTTTTAAAATTGAATATTCCTTTAAAACATGGGAATATTCCTTGAATGTTTTAATTTGTGTTTTAATTTTGTTTTGTAGCAGTGTTTGTATCTTAAACAAAGTTTAATTGAAAGTTCATTTTTAGTGGCAACCAACTGATTACCATAAACTTTCTGTCTACTGCAATTTTTGGACTTTGTTGAACTCAGTGGTTTATGTTTACCTGTTGACAGACCATGGATTGGCAGGTAGCAGATCCCTGGGAGGCCTTAGGGGTCTGCTAGGGCCATTCAGCAGTCAGTTACATGTGTGACAGAGAGCAGAATGCCCCACCTTAGTAAAGCCAGTGGTTTTGTTTAGGTGTGACAGACCTCGGATTGACACCTAGCAGATCCCTGGGAGGCCTTAGGGGTCTGCTAGGGCCATTCAGCAGTCAGTTACATGTGTGACAGAAAGCAGAATGCCCCACCTTAGTGAAGCCAGTGGTTTTGTTTAGGTGTGACAGACCTCGGATTGACACCTAGCTTATCCCTGGGAGGCCTTAGGGGTTTGCTTAGGGCCATTCAGCTGTCGGTAATACGTGTGTGTGACAGAGAGCAGAATGCCCCACCTTAGTGAAGCCAGTGGTTTTGTTTACCTGTGTGACAGACCAGGGATTGGCACGTAGCAGATCCCTGGGAGGCCTTAGGGGTTTGCTTAGGGCCATTTGCTTATTACGTGTGTGTGACAGAAACTGAATTACGGACGACAATTGGTATCTTACTCCATTCAATTGAATGATGTCACAGATCTGACTGAAAATGACTGATTAATGAATGTTACCTTGCCAATCTGCTGTAAAGGAAGCATGAGAGATTGAAATCTTAATATTATGAAGCAAGAAAAGTTGAAAAACCTACAAGTAAAAAGATTTGCTAGCATATAATATTCCAACTTTAAAACTGGACTCAAGTGAGAGAATGCTTTTGGAATGTTATTTCTTCAAAATTATGAAACAAGCTGCTGATAACGTTTTAGTAATGAATGCAAAAGCTTCTTATTTTAAAAGGATATAAGGCAGTTTGTAATTTTAATTTTACCTCTTTTCCATCCTTTAGTTTCATTGGAAATTTCTCGTTCGCTGGAACAGGACCAAGGTCTGTATGAATGTGCTGTGGTTAACTCTGCAGGAAGCCGGCACTCTGACCCGGTCAGTCTGTACGTTCGAGGTAAGGAAACTTCTTTTTTTTAGTCTAAAAAGAAACAATCTTATTTAAAAGTTTTACCCATCCAAGTCCAGCGCCCTGTTACAGCAATTCATAATTGTCAGCAAAATTTCCCCTTTCCAGCGTTTATCCATTTGTCTGTGCTATTATCGTGAGTGAGGAATTGTTTTTCATATCACATCAAGGATTCCTGATGTAGAGTAGGTATGACGCAATCCCAGCATGCTCTTTGTTGTCGCATTACCCAGAGGTAGTATGTAGATTGACCAGTTGTTGCTTTTTCTCTTAATTAAGAGTGATTTGCTTATTTATGATAACCTTGACATGAGCACAATTTTCAGAAAGGGAGGGGGGGGAGGTAACAAGAGTGTTTAACAAAAATTGAATGCAAAATGTTGCTATAAGCCTGTAAACACCACACACAAATTTATTTATGTTTGAAATATCAATGTTGTGGTAGGGGGATTTGAATTTGTTCATCCACGTTTACCCTTCCAAGTGCCTAGATTTTGATTCTTTGCTTTCACTAACTGAAAACCAAATGTAAGGCTTTTTAACACTCTTAAAAGACCTCTAAAGTTTGAATACAAATAAGAAATGCAGATGCAGGAATGAGATGATTTTTGATGGGTTTTTGTACCTCTTGACTATATAGTAGCACCCCATTGTGCAGTTTATAATTTGTCTTGTATTGTTAACAACATGATTTGTGTTAGTCTTGTCCCAGTTAGCCAATTAAAGGAATAGTCCTGTGGATTTTCTTTTTTCATATATGATAGAGAAAAATGTTTCAAACAAAGTCGTGATTAAAAAACTATGTTAATATCTTTTTCCGTTTGGAAGTTATGACAATTTAAAGGAATATTTTCATGGATTTTCATTTTTTTTATATATGATACAGAAAATTTGTAGAAACAAAGTGGTGGAAAAAAAGCTATGTAAATATCTTATTTCTTTTAGCAGTTACAAAATTTTGAAGTATTTTTGAATTTGGACAAAAGTGCCTGATTGGCAACATCTGTGATGTCATAGAGAAAATTTCGACAAAATGTCTTTTGTATTTCCTTAAAGATGATTTTAATTTTTTCTCATTGAAAATGTGATGTACACCAAGGAAAAAACAAAATGTTTTCTTGTAATTTATATATTCCACCCTGTCTCTATAATGAACCAAAAATGCTGTTCGATATTGTAAAAAAGTGTGATTTAATTCATAATACATAAGAACTGCTGGACTTGCCTTGATGACATCACCAAGCTGAAGGACATAATACTGTACGAGGTGTATTTATGAACGTTTTTCTACTCTTTAAAGTGTTATAACTCCTAAATGGAATTTGATATAAACATACTTTTTTTCACCACTTTGTACAAGTTTTCTTTATATGAAAAAATGAAAATCTATGGGATTATTCCTTTAAGAGAAAAACTCTTATCTGTATATTTTGTTACTCTGCTTTGTGTACACAAAATGAATATCATTCAATCGGAAACCTTAGATGTACATTCTTTGAAGATGTGTCTTTTTGGAGATACTTATTCTTTCTTCCCAACTGCTTCCCCCTTCCCCCTCCCCCTCCCCCACCTCCCTTGATGGTTAGATGTTTAAAACAAAATTGTTTTGAATAGATGTCAGTTAGGTTTTAATAATATTTAAAAAAAAGTATGCTTCACTTTTCCTGTGTTTTATTTTCTCAAAAGTGATTTGTTGCCTCCCTCTTAGCTTCCAACTTAAATCCCACAAACTAATACTTCTTTTGATTACTCCTAGGTTCCGGGTTTTTTGATGAATTCTTCAAGAAATCCTCATGAGATCTTTGTGGAGATCTGTAGTTTTTGTTCTTGTTTTTTTCTTCATTTTTCAAAGAATTCAAAGCCTTAGATTTCCAATTCTTTACATGATCGGGTATTTCAGCAGTCAAAGTACCGAGCCTTCAAGCCAAGATTATATGTTCAAATTTATTTCTTAAAAAAAAAAAAAGGACATTCTTCAAAATATGTACTTCCATTTATAGAAAAGATTTTCAAAAGAAATGTTAAACCTTGTAGTAACAGCACCCATAGGTACAAACACAAAATATTGACCAAACTTAACATGTCCCAATTAAAACCAGTTGCTGTGTCTTCATGTTTGATGCACAACATTGAACATGTAATAATCAGGACTTTCACAGTGTGATATTTCCACCTCTGTTTATGATTTTATATTACCGGTGTCAATCATTTCCATAGAAGCCAATTGATATTCTGCTAAAGTTTGACATTTCTCAACTGGGTAAACAAGCAACTAGTCAGTAATTGGCTCGCGACATATAAGAAAATAACAAACTTGCTCAAAGACATATCAAGGCAACACCTTCTAGTTGATTGCCAGTCAAGTCATGTGTAAACAAAAAACTTTCATGTGTCAATCAGCGGTTGTTAGTTTTGGTCTTTTTTTTCTCGGATGGAGTTGTTTCGAAGAATGGCAAACATATATACCGAAAAGATATAATTGACTATAGGGCCCAAGTGATCGTGACATACACGAGAAATTAAGAACTGCGCTCTCAAGGTTTACTTTTAAATTTCAAATGGGTGGTTAGATATAAAAATCTTTTGAAAGGAACACAACTAGATTTTCTAATACTCTGAGAATGTAAGTGGAAAATATGTTGATTTTGTATGTTGTAGAACTTGTTAATTCATTTTGATGTCAGAAATAGGTCCTCCTATTCAAACTTTTGTGGCAGAATATACCAAAAAAATGAATAGTTCCAATCATGAATTAATTTGACATATTTACATTTTATTTAATGATTTAAAAGATCTGTAAAAGCTGTTTAAATGATCTATTTTTAATTTTTTTATACGATGTTTGGTAAGATTTCTCGCTATTTTCCTGGTTTATAAATATTTTGCAACATCCTATCTCATGGTCAGGATGTCTCATGGTCAGGATGTCGTTAGTATTTATCCAGGGAATGGCAACTCCCTGATTTTTCACCTTACTTGCTTTCTACAGCTACAGGCTAAGGTTGGTACACTTCGTAATGACGTAAAGACAGTATTACCTTTTTTTTTGTAGTACTGCAATTGTGTTAAAACAGCGTTGAAATTTTGTAGTAGTTGGTATTAATATTAGTTCAGTGGTCAAGCATGTCCATCTTATATGAAAGAGGACTTCAAAAGGAACAAAATGGTGAAGAATGCATTGCAAAATCTTATTCCATTAATGAGATATTCAAGTTTAAAGTTTGGTATCATTTGTGTAGAAACGACTGAAATCAGACTAGATGTGATGTCACAGCCTCTAGATTCCTCTAAGTCTTTGAAAGGCTATGACATTACAACTTGTCTGATTTTAGTTGTTTCTACACAAATGATATCAAACTTTAAACTTGAATTTTGTTTCTTTTGAAGTTTCCCTTTCATGTAATAAGATAAACATGCTTGACCACTGAACTAATCCTTTAACAATGTTTGCACAGCAGACTAACTTTTTTGTACCAAGAAATATGCCAACAAAATAACTGATCATTGAAGTCTTAAAATGTTGGTTTTTTTTTTTTTTTGAGGAACAGAAGGACAATTTGTGTAAGATGTCGGAATAAGAAGCGTTTTGCAGGCCCCAAATTGTCATGTGATGAATATTACCCGCGTCAGTCTTTTATGACAGAATTTCAGAGTAACACTTAAAGTTTGATACGATCATGTGTCCTATTTTAGAGTTTGATTAATAAAAACCAGATGCAACTTACATTTCAATTTTAAAATTTTAAAAATCTTTTTAGAGGAAATGTTTACTTGTCAAGCATTTGAATTGAGGTGAAAAGACTTGACAGTAGGCAAAAAAAGAAAGAAAAAACAAAAGTGATAAAATGTTGCAAGACGTGCTAAAAGATCTTATAATGCCAGCAGTGCCGGAAACATCTTTTAAACCCTGATATACTTTCATGTTTACGCCATCTGAATGTTTTTGCTGGAAAGTAAATTGGTTAAGTGGAGGATCAAAACTGGAATTTCTGAAAATTGAGGGGGCTTGGTCCCTTTGCTTCCGGCGCCAGTGGTTTATAAAGTTCTTTCTTTAAGATGTGAATATTCAATTTTGACACAGTCTGCTTTGTAAATAAGAATCACAAAAATACATATGACAAATCACAGTAAGACAAATGTTTGTTTGTTTTTTTGGAGAGGGGGTTTGGGGAAGGGAAGTCAAGATAAATGTAGAATCAGGTGTCTCAGTCACTTCCGAATCAAGTGAACTTCTGAAATGTCAAAAAGAGGGTGCAGTTTAAGAACTTTCAAATAGAAACTGAAAACAAAATGTTTGTGATTTTGCAAAGGCTCTATGCATTAGGTTTTTAGTAATTCATGCTTAGAAAGTCAAGTATTGGGGTCCTGTTCTGGTTTTGGTATATCGGATGAGACCAGACTTATCTTAAACATGTAAACCTTTCTTATAAATAATAACCCTACCTTTTTGAGTTTACTTGAAGGGTGATTATAGAACAGCATTTTATTCATTAGGAGGGAGATGGTATCAGATTTCCAGTCTCTGTGTTGATCATCTGCCACAATCCAGTTTATTACCAGTTCATTATTTTGTATGTTTTTAACTATTTAGAGGAATAGTTCAGTGGACAAGCATTTCCATCTTATATGAAAGAGGACTTCAAAAGAAACAAAATAGTGAAGAAAGCATTTAAACATCTTATTCCGTTAAGGAAATATTCACGTTTACATTTTGGTATCATTTGTGTAGAAATGACTGAAATCAAAACTAGTTGTGATGTCACTGCCTCAGATTCCTCAAAGTCTTTATGTATTTTGAAGAAATTTTATTCATTTGTTTTTACTATTTAAATTATTTTTCTTCAAACTTTCTTCAGGTGGTATATTATAAATACCCTTTTTATACGTATCCCATGGTTTATAAGCCACAAATTGCAGGACAAAATATGATAGAACATATAAAGACTTTGAGAAATGTTAGGCAATGACATCACAACTAGTCTGATTTCAGTCGTTTCTATACAAATGATACTAAACTTTAAACTTTAATATCTCCTTAACGAATAAGATTTTTCAATGCCTTATTCACTATTTTGTTTCTTATGAAGTTCATATAAGATAGACTTGCTTCACCCCTGAACTAATCCTTTAACTTTTCTGAATATTAACAAATTTGAACTTGACTTAATAGGGTACTTGCAAATGACCCTTCTGTTACATGTTAGATGTCAATTAATCCTCATTGACCCCCCCGAACTTCCATGAAACATGAACTTCCATGTATTGTATGAACACCAATAACCATTTCGTTGACCCTCTATTATAATCAGTGTTTCAATATACATTTTCAGATTGTTTTAAATTCCTCACGGTTGTAAAAAATGGAAGTAATGACTCTATGACGATAACAGATTAGAACAAAAGAAAAGATGCAGCAAATTATTGCATGCTGCCCTCTGTTTTATCAATTCAATTTTCTTGTCACTCTCAAAGGAAAGAAAGAAAGAAAACGGAAATAAATTTCAACAAATGAAACTGGAAGGAATTTGAACCATCACTGTTTTTGTGATTGTGTGACCCCCCTCTATTCCTCATCTGTAACCATTTGCCTTCACAGAACGCCGAACTCCTCCCGTCATCACCCGAATTAACGACACCATCGAGGTTGTCCCCGGTGGAAATGTGGACATTGCGTGTGTAGCGGCAGGGTCCCCTCTGCCTAATGTAAGATGGAGAATGAACGGCGCAGACTTGGACGAAGACGACGACGTCCCTCAAGGTCTTAACAAGAAAACGATTACAAACATTCAAGAGTCTGCTAACTTCTCTTGCTTAGCAGCAAATATTCAGGGACAAGTTGAAAAGACACTTAGGGTCATTGTGAAGAGTAAGTGTCCTTTTCTTCTACTTAGGTTTAGAAAGAGTTTTATTTGCTCTCATTTTCGTAGCGCTTGCTCAAAGTTTGCGATCCTGCGTGAGATGCTTTCCCCCCATTTTTGTAGAAATGGCGTAAGATTTTTGTGTAGTAACGCAGTTATAATTTTGGTGTTCTTCCTTTTTTGTTTTTTTGTGTACTTGGTTTAATTTTTTCATGTAGTTACAAATTGACTGGCCAGTTACCAATGTATCCTTGATGTCCATATCATGATAATATTCATTTCAAATGTAAACTTAATAACCCCCACCTCTTTCATTTTGATCTACGTTTAGATTTAGTTTGCAATGATTTTGTTGATTTTGTTAATTTAATGGAAATCGTGCATGTGACCCATTACCCCTATTACGGTTTTTTTGTTTGTGGTGATGAATCTTGTGCAGATAAAAAAATATATATAAAAACCTTTTCTTTCTGATAGGTTTGAATTCTAAATGATGTGATCGGATTGAATTATTTATTTCATCTTTTTCTTTTAGCTCGTCCAAGACCACCAACCCCACCCACAATTGAACGGTCGACAGCCACATCGGTTGCGTTACAGTGGAGCGCACCGGGTGTGGAAGAGGTCCAATCTTATGTCATCATGTATCGTGAGACTTCCTCATCGGGAAGCTTTATCGAAGTCACAGATGTTACTGGTACATCGTACACGATCGACGGTCTCATGCCGTACACAGAGTATTCTTTTAAAGTGGCTGCAGTCAATAATATTGGGCAGGGCGAGGCAAGTGCAGAGACTGTCAGAAGGACAGGAGAACTTGGTGAGTCTTGGATGATGCTGATAATTAATTAGGCAGGTTTTTTGGGGTGCTGTTGGAAAACAAAGGAAGATGTTTGTGAGATAGTGCTGTCTGAGATGACTTTGGCCACAAATTTAAAGTAGTCCTCAGTGGAATAGATTTGTCATGTTTTATTCAACGCTGATGAATCAAGCTTTCTTTTGATTTTTCAAATTAAAAGCACATTACGTTCAATGCAACAACAGCCATTACCTATCTTTCAAATATTCCTGTTTGAAAAATCAAATTAATTTTCTTCATTCTGTAAAGAAATTGAAAATAAAAAGTTAAGATAAACATAGCATGAGAATATGATTTCTTATCCATTTTACATGCCATGCAATAGTTTGCCATTTTAATAGGTGGCAAATCTGGCCCGCCAGACAATCCAATCTGGCCTGCGAACAGTAGTCTTATTGGAAGAAAAATATCATAGTGATCAACCCAAAAGTGATTGGTAAAAATTGCAAAATACTTGTTTACTTTAGGTTTTTTGTTGGCAGCTCAGAGCCCTAAAACATTGTAGTTTATTAAATAAAATGTTATCTTCAGTGCCAATTTAAATTGGGCAGATGCGCCACTTGTCCATTAGCGTTGCTAAGGGGGCAAAATTTTCTTCTTATCTGTAATTTGTTTGTAAAATTTCTGTGTTGGATTTTAAGCCATTTTTGGTTATCTAAAACAAGAAATCTGCAGAGCTTATGGGGCTTTACCCTTGGACCCCTACCAGGGCTTTGCTCCTGGACCTCAACAGGGGCCCTTAAGTGGGCCTCTGGACCCCATGCTGGTGCATGCCACTTTTATGGTGCCCCCCCCCCTCCCCCATTTTACTCCTCTGAACTGTTGTGCTCCCCAAATGAAAATCTCTGGCGACGCCACTGGACTTGTCAAGGGAAGGCGGATAAGAGAACTCTGACATCTGGCGTACATCCTTCTTATCACACGAGTCTCAGCTTGTTTGTATTGAGGGATTTTGTTTGTCATGTGATGCTGGTTTTACCATTTGATTGGCTTACAGCCTGAGGCTGTTTTGAAATGATGGCCCTTGAAAAAAAAAAATCAGAACCTGTGCCATATAACATATGATTTCTTCATCCATTTTGATGCCATGCGATAGTTTGCCATATGAAGCCCTTGTGATAATAGTTTTTTTGGATTAATTGTTTGCCATGATTTCTCAATTGAGTTGATGATCCTCTGCATGAATGTTGCTCTAGTTGTTCATATCACTAAAACGCTTCTGTGTTGTTTTGTATGTAGCTCCCTCAACTTCACCAAGAGAAGTGCGGGCCAGACCTCTGAGTTCCACAACAATCATCATCCAGTGGGCTCCTCCCACCGAACCCAATGGCATGATCCAGGAGTACACAGTATACTACACCACTAATCCCAACCAGGAGATGGCGGGATGGTACAAGGCACCCTCCAGAGGTGGGGTCCTCTTGACCACCATAAGTGACCTGGTCACCATGCAGATCTACTCAATCAGTGTATCTGCGTCAACCTCAGTCGGCACCGGTCCAGTCTCTGCGCCAATTCAAGTGAAAACGCAGCAGGGTGGTAAGTCGTAAACATGGATTTGTGTGTGTAAGAGAATTTTGTGTGTGAATGAGGTATGTGTATTAAAAAAATGTGTGATTGGGTGAGAAGAGGGAGAGGGGGAAGGGGGATGCATGTAAATTTGATATGGCTTTCCATGCATGTGTAATGTGTGGTCAAACAGCTTTTGAGTTAAGTTTCTGCTCAATGCCAATTTCCTTTTTCCATTTTGCTTGATAATCTTAATTGATATCTTGAAGTATAAATAGAAAGCAATACTTGACAATGCAACCTAAAAACATACAGCAATATTTTGTGGCACCAATTTACCTACCTGTTTCTGTATGACAGTTATTTTTCATTCCCATTTTTATGCATTCCTACTTTAAGATAAAAAAGTAAGTACCATTGTCTCTCATCTCATCGTATGTAAACATTGACTGCATTATATTCCATTAGTCCCAGCTCAACCTGAACAATTCCATGGCGTGGCGCTGTCTGCCCATACCATTCGGCTCAGCTGGATCATGCGTGAGACGGAACCAAGGGTCGTTTCTTATGAGCTTTATTACAATGTGTCCAACATGTTAGGCTCAGCAGAACACAGGACCATCCAGCCCACCACAGAGTACATGTTGGACGGGCTTGTACCAAATACAGTGTACCACATCCGCCTTGCTGCTCGGTCCGAGAATGGGGAAGGGGCAAGTAGCTCCCTCATCAGTGTCTTAACAGAACAATCAGGTAAATGAAGGAACAAGAAATGTAATTTGGTTTGGGTAAAAGTAATTGCCTAAGGAGTACTAACTGTATGAGAATAGGTACAGGCACAAGTTTTAATAGAATAAGTGATCTGTGCTATGCACTGTAACTTCTAGCAGCCATTCTTCCTTCCTTTCTACAATGGACATGCTTTATTTTGGTGTATTTTAAGAAAACATTATTTAAGAACTTATGAAAGTGACAAATGATTCCTTATTAACTCCCTATGGCCATGTAGAATACCTTTGTGTTAAAAACTACTGTAGTTTAACACCACTATTGTTTTAACATTCCATTGACAACATTGAAAAGTAAACAAAATTACCCTTCCAGATTAGTTTAAAATTGACCTTTTCACAGCTCTATAACGTTTCTGGCCTTACTGCACAATTTCTGTAAGGTTCTATTGATTGAAACTTCAAATCGAATGCTAGCTGGGTTAGATATTCCGATCATTGTTAACGATTGAAATCAAAGAATTAAATTGAAAAGAAAAAAGACTGATATAGTTTATGAATGCTGTCTTTCCAATCTTAGGAAGGTTTAGTGTAAATACTCATAACTATCATGGTTCTTAACTCACATATTGAAAATGCCATCTTTGAACATTTATCATTGAGATCTTTTTGACATTAGTGAATGTTAATATAATCTATACAGACTTAAGATTTTCCCATATAGAACTGTTTCTCTCTAAAGAGAGCTTGTTATTTTTCAAACAAAATACTCCTGTTCCTGGAAGGTTATCTCGTTTCCCACCCATTTAGGTCTTGTAAATTGTGGAAAATGGACAAGATAACTTCCAACAAACTTGGATTTATTTTCAAAACAAAGCTTACAGATTCTGACTTTTGAAATTGGGGCCATGACTTGTTTTGCAATGAAACAGGAAACATTCTGCCTTTGAGATGATACTCATTGATGAAATGTATTTCCTGTATTTTTACAATTGTGTCAAAATATTTAATACTGTATGAAGTATGAATTGGCATATTATTATAATACTTTAATCCATGATATTAACTTTTTCATTGTCTGTCATTTTGAAATTCAGGATGAACTTTTACTCTACCAGAGCATTTGAGATTAAAGTGTCATTTTAGGGAACTTTTTTAGAAAGGGGGCTTTTTCACAATTTATTTCCTAGTTTATGTTATCTGAAAGCTAAGACTTTGGACTTTACATTGGTTTGCATAATGTTTTGGTCAATTTTGTAAATTTATGCAAATGAGGTCATTAATTCAAATTATTAGATGTCCTAAAACTGTTATCTTTGTGATAATCTGCTCTCTTGTGGCTCATTAATAAAATTAAAAAAATACAGATAGAATTTATGAATTGTTGAAAGAAGGACTTTTCATTAGATACTACTCTTTGATTTTCTTTGAAAGCTATGGGGTAGGGGTGGGGTTGACGAACTGTCTGTAACTAAAACAAATCATAAGAAATATCAAAATATAATAATTCCACATTGATTCCACATTGATCATGTTTATGTTGAAATTCAAGAGTAAGTTTCTTTTTTAAAGGTGAGTGGCAGAGATGGGGTAAAAGCACTGTGTGGATAGAGGGTGGGGGGATGGGGGTTGTTGATCAACTGTCTGAATCAAAATTTTAATGAGATAAATTTCAGCACCACCAAATTAGAAATAAATTCAGAGTTAGAAATTCAAACATCAGAATTATAATTTTTGTTGGTTTTTTGTTGTTGAAAATAGCTGCAATTCACCTTACCTGTTGTTTGTCCTTAAAGTTATTGCTATTTCTTAGTAAAACAAGTGTCGAAGATTTCATATAGTTACAAGTTATGCAAAAGTGTTCAAAAAGCTTTTCGCATCAAAGAATGCTGTTTGTGTTCATTTCACATCAGGAATGTCCTTTTCCCCTTTATATGATGTTTTTCGGTTCATACAATTGAATACAGTGTTGTGCCATAAAATATACCAGATGGTGTTCGTGATCATGATACTGAGCAGTACCATTGACAATGGCAATTGACATTAAAGTTTTATATTGTTTATCTTGTTTTACAAAATGTGGTGTTTTTTCCTTAGTAAACCTTTTTATCCTTTTATATATATATATATATATATATATATATATATATATATATATATATATATATATATATATATATATATATATATATAGATATATATATATATATATATATATATATATACATATATATATATATATATATATATATATATATATATATATATATATATATATATATATATATATATATATATATATATATATATATATATATATATATATATATATATATATATATATATATATATATATATATATATATATATATACACATATACATGTATATATATATATCGTTTCCTCATAGCCCATCATGACTTCAAACAACCGCCTTTAATTTAGCCTTTATTTTGCTATATTTAAACTTCTTGTAACCCCAAATCAATTAATTCTGTTTTCTAGAAGCAAGTAATTTATTTTTAATCTATTATTCGTCGTAGGGGATTTAGAACATATTTGAAAACTTTCATGAACGATGATTTTCTTCTGTTGAGCGCTGATTGTTTTTTGTAATAGTCTCATTTTTAAAGTTCTACCCTTGCACTAATTCCCTTGGAGATGGTATACCCTCGAGGTACGTGGGGTATCAATCTCGGCTTGCGTGTCGGATATGACCATATCCACCTTAATCCATTTAGTCTGGTATCAAAATTAGAACGTGACACCAGCGGTGAATCTCAACAGCATGAAAGCGTTGATACGTGTAACATCTAAAGTGAGAGGCAAGCCTGAGCATGTCTGCAATCCATTGGATTCTTTATACTGGTCAGGTTCTCTGTTAATGCTTAACGCAAGATGGGTGCAAGTCGCGTCTTCTTGCACATATTAAAAATTCATCGCTTAAACTGTTTCCCCACATGGCAGACTCATAGATATGTTTTGGTGGGTGTGTCAAAACGCTGCACATGAATGTCAAAAAATATTTTGGGTGAAGTTTTAATTCAAAGTGGATGATAGAAACAAGAAATATTTTATAAGTTCTGAGGATATCAGATTAGGCAGAGAAGAAAGGTTTAAGGTATGGATTTAATGTAACCAACCATATGTTGGAATTAATGGCATTAACACAGGGAAGGGGAGGGTGCGATGGTTTTCCAACCATATGTTGGAATTAGTGGCATTAACACAGGGAAGGGAAGGGTGTGATGGTTTTTTGAACAATATTAGAAATTAGGGCAATTTTGGTGGATGCATTCGGGAAACAAAAGAAAATTAAAAAGATCCAAATAATGCTTTGAGGAAGCTAAGAAAAAATAGATATTTTGACTATTTTGCAAGAGTAAGGAAATCTTCTCGAGTAAAAGCACTATTTCTCCCTAGAAAATGTTGGGCCTCTAAGCCTGCGACTAATGGTAGGGTTTTGGAATGAATTATACAAACACCTGTTTAAATCTTTCTAGGAGACAGGACTAAACCAGATTCTCCTTTAAAGAAAGTACAAGTTTAAAGATTCTGCAATTTATTTGACCTGACTTTATCTTGTCTTTTCTCACAAAGAATGTCTGAATATTTTGTATGTTTGACGTTTTTCCCTTTTAATCTTCTTTTCTTTTTTTTTCCCCTTCTAATACTCTCATTTGATGGTTTCTTCACATCACAATGTTTCTTTCTTTTTTAACCAATGTTCCCTAAGTGTACCTTTCCTCTCTTTTCCCCAGTCCCCAGTGAACCTCCTCGTGATGTGGTTGGTACCGCCCTGAGCTCCACCAGCATCCGTGTCCAGTGGAACCCTCCCCTTGACGAAAGTCAAAACGGAGACATCATATCCTACAAAATCACTTACGTCAAAATTTCACTAGGGGATGGTTATGGGGACGAGCCGGGGCAAGAGCTCCCAGGGCAGGGGAGGAGGATGAGGACATTGTGAATGCATCAGCAAGGAGTTTTGAGATCAGGAGCTTGGCCAAGTGGACGGTGTATGAGATTAGCCTCTCGGCTGCCACCATTAAAGGTTATGGACCAACTTCAACGCCAATCAGAGCTCAGACTGAAGAGGATGGTAAGAAATTTGAATTCCAGTTGAAACCGTAAAAGAATTTCCATCTTTCAAAATCTCTGGTTTCTTATAAAAAATTGCAGCAAAATGTGCTGCTATTCTAGTTGTATGATGTGCTTTAGTGTGTTTGAATACACAACATCTTATATTGTAAAATAACTACCAGAATATCATATCTTGTAAACAAGTGAGTGGCGGCATTTGAATTCTGACCTTCCGTTAAAACAGTTACAAATTTCTTCGCTCCATTTAAAGACAACAATCATCTTTCCTCCCCATTTAATTTTAAAACCATCTCTTTGATCGACTGCTTCCTTGAAATCGTGTCATATGACATTAACACTGAATTGTACACAATATTGCCTTGCATAGAGCCAGAGTCCAAAATCTGTGGTCAAGTATATGACCACATGCCATACTTCCACATGTCACTTAAAGATGCTTACGATACAAAGAAGTATTTCCATTTATATTTCAACCCTGGTGTACCTTACACTGTTTCCCGAAATCTGATCTAGTCGGCAGCCAACTAGATGATACATAGGCATGAAAATGCTTGAAAGGAACCATGTGCCTCCTCATAGTCTGTTTATGACTTAATTTGACGGATATGAAATGTTTAAGTTCATCATTTTATCAAATTGTCTGATGACTTCTTCTTCCTGGGACAAAAGTTTAATATCCTGTTTGGAAATATTGAGAAATGTTTTTATCCGAGAAACTCAGTAATATTAGTTAAATGGCGACCTTTTTTTTTAATTTTCGAGGTGAGGGACACAAAGAGTTTCAATATTGAAGATATCAGTTATGGAACTTGGTGAACGAACTATAATTGGGGGATTGCCCTTAGGTTCTTCAGTTGATAGTGAACTTAAAGGAATGTTCCCATGGAATTTCAATTTTCCCTATATGATAGAGAAAATTTATAGAAACAAAGTGGTACAAAAACTGTTAATATCTTATTCCGCTTAGAAGTTATAACAATTAAAAAAAACCTTTTTAAATACACCTCGTACAGTATATGTCCTTCAGCTTGGTGATGTCATCAAGGCAATTCCGGCACAGTTCTTATGTATTTCTTATCAAATTAATCTCACTTATTTTACATTATCGAACAGCATTTTTGATTCATTATAGAGATAAGGTGGAATATATGATTTACAAGAAAACATTGGGTTTTTTTTTACCTTCACCAATTTATCCTATACGTACTCGCCTGTTTGACCTTTGTTGCCAACCCACATGACAAATCATATTTTTTTACAACATTTCTATTAGTAGATTCATTTGTCCACCAAACTTTAGTCTAACCTAACGATATATATATTTTTAAGAAGACAATGATCATTATGAGCAGAACTATTTCTTCTTTATTCTACACAGTGCCTCAAGGTCCCCCACGGAGGGTTAGAGTAGAAGCGGTTAACTCCACTGTTGCCAGGGTAACGTGGGGCCCTCCAGACCCTCTTTTGAGGAACGGCAAAATTCATGGGTACCAGGTTCATTACCAGGAGGTGGATGAACATGGAGAGCTGGCAGGGCGCTCACAGATTGCATGGGTTCAACTGGCTGACATAAAGGTAAGAAATGTTACTAGACGAGACAAGAATAGATTTTCTTATAAACTATATATATACACTATGCACTTTGAGTAACAACCTACGTAGCATGTTAAAATATATACATATCTATAATCTACTAAATATTATGTAGTTGGCAACATACTCGTTTTAGTTTTTTGGTTCAAGAAAATTAAACAAATGTATGGTTTATATTTCATTTCTGAATTAATTACCTTATTAGGGTAGTCTTGACAGATGGAAAAGTGATGCAACTGAAAAGATCATTTTTAATGTATTTCTAATGTGTCAAAACAATGGTTAGTTATGGTAATTTCCTCTGTACTTTATAAGTCACAGAATCTCACACACACACACACACACACATTTGTACCATAATTCTTTTGAGTTTGAGGTTATTTGAAAAGACTATCTGTGGTCAAGCCAAATGTTTCTACAAAAGTTTTGACAGACTTTTTGTTCTATGTCTGCTGTGAAGATGAACATAGAAATCTGTGGTCTGTGTCTCCTTTTCTGCAATATATGTTGCAATGGTACTGGCATTGTGCTTTATATAAAGCCATAAAGTACACTTTTATTCCAACAATAATTTGCTACGATTAATTGATAATGTTTAACTTGTCAATAACGAAAATTTGTCATATATAAATATATAAAAAAATCGATGGGAATATGTTATTAAATTGTTATAACTTCTAAACGGAATAAAATATTAACAAAGTTTTTTCACCATTTTGTTTCTAAAAAATTTGAAAATCCATGAGAATATTCCTTTAAATTGTTATAACTTCTGAACAGAATAAGATATTAACATAGTTTTTTCACCACTTTCTTTCTAAAAACATTCTCTATCATATATGGAAAAAAATGAAAATCTATAGGAATATTCCTTTAAAAGACTGTTCAGAAGTTCACACTCTCTCTGTTGATTATAAAATTCAAACTTTGACTTTTAGTACAGATCAGTATTGTTCTAATCTTTACTGAGCTTTCCATTTCCCCATTTGAATGTGACTGACTTGGTTGACCTCCATATCGTTATGACAGATAAATGAGTCGTATTTATATTTTTTGGATTAGTGCAAACCTCCAGATATGGGGTTTTCTTTATTTTTGGATTGTTTCATTTAGATTTGTCATTTCTTCAGGTGCCAGATTGATTGTTTGCTACTTTTATGACCTCTGGCATGTCTGTACTAAAAATCTTTTAAAGGTGATAAGGCACATTGTTCACAAACAAAGCCAAAATTCCCACACCATTAGTCACTATGAACCCTCAGTATTGGTAGAACGAATTATCTCATAACAGTGTAGATTTATGTCAGGTTTTTTATGTTTCAGTATGATTGGATATTTTTTAAAGAGTTTCTTTTTGCCTTCGAAAACACGTTCATTATGCATAACTTTCTTTCAGGAAGGTATTTAAATAAACATCACTGCACCCCCATCCTCGCTAAAAAGAAAATAGAACCCAACCGCATCGTTTTCCTTCATTTCTTTTTATACTGCAAAGTTTTTCATTTCTTTTTTTGTTTCCTTGTAATTTAAACCGTTATGATTTCCCAGTTGCAAAATTATTTATGTTGCTCTAAAAGTCATCCATTTATGTTTTTAATTGATAATAAATAATTCAATTTACCCGACAATAATGGAATAATCCATCACACCTCCAACCATGCGGTGGCTATACTGTCTTGTTTATCCCTGTAGAGCTACAGAAATTTATTTACCCATTAATGCTCCCCGATTTTTCTTATTGTTTAGACCGTGACCTTTAGAACATATTTTGTTTCAAATAGTTTTGTAAGAAAAGTTGATTGAAATTTTTCATTTCAATGTGTATGCTTTGTTACTCTGAATTTCTTAAAAGCTTATAGCTTAGTTTTTTTGATTCTAGTTACATCAATGTATGTGTAAAGTACATCATCGTAGTTGTACATGGATGACGAATTCATTTAGTTTTTGCCATATTTTGGATTTGTACTTATTTTTTTTTGTGTGAAACTTTATTTTACATGTGATATTTCTTGTAGTAAAACATACTTAGTTAAGTGTGAAAGATTTTCATATTAGTTTTTTACATTGTTGGATGCTATGGTAATTCCATAGCCTATTTGGGGGGGTGAAATGATGGAGCTTAGTAATAATGATGAGTTAAATGGGTATCTATCGAAGTTGTGAATAAATTAGAACAAAGGGGAAAACAATTTAAATGCGAGTAATCTTGGTTTACTATCAATTAATGAGTATGTAGAGAAGTTCAGTCAAAAATAATATTTTTCACTTTACATACTAAATTTTGCCATGTGACTTTTTATTTATTTTATATCAAACTTTTAAATACATTTTTCTCTTGAAAAAAACAAACTAAAAAACAAAGTGCAAATTTATGGATTAATTGAAGCATTTTTGCTTGAAATGTTTGATAATGTGCTTTTGTTGCTATGGAAGGGATTTTATTCTGCTTTACTCATATCAAAAAATAAATGTAGAGTACTTCATTTGGGCAAGTGCTTTTTGAGATCATAAATGGCTCATAAATCATTATTTGTTGTTCATGGGATGAAGTACTAAGCTTTTTTTAAAAGCATGGGTTAATGCTCATTTAATCATCATAATTTATAACCATGCACTATCATCATATATGTGAATCACACTGTTTGTATATGTACTGATAGTTTATATTCCTTCCTGAGAAAGTACTTTAACCTTTTTTGACCTCTTGACCTTTGCTACAGAGATTATAATCACCTAACCAGATATATATTTTATACCTATCCTTTAAAAAAACACCTTGTCTTTTCCTTCTTAATCTTCACACCTTCAGGATATAGACGAAGACATGGATCAGGTAATTTGACTTCCACTGACTTAACCTCTTCAAGTCAGTATCTGAAATAACACCCACATGCCCATAGACTTGTTTAGTCTTCATGGGCAGGTGTCAATGTAGTTCCACTGTAGTTATTTAACTATGCTAACCAACATGTATTCATCCATCCATCTTAAAATTCCAAGAAGCCCTAAAGGGGCGCCTGACCCTCCCCGGTTCAGGGGCGTAGGTAAGGAAAGTGGATTTTATGCTGGTTCAAATATATTGTTGCGTGATTTATATTATATACGTTACGCAAAGAGGTAGGTAATGATGATAATGCGGTATAATTTGACTGATATATTTCTCACATATTCATATTTGATCATTTGCCATCAGGATTTTGAATATTTAAAGTGCGTGCTGGTGCTTCAAAGGAGTTCTTGGCCGAAAAGTTGGGGTGTATTTTTTTTATGAGTCATTTAATTGAATACCTGTGTAGTACGGAATATCTTAAACGTAACTAAATCCCGACCTGATTACTCAAAATTTGTATGTGTTTTCCCCATTGACTTTTTGGAATTTGTTTGTTTGTGCGCGATGGGTGAAAATTTCTGTAAGAGGCAGACCGTGTGATGTGACTTCTATTGGTTAAAATCAACATAAATTAGCCACATATATGAAATATATCTATGAAATTAGCAAAAACTAACACTTATCGGCTGAGAGCTCCTTTAAGAAAATTAGACATTGAAAAAGTATGACTTGAAGAATGTCCATTCCAGCTCACTCCTTGAGATGACAGGAATTTTGAATCATAGAAAGTGGCGAAGACATATCATATTAACGATATGACAATATTGACTTTTTGGAATTTGTTTGTATGTGCGCGATGGGTGAAAATTTCTGTAAGAGGCAGACCGTGTGATGTGACTTCTATTGGTTAAAATCAACATAAATTAGCCACATATATGAAATATATCTATGAAATTAGCAAAAACTAACACTTAATCGGCTGAGAGCTCCTTTAAGAAAATTAGACATTGAAAAAGTATGACTTGAAGAATGTCCATTCCAGTTCACTCCTTAAGATGACAGGAATTTTGAATCATAGAAAGTGGTGAAGACATATCATAATTACGATATGACAATATTTTGTTTTAGTGTTGTGGATTTGGTTTTTCCCGTCTTACATTCTTTAATGTAATTTTGTATCAAGAATGTAGTAAAAAGTGTATCTCAATAAATTTTAGAAGTTACAGAAACCATTTGATATTTATGGTTGGTCAGAATTCTTGATGTAGTTAATTTGTATATGCAGTATCATGTTAATTCTGCTGTGATTGGAATATACTTTGAAGAGAAAGTTTCATGAAATTTATTTTGAAATTTCTTCTACAAAATTTTAGAATCAAACTTGAATATGTGAGAAGTCTGCAGTGTGTAGTAGATTGTTATTATTAGCAAAATGCTTTCTCCTACGTTTTTAAGTTCATACACACCACTAAGTTTACATTAAAGCACTTTCTCATATGTGATTTATTTGTTCTGTATTCGTGCTGTGAAGTCTAAAACCACTGTTGTTTGTGTTGACGTGAAAACTAATATTCAAAAAGTTAATTGAACATGAATATGAATATTACATTGGAGAACCCATCATTTTCCCTGTATAGTACTGTAATGTAAAAACTTTTTTTGATTGTTTATAAATCTAAAAAAACCAAAAAACATTGTCACCCTGTGTCAACAATGGTATCTTCCTTTGTAATTAAATGATGTATTTGCTGTTATTTGCTGTTTGTGTTCATTCATCATGTCAAGCACAGTCCCCATTTTGCTAGTCCATTTGACATGCTTTTCATTTTTGGAATTGCTCACATCAAACGGAAGCGTACCATCATTTATGTCCATTTGCATAGACGGGCTGATTCCCTTGGTCATTTCCCCCCTTTCTTGTAAAGCTGAAACTCAAGAATAATAGATTGTAATCATTTTGACCTTATTAGATTGGCTTCTAGAACATATTCTTTATTGATCAGTGGTAAATTTACGAGACACCTTAGGGTGACAGTTGTTTACAAAGTGCATGGCAGAATATTTTGATGTTTGGCTTTTTCTTGGATTGTTGTTAAATTGCATGGTAGTGTTGCCGTAGAAATTAAGCATCTACAAAGAAAAACTTGAGCATAATATAGGCACTGTGCAGAAAATATTGCTTCTGTGTTTAACTAATGTTAAGCTTTGTGTTTCAAATTAAAGAGGAAATTCCAAATAATAGATAAATATGGACATTCATACTAAAAACAAAAGTATGAATAAAATGACTTAAAATTGCATTTTCCTTTTAAGAAACATTTTTACATTATAACATAAAAAGCGCTCCAAATGCTAGTTATGGGGAAAAAAGTGACTATTAACATGCGTTACACATTAAATAGATTAGTAACATATGTGTTTGTTCATTACTCTAATGTACATGTGACAAGTTAAAACAGTTTTCTGGAAATAAAATGCAATTTTGACATGCTTTGCAATAAAGTAGCTGTTAAGCAGGCTTAACTGGGTCTGTTCTTCTATTGTGGAGCATGCTTGTTGAGTGAATCGGTGGCTTATCACAAATTTTGATACCAGTTTTGACTATTTCTTTCACTTATTTTCTGATATAGTAGCTTAAACTAAATAGTCATTTTAAATTTTAAGCAAAATTTTGCTGTGATTGTTTATATTTGTTAAAATAGTGGAAAATGTGTATATCATATAAGTGTGGATATTTCTTCAAAGTAGATTTAATTATTTTTATTCTTTTGGAATTATGTATCTCGACCTCAAACATCTTCCGTTCACATAGAAGTATGAAGAAAAAGAAAACTTTTAAGAAGCGGGAAAATAGGGTGGGAAATTGGGCAGTCGGGCTTTTTCAACCAACCATTATAGATTTGAGTACTCCTTTGCTTTCCTTTTTGTGTCTGTGGTCATTTTACTGTTTGCAGTAGACATTACAAATTGAATTTCATCTCCACTCTATAGTATAGAGCTGAAACATCTAGCCTTTGCATGCTCTCTGAGGAATAAAGCATATTAATGCTCAAAATGCTGCTTCATATTTGTTCATAAATGAGTGCATGCAGTGGTAGGTAGAGATGTAGAAGTAAGGGCAGTAGGGCATTCTGCCCCCCCCCCCCTCCCCTCACTTGCTTGCTTCATTTTCAGTGGGAAGGTAAAGTTGAGCATTATTAAAATAAGATATATATATATATATTTTTTTTTTTTAAGTGGTAAAATTGAAGGAAACCTTCCATAATTGATTAAATTTTCCCCCAAATGCAAATGTTTCTCAAAAATATAAGAAATTTCCTTAAAATTTGGAAAGAGATTTACTAACAAGCGGCGATCTTTTAATAGAAATTTAGGTTACCAGTGCAAATTTTCGTAGGAATTTTTTTGGTTCTTCATAGCATTCCCAAATGTTCTGTGATAAATGAAAAAGAATCATCGCAAATCATAAATGCTGGATGCTTCATTTTGCAAACTTATGACATGAATAAGGAACTCACTTATGTCAATTAAATCCCTTTACTGTGAAGGCTGCAGAAAATGCTCCTCCTCCTCCTCCTCCTCCTCCTCCTCCTCCTCCTCCTCCTCCTCCTCCTCCTCCTCCTCCTCCTCCTCCTCCTCCTCCTCCTCCTCCTCCTCCTCCTCCTCCTCCTCCTCCTCCTCCTCCTCCTCCTCCTCCTCCTCCCCTCCTCCTCCTCCTCCTCCTCCCCTCCTCCTCCTCCTCCTCCCCTCCTCCCCCTCCTCCTCCTCCTCCTCCCCCCTCCTCCTCCTTCCTCCCTCTCCTCTCCCCTCCTCCCCCTTCATCCCCCCATTCTCTTCCCCCTCCCCTCCTCCCCTCCCCTCCTCCCCTCCCCCTCCTCCCCTGCAGTAGTTCACAACAACAATAAAGGGCTTGCAAGGGGGAAACGGTCTACTAATGCTTTTGTACTGGAATGCTTGCTATCTTCATTGTTTCATTAGTCACTGATGATAAACATTTTACCTCTACTCTTTGTATCGCTGTGAAAGTCTTTGCATTAGTCTGAGTGTATCAGGCGTATTCTTTTACTGTACATTTTTTTTGTATCAGGCGTATTCTTTTACTGTACATTTTTTTGCATTTGCAGGAGGTTATTTTGTCAAACTTGCAGCATAAGACCAGGTATTCTATAGTAGTTACAGCATACACGGTAAAGGGTGATGGAGCTAGGAGCAGACGCCAGATAGTAACAACACCAGGAGAAGGTGAGTTGATGCATATTTATAGGAAGCTTGATTCTGCCATGAGTGTGCATGTTTTATTGTTACTGTGAGCTATCCTTATCACTTGCGGGGCACATTTTGAATTTCTATGATAGTCAGTCACATATAGGAAACGAAATAGCCATTATCTGATGTCAAAATAAAGTGTCAGAATGAGAATTTTCCAGGATAGAAGGATAAGTTAGGCGGTGCAATATGTTCATCTTATATACAAGAGGATAAGTGGTGGGAAAGTATACCTGTTACGAAGGCAATCAAGTTTAAAAGGAATGACTGAAATAAGACTAGGAGTGACAGCGCGGCCTCATATTCCTCAAAAGTCTGGGTGATTTTTTTTTTTATCAAAGTATTTTTAAGATTTTGTGACTATCAAACAAGGTCTAATAATTTTCCATCTGAAAATGTTTTCAATTTGTTTGAAAAAATATTTTGTATAAATATTATTAACAATTGTTTATAATGTGTGAGAGTATTGTCACTTCTCTGTTAAAGTCTTCCTTGCCCAGTCATTTCCATACAATTTAAACAAATGTCTTTAGACTCCATCCGTCAAACAGAACAAAATGTCGAAGCAGTTTCTTTAGTTCCATCAGTCTTTTTGTTCTTTATAATACAACATAGACATCTTGACTATGAAGGTAATCCTTTATTATTTAATATAAGATAACAAGATTACAGACTAAGAAGGGTTAGTCACCCCATAAAAAGCCCAAACTAAGACCACCATCACACAAAAAAATCAAAGACGCCCAGAGTTAGTAAAGAACTTATTAATGTTGTCTTTGAAATTGTGAACAAAATTGGAGCTAACTACCCACTCGGGCAAACCATTCCACTCATTAACAACTCTTTGCAAAAAGCTAAAATGCAGAATATCTATCCGTGAGAACTCTTTGGTCAACTTCAAACTGTTACCACGTGTCACATGAGGATTACCTGAAACATGCAAGAAATAACAGGAAGCCAAAACATCACTAACCAGATAGGAACTGTTTGTGAAACAGGATTTCAGAAATATTTTAAATGAATGAGAATTGAGCAGATTATTTTAAATTAATTGCCATTTTTGTGTATAATTGAAGTCCTTGTTAGATGCTACTTACTGGCAGAGATTAAATCTGTCTCTCTAATAAGTGAACTTACGTGTCTTTCAGAATGCTTTAATTTATTTTGTCAGCGATTTGATGAATTGGAAGGTTCCATCTGCCCAAGGATAATTATATTGTAATTAATTATTCTTTCCTTTGATATTTATTAAGGCTGTCACAATATTTTGAATATTGCGATATTGTTTTTTCCCAAGACTTTAAAACTACCCTGTCTAATATATCATGATACACCATTTCACATATAAAATGCATATTTAAAGCAAAGGTTTGTGAAACAGGATTTCAGAAATATTTCAAATGAATGAGAATTTAACAGATATTTGCAGCTTATCTGATTCTTTTATGATTCCTTACTTAGTTCTTAGGTTTTATGAGATCTGCATTTCCAAATAATAATCATGAAATAGATATTGCGATATGGTGATATAACGCGATATGGTAATATATCGCGATATGGTGATATATCGCAATATGGTGAGATATCACGATATGGTGATATATTGCGATATGTTGATATATCGCGATATAGTGATATATCGCGATATGGTGATATATCGCAATATGGTGATACATCGCGATATGGTGATACATCACGATATGGTGATATATCGCGATATAGTGATATATCGGGATATGGTGATATATCACGATATGGTGATATAATGCTATATGGTGATATATCGCGATATGGTGATACATCATGATATGGTGATGCATCACGACATGGTGATATATTGCGATATGATGATATATCGCGATATGGTGATATATCCCGATATAGTGATATATCGCGATATGGTGATATCTCGCGATATGGTGATATATCGCGATGTATCACGATATGGTGATATATCACGATATGGTGATATATTGCAATATTATGTATGTGTAGATAGTGCGGGGGTCAGTGCAGTTATACTTAGTCAACAAGTCAAATCAACAGATATATCCGTCCGCAGTCTGAGGTGCGCAATTGTGCTCGGCGGATATATCCGCCCGCAGTCCCCAAAGGGTCAAGTACAGCATGGTGCTATCAGTTAATAGCTCCAAACTACCTACTCTTTGTTTCTTTACAATATTCATCAATTAAATTCTATTCGTTTTCATGCTTGAGGGTTGCCAAAATGCTTGACAAAAGATTCCTTTGTGCTTGCGTGTTTGGCTGTCACAATATTTTGAATATTGCGATATTGTTTTTTCCCAAGACTTTAAATCTACCCTGTCTAATATATCATGATACACCATTTCACATATAAAATGCATATTAAAGCAAAGGTTTGTGAAACAGGATTTCAGAAATATTTCAAATGAATGAGAATTTAACAGATATTTGCAGCTTATCTGATTCTTTTATGATTCCTTACTTAGTTCTTAGGTTTTATGAGATCTGCATTTCCAAATAATAATCATGAAATAGATATTGCGATATGGTGATATGCGATATGGTATATCGCGATATGGTGATATATCGCAATATGGTGAGATATCACGATATGGTGATATATTGCGATATGTTGATATATCGCGATATAGTGATATATCGCGATATGGTGATATATCGCAATATGGTGATACATCGCGATATGGTGATACGTCACGATATGGTGGTATATCGCGATATAGTGATATATCGGGATATGGTGATATATCACGATATGGTGATATAATGCTATATGGTGATATATAATGGTGATACATCATGATATGGTGATGCATATGGTGATATATTGCGATATGATGATATATCGCGATATGGTGATATATAGTGATATATGCGATATGGTGATATCGCGATATGGTGATATATCGCGATGTATCACGATATGGTGATATATCACGATATGGTGATATATTGCAATATGGTGATATATCGCGATATGGTGATATATTGCTATATGATGATATATCGCAATATTTTTGTCAATGATAATCGATATCTGATTCAGCCATATCGTGACAGTCCTAATATTGATTTCAATTTGTTCTTTTAGTTCCTGGAATGCCAGAAGATTTTGACATAGAAAAACAATCCGATGGTGTGTATATAGCATCGTGGACTCCGCCTTCGTTAACTCATGGGGAACTTATAAAGTACAACTAACATACGGGCCCATTGATGGGAGGAAGCTGTTTATGGAGCCCAGACCGGACCAGACCTTTTATGAGTTCACGGATCTAGGTAAGTTATCCGTTTCTGTAAGACTGCCTTTTTGAAGAAAAAAAAAAAAAATTGTATTGGATATGTTTTCCACTTGTTTGCCATCATATTGTAGGTGCATCTGCCCAATATTTTTGTGGTAGAAGTAGGGGTTACGTTATAATTAAGCCCAAATAAATTTCCTGTTTTATTTCACAAACTTTCATTGTGTTTTGGTAAACGTTTTGGCTACCTAACAGCGGCTAGTACTCATGGCTTTTTGCATTCATCGATATTTGCTGAAATTACAGGTAATGCATGTTTAAACTTAGTCATAATATTGCCGACAATAATTTTTCCCCTACCAAGGACCTGCCCCAGGCATCTGGACCTTTATGCAGTTGTTACCCTAATTCTCCTCCCTGTCTCTTTAGAGTGTTTGTCTGTGAGAATACGGAAGGGGGAGGGGATTGTTATCCATTAGATTCTTGTATCTTGACAGATGGATGGGAGGGGGAGGGGATTGTTATCCATTAGATTTTTGTATCTTGGCAGATGGATTGGAGGGGGTGTGAATGCACCTGTCGCACCAACCCTTTCTACGGGCTTGGGAGGTATTGTCATTCATGATGTTGTCTTGGGTTGCTGGCTGGGAGGGGGTGTGAATGCACCTGTCACACCAGCCCTCTATAAGGGCTTGGGATGTATTATTACATTGTCATTCATGATGTCGTCTTGTGTTGCATTTCAGCTAAGGGATCAAACTATGTGTTTACCATCTCAGCAACAAATGACGAGGGCTATGGCCAGGAAGCAAGGATTGAACTGTCCACTCCCGAAGACAGTGAGTTTTGGTTTCATTGTATTAAACTTATTGATACATAGTACAGTATGATGATTTTATTTTCCTTCCTCATTTTCATTTTACAAGATTTGAAGTTTGTAAGTAGGTTGTGTGCGTATGGACTATTATTTGCGCCTTTAGCTTTTTGCAAAAAGTTGTTAATGAGTGGAATGGTTTGCCTGAGTGAGTGAGTTGCTAATGAGTGAAATGGTTTGCCTGAGTGGATGAGTTGTTAATAAGTGGAATAGTTTGCCTGAGTAGGTGAGTTGTTAATGAGTGGAATGGTTTACCTGAGTGGGTGAGTTGTTAATGAGTGGAATGGTTTGCCTGAGTGGGTGAGTTGTTAATGAGTGGAATGGTTTGCCTGAGTGGGTGAGTTGTTAATGAGTGGAATGGTTTACCTGAGTGGATGAGTTGTTAATGAGTGGAATGGTTTGCATGAGTGGGTGAGTAATTAATGAGTGGAATGGTTTGCCTGAGTGGGTGAGTTGTTAATGAGTGGAATGGTTTGCCTGAGTGGATGAGTTGTTAATAAGTGGAATAGTTTGCCTGAGTGGGTGAGTTGGTAATGAGTGGAATGGTTTACCTGAGTGGGTGAGTTGTTAATGAGTGGAATGGTTTGCCTGAGTGGGTGAGTTGGTAATGAGTGGAATGGTTTGCCTGAGTGGGTGAGTTGTTAATGAGTGGAATGGTTTGCCTGAGTGGATGAGTTGCTAATGAGTGGAATGGTTTGCCTGAGTGGATGAGTTGTTAATGAGTGGAATGGTTTGCCTGAGTAGGTGAGTTGTTAATGAGTGGAATGGTTTACCTGAGTGGGTGAGTTGTTAATGAGTGGAATGGTTTGCCTGAGTGGGTGAGTTGGTAATGAGTGGAATGGTTTGCCTGAGTGGGTGAGTTGTTAATGAGTGGAATGGTTTGCCTGAGTGGATGAGTTGCTAATGAGTGGAATGGTTTGCCTGAGTGGATGAGTTGTTAATGAGTGGAATAGTTTGCCTGAGTAGGTGAGTTGTTAATGAGTGGAATGGTTTACCTGAGTGGGTGAGTTGTTAATGAGTGGAATGGTTTGCCTGAGTAGGTGAGTTGTTAATGAGTGAAATGGTTTGCCTGAGTGGGTGAGTTTTTAATGAGTGGAATGGTTTACCTGAGTGGGTGAGTTGTTAATGAGTGGAATGGTTTGCCTGAGTGGGTGAGTTGTTAATGAGTGGAATGGTTTGCCTGAGTGGGTGAGTTGTTAATGAGTGGAATGGTTTGCCTGAGTGGGTGAGTGGTTAATGAGTGGAATGGTTTGCCTGAGGGGGTGAGTTGTTAATGAGTGGAATGCTTTGCCTGAGTGGGTGAGTTGTTAATGAGTGGAATGGTTTGCCTGAGTGGGTGGGTTGTTAATGAGTGGAATGGTTTGCCTGAGTGGGTGAGTTGTTAATGAGTGGAATGGTTTGCCTGAGTGGGTGATTTGTTAATGAGTGGAATGGTTTGCCTGAGTGGGTGGTTAGCTCCAATTCTAATCACAATTTAAAAGTCAACATTAATAAGTTCTTTACTAACTCTGAGCATATTTGATTTTTTTGTGGTGGTGGTGGTGGTGTTAGTTTGGGCTTTTAAGAGTAGGGTGACTAGCGCATCATTTTGTTAGGTTATGTATATTATGTTATGAACAATTTATTTTGTTTCTCAAACACAGATCCTTCAGGCCCACCCATCAATTTCACTGTGGTAGCCATCTCAAGTTCTGAGGTCAGATTAACATGGGCACCACCAATCTTTGAAGAGCGAAATGGCGTGATAACCAAGTACACGATCCGCTACCATTTCGGAGATGATCCTTCTTCTGAAAATACGCAGCGTATCACAACCACCTCCTATTTACTCAGAGGTCTGCGGCCCAAAACAACATACGTAGTGGAAGTGCGAGCCTATACAAGTGTTGGTAGCGGTCCTTACTGTACTCCCCAACAGGTCATGACCTTTGCCGAAGGTGAGATTATTCTTTCCCGTTGCCTCTTTTCACCTGTGATCTAATTTCTCAAGCACAGTTTGACCATCAATGTTGTGCTGACTTTAAACCTCACCAAACAAAAGTTTTTCCGTTGCGGAAAATATTTTTAGAAGTTGTTCGTGATCAATATCATGAGGTGTTTTATCATTGCTTGCATTTCGTCGTTTTATCAGGAGGTGTTTTATCATTGCTTGCATTTTGTTGTTTCCTTGTATTTGCAGAAGGTAATGCAATGTTACTATTTTAGTTTCCACAATGATTTGCACATTGAATATTCGCTTTTTCATTTTATAGCTCCAATTGGACCCCCAACGAATGTGAGGGCGACATCTACGGGAGATTCAAGTATTGAGGTGTCGTGGGAGCCACCTTCCAACATACAGGAGCATGGTTCAGGCTACAGCTACGTTGTGTATTACACCAGCGAGTCCACCCGTGAGGACAAGGAACAATGGCCAGACCACCCGGTAGGCATTGCCAGGAAAACCGAGCTCACTGGACTCAAGGAACGGACGGAATACGCAATTGCCGTAGAGCTGCAAACGCCACAAGGAAACTCACCTATATCAGATAAAATCAAATGCTTTACAGGTAATATTTTTTCTGATATTATAACGCCCAATATATTGATTTGTAGTGAAGCATGGTGTCAGATGGACATGTAGAATTGATTGTTTATTTTGAATAATGTCAGTTAAACTTTGTCTGAAAAATTTAAATTACATTTTAAAGCTTGAATTGCATTGTTAAACTTGAATTGCGCTCTTAAAGTTGAATTGCTCTGTTAAACTTGAATTGTGCTGTAAAACTTGAATTGTGCTGTTAAACTTGAATTGTGCTGTTAAACTCGAATTGTGCTGTTAAACTTGAATTGTGCTGTTAAACTTGAATTGCGCTGTTAAACTTGAATTGCACTGTTTAAGTTGAATTGTGCTGTTAAATTTGAATTGCGCTGTTAAACTTGAATTGCACTCTTAAACTTGAATTGCACTGTTCAAGTTGAATTGTGCTGTTAAACTTGAATCGCGCTGTTAAACTTGAATTGCGCTGTTAAACTTGAATTGCGCTGTTAAACTTGAATTGCGCTGTTTAAGTTGAATTGTGCTGTTAAACTTGAATTGTGCTGTTGAACTTGAATTGTGCTGCTAAACTTGAATTGTTCTGTTTAAGTTGAATTGTGCTGTTAAACTCGAATTGCGCTGTTAAACTTAAGTTGCGTTATTAAACTTGAATTGTGCTGTTAAATTTGAATTGTACTTGAATTGCACTGTTTGAATTAAATTGTGCAGTTAAACTTGAATTGTGCTGTTAAACTTGAATTGTGCCGGTAAACTTCAATTTCACTGTTAAACTTGACTTGTGCTATTCAACTTAAGTTGCACTATATGAATCGCGCTGTTAAATTTCTATCAGTTATCAGCTGCTGGTTGATGGTCAGACTTTTGCTGTTCCTTGATTAGGGAAGTTCGATTATTTGCAGGGAACATTATTTGCAGGGAACATTATTTGCAGGGAACAAAACTTCGAAGGTAATCAGTGTGGAAAATGTTAAAGTGGATTATATACCTATAAGGCTTCACTCGATGCCAAACAAAGGCTAATGTGATATTTCTGTCACGGATCATATTTCTTATGGTATTACGATATTACATCGTTGAATGTTTAAAAATACATTGGTTTGATCTAGCTTAAAATCATCGACTTGTTGCAATGACCATACAGATTACCATAACAATAAATCACAACAGTCTTAGTTAATTTTCGGCATTAAGGTACAGGTGAGTTTGAAGCAATTGAATTCATTGTAAATGTAATTTTGCAGAAATAAATTAGCTGATATATTGATTTTGTTTTGTTTTTGTCTCATCTATTTAGAACCAGCTAAACCAAGAAATTTTGAAGCTTCTCTCCAGCGAAACAACAAAGTTCATTTGCAATGGATGTGGTTTGACCATGAGGCAAATCCCCTCCATCCAGACCTTGGCTTTAAGGTAGGTTTTCATTTTGATCAAGAAATGATATTTTATCCCAATTTCTCATCTGCAAGTTGATCAATTGACCTCTCTGAGTTACTTGATTGATGGCTTTTTCAACCAATCACTGCACAATATTGTCTAGCAGCGAAATTTGCATAATTAAGTGGAGGCAATAATCCTACTCAGAGAACTGGATAGCTAGCAAGCGACGAGCGCTCATACTGTCAATGCAATATACTGCACAAAACAAATTTCAACTCATACAGACTAAGTGACAGACAAGATGGTGAACAAAACTTACACCTACGGACTATGTAAATCTGTTTCCTGTAACCCAGAAGGGTAAGCAAACATAATTTTTTGTTTATTCTTTTTGCTAAAAACTTTAAAGATCCGGAGAAGTGCCATAGATGGATCAAAGCTTGTGGCAGGCCACATGAACATCTAAATGTCAATGCATTGGTCATTCATGATTACAGATTTGATGTTTATTTGTCCCACTTAGTTACCACTTTGCTATGGTCTGTGTGGCTTATTTTTGGTGAGCATGCAAAGCATAATGCAAACCTTATGTAATGGCGATTTCGTCCTGTCTGGCCATCCACTGTTTTTCCTGAGATTTTCTTAGAAATGTTACAAGTTTTTTGAGAATTCCTTAGAAAATTTTAAAGTTTCTTCAAAAAAAGTTCAAGTTTCTTCAAATATCTTTATGGAAGCTTAGAATTTCCTAACAAAATGCTAAAGTTTTTCAGAGACACTTAATACAGATTGAAGAGTAGTTTCCTTAAAAAGTCTACAAAACATTTGATATTTTCTTAGAAGATAACTGTAAAATGATATAATATTCCAATATTTTTAGAGATCCTCAAGCCTCTTTCTCATAGCACTGGAGATTTAAATTCCTTAAAATTCTTCAAAATATTTGGGCACCAACGGTTGTATCAGGCATGATATTTAAACTCCGCCTTCATTATTGTGGTCAATCATTTGCATAAAGTTGCTACAGTATACAGTATGAACTGACCAGACTTCTCTTTTTAGTATGCTCAGTCAGGGAGTGTGACAGGATGTGACTGCATATGGACATAGGGAGGGGTGCCATGTGCGACATGGATGGGGGCCATGCGGGACATGATATAATATATACCATGTGGTATACACCAAGGGCTATATCAGGCATAATTATTTGACTCCGCCTTTTTTTCTTATTCAACAAGTCATTTGCATATAAGTTATTTTATGAACTGACACTTTCATGTATGGTATGCTCAATCAGGGACTGATAGCTAGGATGATACTTCTTATGGAGCCTATGGGATGTCATGTGGGACATGGAGTGGGATACCATGTGGGAGATATGGTGGAATGCCATGTGGGAGATATGGTGGAATGCCATGTGGGACATGGAATGGGATGTCATGTGGGACATGGAGTGGGATGCCATGTGGGACATGGGATGCCATGTGGGATTTAGTGTGAGATGTCATTTTTATGATTGACCGTGTCATATGATATGGGTGTCAATTTGCATGTTCATGCGAACCATGATGGTATTTACCATTCTAGTTTAAATATCACTTACAGAGAAGAAATTGGGAAGGTTTTTTTTTTTGATTTAAGAAATATTAAAGTTTTAGAGTTCTAATGGATTTTTGGAAAAATGACTGAAATCAGACAAGAAGTGGTAATTTTAACAGTTATAATAATTGGATAGGTCAGCATACTTAAACAGTCTGGAAGACCACCATGGTCTGGTAGTCATAGCATCAGCTTGGCAACCTAGAGGTCCCAGGTTAAATCCCTGTGGGTCTGCATTCACCAGTGCTTCACAACTAGTTTACCAAACGACTGTGGACATCTTTATATAATCATAACTGTTGTAAAAGGGATGTAACATACCAAATCAACCTACCTTAAGCAGTTTTCTCAACTTGCAATCTGAACAAAAGTGATTACATTTTTGGGGGGTCTAAAAAGTTATGCAAATTTGAATAAAGTACACTAAAAATGTCACATTGAGTGTGTGCCACCACACCTTTTTGCCGTGGTCACTTTCAAACAAGCTTGTGACACATTCAAACCTGAGATATTAAAGTAGTGTTTTATTTGATGTAGTTTGGTATGTTTTTCTGTTCCCTATCATATGTGATAAACACCCATGACTGCTGAATATATCCTATATTTTGGTACATACTTGTTGATTGAATGAACAAAATTGCTGCCATGAAGAGCACACTGAAATCCAAGAGTAGCAAGATTGTTTTAAATTGTGTTGAAATTTTCAAAATTGGCAAAAAATGCCACAGAGAGTCCTCATGAAGAAAAATCTTGTAACCTTCCCCCACAGATCAACTATGCAACGAGCCCCAAGTCACGAATGCTTCGACCTATGTACTTTGATGTTGGTAAGAGAATCGAAGTAGACCCTTCAACCAGGATGATAGAGATTGGCGGCCTGAAGCCCAACATGGAGTATCAATTCAACATTACGGCCAAGACCCCTGGAGGAGGCACAACACCCCCAGCGAGTATCACCCTCACTACAGGAGTATCTGGTGAGTTCAATGTGTTTTGTTCAATGTTTTGTTCAATGTGTTTTGTACTTTTTGTTTTTTCACCCATGCACCTCCTCTCTTGATCTTAGCTTTTTGGCATTTAGTTCTTGTGTCTTGCTCAATCTCCCTTCCCCGTTTCCTTTCCTTCCTACCTCTGGAATGATCTGACCTCTCAGGCACAATTTGCCCCTTGCTGTTGTGGTGCCGTTAAGCCCTCATCAAACAACAAACAAACAATGTGGGGAGTTTGTTCGAGATTTGCCTGGGATTGATCAAAAGTAATCAGGCATTTATCGATTTGAAAGTTAGGAACACAACTGCTGAGGTTTTTTTGCTACGAAAATATTTCTTGTTGTTTTTGTTGGTAGATCTGTGATCAACATGACTGGAAGCGTCCTAACATAACATAGCGTAACAAGATGACAGGCTAAGAAGGGTTAGTCACCCAATAGAAACCCAAAGTAAACACCACCACCACAAAAGGTCAAAGATGCCCAGAGTTAGTAAAGAACTTATCAATGTTGACTTTGAAATTGTGAACAGGAATTGTGCTAACCACCCACCCAGGCAAACCATTCCACTCATTAAGAACTCTTTGCTAAAACACTGAATATCTATCTGTGAGAACTCTTTGGTCAACTTCAAACTGTTACCAAAGTGTTATGAGGATTAGCCGAAACACGGAAGAAATAACAGGAAGTCAAAGCATCACTACCAGACAGGAAGACTGTCAGTAAACTCCTAGAATCAAAATTTGTTGCAATAATATTGTTTACGAAAATTTAACAAGCAATTTGTATCAATTAAGTTACGCATCTGTCTATCTGTTACGTTAGCACATCTCATGAAATTAAGAATTTCAAAATTTCTTTTTGCTGACGAATACTCCTTCTTCCCTAGCTACTCTTCTCCTCCATCCTGAATACTCCTGCCTCCCTAGCTACTCTTCTCCTCCATCCTGAATACTCCTTCCTCCCTAGCTACTCTTCTCCTCCATCCTGAATACTCCTTCCTCCCTAGCTACTCTTCTCCTCCATCCTGAATACTCCTTCCTCCCTAGCTACTCTTCTCCTCCATCCTGAATACTCCTTCCTCCCTAGCTACTCTTCTCCTCCATCCTGAATACTCCTTCCTCCCTAGCTACTCTTCTCCTCCATCCTGTATACTCCTTCCTCCCTAGCTACTCTTCTTCTCCATCCTGAGTGCTCCTTTCTCCCTAGCTACTCTTCTCCATACTGAATACTCCTTCCTCTCTACTCTTCTCCTCCATTCTGAATACTCCTTTCCCTAGCTACTCTTCTTCATCCTGAATACTCTTTCCTCCCTAGCTACTTCTCCTCCATCCTGAGTACTCCTTCCTCCTAGCTACTTTTCTCCCCATCCTGAATACTCCTTCCTCTCTAGCTACTCTTCTCCTCCTTTCTGAATACTCCTTCTTCCCTAGCTACTCTTCTCCTCCATCCTGAATACTCCTGCCTCCCTAGCTACTCTTCTCCTCCATCCTGAATACTCCTTCCTCCCTAGCTACTCTTCTCCTCCATCCTGAATACTCCTTCCTCCCCTAGCTACTCTTCTCCTCCATCCTGAATACTCCTTCCTCCCTAGCTACTCTTCTCCTCCATCCTGAATACTCCTTCCTCCCTAGCTACTCTTCTCCTCCATCCTGAATACTCCTTCCTCCCTAGCTACTCTTCTCCTCCATCCTGTATACTCCTTCCTCCCTAGCTACTCTTCTTCTCCATCCTGAGTACTCCTTTCTCCCTAGCTACTCTTCTCCATACTGAATACTCCTTCCTCTCTACTCTTCTCCTCCATTCTGAATACTCCTTTCTCCCTAGCTACTCTTCTTCATCCTGAATACTCTTTCCTCCCTAGCTACTTCTCCTCCATCCTGAGTACTCCTTCCTCCCTAGCTACTTTTCTCCCCCATCCTGAATACTCCTTCCTCTCTAGCTACTCTTCTCCTCCTTTCTGAATACTCCTTCCTCCCTAGCTACTCTTCTTCTTCATCTTGAATACTCCTTCTTCCCTAGTTACTCTTCTCTTCCATCCTGAATACTCCTTCCTCCCTAGTTACTCTTCTCCTCCATCCTGAATACTCCTTCCTCCCTAGCTACTCTTCTCCTCCATCCTGAATACTCCTTCCTCCCTAGCTACTCTTCTCCTTTCTGAATACTCCTTTCTCCCTAGCTACTCTTCTTCTTCATCTTGAATACTCCTTCTTCCCTAGCGACTCTTCTCCTCCATCCTGAATACTCCTTCCTCTCTAGCTACTCTCCTCCTCCATCCTGAATACTCCTTTCTCCCTAGCTACTCTTCTCCATCCTGAATACTCCTTCCTCTCTAGCTGCTCTCCTCCTCCATCCTGAATACTCCTTTCTCCCTAGCTACTCTTCTCCATCCTGAATACTCCTTCCTTTATACTCTTCTCCTTCATCCTGAATACTCCTTCCTTTATACTCTTCTCCTTCATCCTGAATACTCCTTCTTCCCTAGCTACTCTTCTCCTTCATCCTGAATACTCCTTCCTCCTAGCTACTCTTCTCCTCCATCCTGAATACTCCTTCCTCCCTAGCTACTCTTCTCCTCCATCCTGAATACTCCTTCCTCCCTAGCTACTCTTCTCCTCCCCCTGAATACTCCTTCCTCCCTAGCTACTCTTCTCCTCCATCCTGAATACTCCTTCCTCCCTAGCTACTCTTCTCCATCCTGAGAACTCCTTCCTCCCTAGCTACTCTTCTCCTCCATCCTGAATACTCCTTCCTCCCTAGCTACTTTTCTCCTCCATCCTAAATACTCCTTCCTTCCTAGCTACTCTTCCCCTCCATCCTGAATACTCCTTCCTCCCTAGCTACTCTTCTCCTCCATCCTGAATACTCCTTCCTCCCTAGCTACTCTTCTCCTCCATCCTGAGAACTCCTTCCTCCCTAGCTACTCTTTTCCTCCATCCTGAATACTCTTTCCTCCCTAGCTACTGTTTTCCATCCTGAATACTCCTTCCTCCCTAGCTATTCTCTTCTCCTCCATCCTGATGTACATTCTTGCACCTTTTTGTTTACCCTGTGATCTGAACACTGGCACTATTTGAATTTCCACCATTGACATGCTGAAAAGACCCATCAGTCACATTGAAAAGCATAGAATTATATTTTTCTTAATTAAAATGATTTACTTACAAATTTGTTCCTTTTTTGAATTATTTCAAACGGGATATAACATTTGACATCTTTGTTTTCCAGTTAAGAAAAATTTGTAAAGTTTGTAAAGTAATGTTACAATTCATTTTAATGTTCTGTCCACACAGCCCCAACATCTATACCGATTGTAACTTTTGAAGTTGCCAAGATTACAGAGGAAACCGTCACTATCAACGTTCCTGTGATTTCACAAAATGGGGGTCCAATAGAGTAAGTATGCTGGTGAAGATTTCTTCATAGAGATTTTTTGAGGAGAAGCATACACAGGTCACATTATTCTTATGATAAAACAAAAAAGATATTTAGTCCAAAGCTTTTTTTAGAGAAAGGTAATTCAATTTAATTGAACAAAGGCTATTAAAATATTTGAAGAAATGTTGACAATCTAATTGAAGAGAGGTTATTAATCTTATTGAAGACAGGTTATCAATCTTATTGAAGAAAGGTTATCAATCTAATTGAAGAAAGGTTATCAATCTTATTGAAGAAGGTTAACCAATCTAATTGAAGAGAGGTTATTAATCATATTGAAGAAAGGTTAACAATCTAATTGAAGGTTAACAATCTAATTGAAGAGAGGTTATTAATCTTATTAGAGAAAGGTTATCAATCTAAATAAAGAAAGGTTACAATCTAATTGAAGGAAGGTGACAATCTAGTTAAAGAAAAGTTATCAATCTTATTGAAGAAACATTATCAATTTAATTGAAGAAACGTTGTCAATCTAATTGAAAGGTTATCAATCTTATTGAAGAAGGGTTACTAATGTAATCGGAGAAAGGTTACAATCTGATTGAAGAAAGGTTATTAATCTAATTAAAAGGATAAAATCTAATTGAAGGAAGGTGACAATCCAGTTGAAGAAAAGTTATCAATCTTATTGAAAAAATGTTATCAATCTAATTGAAAGGTTATCATTCTAATTGAAGAAAGGTTATCAATCTAATTGAAGAAAGGTTATCAATCTAATTAAAGAAAGGTTAACAATCTAATTAAAGAAAGGTTATCAATTTGATTGGAGAAAGCTTACAATCCTATTGAAGAAAGGTTTTCAATCTAATTGAAGAAAGGTTATCAATCTAATTGAAGAAAGGTATTAATCTAATTGAATTAAGGTTTTCAATCTTAATTACAGCCTATTTTAACTTCTGGAATATTTGGTGGGGGAAAATTTAAGCAATTCTTTTATATTTGTTTACAGTCACATTATCATCATCGTAGTTCCCTTGGCAATAGATGTCAATGGTGATCCAAAAGAACCAACAATGAGTCCCGAGGATATTGTAAATGACTTGTACATGAGCAGACGACGAAAAAGAGAGGTAGACCCAGGGGAACCGTACATAACGGCAAAGTTGCTTGGTGGCAACATTCCTGATACCTTTGTCATTGGTGATGGTAGCATGCAGAATGGTGTGTACAACCGTCCTTTGGAGAATGAAAAGCAGTATTCATTCTTCACTAGAGCAACAGTAATATCTCAGAAAAATGTGAGTATGAAATTTGTGGTGTATATTTTTCGGTATTATTTTAAAAATATTTTGAATTTGTTGAAAATTTCACCTGGTTAGGCAAAGAAGAAAGCAATGAAGATAAAATAATCATCTATTTATCCATCCATATCTCTTCTCCTTAGAATGTAATGCACACCACGAGCCCATTCTCGTCTTTCATCAAAACTGGCCGCCGTGAATATGCAGCTCTTCCAGGTGTCTCCCCTAATGGGGGGGATCCCGCCTCGTCACCCACGAGCTCAATGCTGCCTCTTATCATCGGATCTGTCGCCGCGGTGATCATCATTGTTCTGATCTTGGCTATTCTCTTCCTCTTTGTTCTCAGGAGGTATGTGCAATAAGTGTATTGATATCTTTATTCATATGTTTATCCATGTAATCCTGTGTATATATGTTTTATTTATTCTTATATATTTATGTATAATTTATGTTTATTTATGTGGATAATAAATTCAATGTGTCATTAGTTTTATGCCCTGAAAAAGAGTTTTTGGACACATAGTGTTTATTTTAAGTGATACATTACCTTCAGATGTACTGATATTGGAAAAGAAATCATAAAATATAGGTATAATTTGTATTGATAACCCTGCTTTCCAAGAGGGGCAATTCAACTCTTGTGTATTTCAGTAAACTGTTCTACTGGTTAATCATTCAAAAATCATTCAACACTGTGATGCAATAAATAGGAGGAGGGAGGGGAGGGGGATTAGATCAAGGAGACTGACATTGGTCATTTTAGTAGTGTGTATCTCATTTAATCACTGGAAAAATGAAGTAAAACGTCCATCAATATAGCAATCAAATTTCCATCTAGTCGCTTAAGTCAATCAATATATTATTCAAATAATTATCTGGTCGTTTAAGTCAATCAATATATTAATCAAATAATCATCTGGCCGGTCAAGTCAATCAATATATTAATCAAATTGTCATCTGGTCGGTCAAGTGAATCACTATATTTATCAAATTGTCTTTTGGTCGGTCAAGACAATCACTATATTAATCAAATTGTCATCTGGTTGGTCAAGACAATCACTATATTAATCAAATTGTCATCTGGTTGGTCAAGTCAATCACTATAGTAATCAAATTGTCATCTGGTCGGTCAAGTCAATCAATGTGTTAATCAAATTTTCATCTGGTCGGTCAAATCAATCAAGATGTGAATCAAATTGTCATCTAGTGAAGTCAAACAGTGAAGTAATTTATTCTGACTGTCAAATCAACAATTATAACTCAAATAACAAACTGTTTCTTGATTCACTTAATCAATTGATCAATAATTTATCCAACAGAGGACCAAATGGACGAGACAGACCCAAGCCACGGGATGAACCCCTGAACAACCACCAGCACATGGATCCTGTTGACTTGCGCAGAATGAACCACCAAACTCCTGGTAAACCTGGTCTCCTCCTATCCATATATATATGTATGTATGTATGTATGTATGTATCGGTGTATGTATGTATGTGTGTGTGTATGTATGTATGTATGTATGTATGTATGTATGTATGTATGCATGTATGTATGCATGTATGTATGTATGTATGTATATATATATATAATATATATATATATATATATATAGATATATATATAGATATATATAGATATATTATATATATTATATAGATAAATATATATATATATATATATATATATATATTATATATATATATATATATATATATATATGTATATAACATACTTTCTTTTTTTCCTTTTTAAAGGAGAAGGGAGGGGAGGGGGGAGGGAGATAAGATAAATACCTACAAGTTTTTCTCTCATTTCTTGAGGAATTTTTTATTTTTATTTTGGGTGATGTAGTGGCAAATATTTTCCATGAAAGCACTCATCAAAATTGTTAGAATTTCAAAAACTTTCGATCATTTTAAGCTTAACCCACCCCATCCTCATATATTTATATATCATAGAGGCATTTCAGCTTAACCCACCCCATCCTCATATGTTTATATATCATGGAGGCATTTTTTTAATAATTGATCTTTTCTGTTATTACAGCCATGATGTCGCATCCTCCCATTCCAGTCACAGAGCTGTCTGACCACATCGAGAGACTTAAAGCGAACGACAACTTGCTCTTCTCACAAGAATATGAGGTAATTATTATCTTAACACATTAAGCGAGAAACAAATTGATGTCTGAAACTTAAGTTGATAAGTTTTAGCCAGTCAGTAGATCGAAAAGCCATGCAAAACATTTATGTGCATACAAAATGTCACATACAGCAGATAAAAATGAAGAAGCTTCTGATAATGGTCTTTAATCTCCCCAGGATAATATGCCCTCTCTTTTGAGCTGAATTTAACTTCAAAAGAGGAACTTTAGGAATATTCCCGTAGATGTTACTTTTCATATATAT
>JAIGNY010004484.1:10000-50000 GCA_020152595.1 Chiridota heheva
GCAATCAGCAACAGATTTATGATGCTAATCACAATGATGATCTCACCAGAATGAAATGCAAAACTAAGTACCCAATAATTCACAATGGGTTTTGGCGTTGAATATTCTGATTAAGTTGATTTGTATATGAGAGCAAAACATACCTAACTGAACCTTGTAGAGCAATGTTTAGATTTTACGTAAGATTTTGACCAAAAAGTTCACCATCTAACCATGAAAGATTCGCACAATTACATAAACGATGTTATGATTTTCTACATATTGGAAAATTATACATCTAAAGGCCACCGAAAACTTAGGTATCACTGCTCCCACACTCCATGCATACAGTGTACAATACGCTGTACTTACGTATACGGATTGTGTTTTGGGAATGGTTTAAGGGTGACACAGCGTGCACACTATTTAAGACATATTGAGTGAGGGCGCTGGCAGTAGCAATGTCGTAGATGTCGGGGCGCAATACTGGCAGACATTAGAGTATGACCATGCTCTGTGGAGAACTAAACCGCATTATGCATGGGCTCCATCAGGTTATCCGTGGGCAATACATTGAGTTCCAACAGTTTACCCGTGGGCAAATATATTGGGTTCCATCAGGTTATCCGTGGGCAACAGAAAACGACCACTGAGACAGTCGTCCTGAAGAGAATACCAGCTGAGATGTGATGACTATGAACTTAAAGAAAGGATACATGTGTGAATTGCTGCCTTCGTTTTGGGCAATATAAATTTGCAGTCCCCTGGCATGTTCGTTGTCATAAAAATCCCCCCAGCCGTGGATGTTGTAATAAATGTCCCAACAAATGGTTGTGGCTCTTCTTCCTTAGATTTCGTCTATGTGTTTGCGCCATCTACATTTTCCTGCCTGCCTGATACAAGCTGAAGTGAATGATGACTCTGATAACTACTAGAGCGTTTATTACGCCTTATACATTCTTATAACTCTTAAGTATTCCCAGTTCAAATATCTGTAATATACGCAAATAGGTCAACACAATACAGTTAGACTAAGACACAGAGACGACAGGTCATAGCTTACAATGCATGGATCCTGCTAAACAGTTAATGTTATGGCAAAGGAAAGGTTTTTTTAACAAAACATGTCGATACCCTTAACACACATTTCGATAAGATTGATTTCAATTCAGAAATAGATCATTAGACAAATTTTAACAAATTGCACATCCGTTTTGACAGTTTGAGAAGATAAATATCTTACTACAAAGTGTTTTGTTTGTCTGCTTGCTTCAAATTGCTATAATGTAGTAAGGTATAAGGCGATAAACAGCAGAAATACGTGATGTTTGAATGGTAGTTTGGTAGCACTGACTGTTTTAAAGTTAATGATCTATAGTAATCAACATCTTGATTGAAAATCAAAAATGTGTGCAAATATACTGGTGAGAAAAAACCTGAGAGCTACACTCTTCAGGTGTAAACTTAGAAGGGAAACATTGAACATTGGAAACAATCTCTAAAGCAAATACTATGTCTAAGATTAATCTAACCGAGTTAAAGAGGGAATCTCGTCACAGTAATATTCGTAAAAATACGATGGTCATATTTTTCACGTAACATCTGGTTGTGGATCATTTCCAATTGTGGATCGTTTCCGGTTGTGGATCGTTTCCGGTTGTGGATCGTTTCTAACTATGCCCTGTGTATGTGTGTGTGTGTGTGGGGGGATATATAGCTCAACTTTCCAAACTGTAGCTGCTCAAGCCATAATTTGACATCAGCTATTTTACTAAAAGGTTTGACGATATATAATAAGCAAATCACGCTATCATCATCATCAGTTCCTTCTCCCTTGTGAGGGAATAGGGCCATACATTCTCTTTCGCCATGTTGCCCTGTAACTTGCAGCTACACTTGTTTGTCCCCTGGTGCTGTAGCCCATTTCATTTCTTCTCTCACAGCAGTCCTTTGCCAAGTCTTTCGAAGCCGTCCCCTTTTTTCTCCTCCCCTTAGGTGCCCAAGTGAGGGCTGTCTTTGGGTGCTCATGCTTTCTCATTTTCAAAACATGATAAAGAATTTGCACCTCCTTCGCCAAATCTGCTCACTTATGGTGTCAATTTTTGCACGGTGTTCTACTCTTCATTAAAGATCTTCACGGGCCAGAAGATCTTCAATAAACGTCTAAGACACTTGTGGAGACAAATTTCAAGCTTGGCTTTGTTCCTTTTAGTCATTTGCCAAAGTGTAACTTTCATAAGACAGTATTAACAAGACGTTTGCTTTAAATACTTTCAAATTGGTATTCCTGCTGAACTAGCCATTTTTCCAAATACAGTTCAGGTTGATTTCAGGTTGATAAAGGCAGCTGTAGTAGTTCCAAGTCGTGCGCAGATATCAACATGAGCGCCACCTTCAGATGTCAAGTAAAGTTCCTCACTTCTTCTAGATCATCACTTTTACAATTTATCTTTGTATCTGTTGCTGTGGTCCATCTCATCATTTTAGTTTTAGTAGAATTAGTTTTCAAGCCTGTTTTCAATCCATTTTCACAAAGTATGTTGATCTTTGCTTGTGAGTGTGATTTTGTGCTCGATATTAGTGCCAAATCATCAGCAAAATCTAGGTCTTCCAGCCTGGTTGTGATTCGCCATCTTATGTTATCTCTGTCATGCTTAGTAGTCTTCTTTATTACACAATCAATTATAAGAAAGAAAAGAAACCCTGACATACAATATCCTTGTTTGACACCTGTTCTTACATCGAACCAGTCGAAAGAATTCATTGTGTCGATCACTGCGCATCTGCTTCCTACATAGAAAGTTTTAATCATCTGTATCAACTCTAATGGAATGCCATAATATTTCATATCTTCCATATAAAGTTTCGTGGTCAGTACTGTCAAAGGCTTTTTCGAAGTCGACAAAGCACACATAGAGACTTACATTCCGCTAGATAACTTGTTCAATGATGTTTCTCAAGACAAAGATCTGCTCAACAACTCCACGTTCTTTCCTGATTCCTGCCTGTTTTTGGCGCAGATTGGTGTCAATCCCATCTCTTATTCCTGTGATGATCACTCATCCAAGGATTTTTGCAGTTATGGATGTCAAGGTGATGCCGTGCCAGTTCCCGCGGTCAGCTAGGTCACCTTTCTTGGGTAGCTTGACGATCAACCCATCGGTCCAATCTGTAGGTACCATCTCCTGCTCCCATATCTTGAAAAAGAGCTTATGCAGAACATTTACTGCTGTGTCTATATCTGCTTTCAACAGCTCCACTGTTAGACCATCAATACCACCAGCTGCTCTATCCTTTATTTCCTTAATAAGTGCTCGAATTTCGTCATGCGTCACAGGTCCTGTTTCAAAGTCAACATCGGGAGTTTGCTCACCTACATCTGCTTCAGTTAAAAGTGCTGGTCGATTCGATATACTTTTAAAGTACTCCCTCCACCTTTTACTTATCTCATTATCTTTAGTTAGCACACCTTCATCTTTCCTGTAACTAAGTGGAGGCAAACAAATCTCAAATCCGCAATCGTGTACAACCAATGCATTGACATTTAGATGTTCACGAGGCCTGCCGCAAGCTTTGATTCATTTATGGCACTTTTCCGGATCTTTGGCGTTTTTAAAAGGGATAAACAAAATTCAGTTTGCTAAGTGTTCTGGGTAACAGCAATCAGACTTACAAAGCCTGTAGCGGGCAATTTTTGTTTACCATTTTGCCGTCACTCAGTCTGCGTGTGCAGAAATTTGTTTTGTACAGCAAATTGCATTGACTACATGAGCGCACTGCAAGCTAGCTGTACTGTACCAGTACCGCGTAGAATGTTTGCCCCACTTAGTTACGCAGACTTTGTTGCTAGGCAAAATCATGCAGTGATTGGTTAAATAAGCTGTCAATCGTCAAACCCAGAGAGGTTAATTAATTGTTCGTACAAGTAACTTTTTTCTCTTCGATGAGTCTATCGCTTCCTTAAAAGGTTTGGTTGTCAGACCTGTCGGCCTATGTAGTACAACAGACAAACTATCGAGAATCTCCTTCCATTGTTTGGGAGATGCAAATTTGACAAAAAATGAAACAACGCTTAGTTGAAAATACATTGATAAACAATGAACTTGGGAAGGGTGATGTCACATATTAGTTTCCTTTAAAATTGTCAATGTATTCATTTGAAATTGGTTTAATTACTAAAAAATATTGAAAATAGTATTCTTTATGTTTTTAAAATTTTCTTCTGAAGTTCAATAATTAGAAGGAGATAAAAAGACAGAAGGGGATAGGAAAACACTTTACTATATATTTTTTACTACCCTACTTACATTTATTCAACGTAACTTTATTTCAACCTTCTGAAAATAGAGATCATACTTATGATCATTACATAACAATATATACAAGATGAATATTTCAAAGGATGATAAAGACAACATGACAAACAACACAGAAATATATATTGAAGATTAAAAGGATTCACAAAAAGCTAAAAAGAAGCTTGTAAAAGATTCATCCCCAGATATAAGATAAGGTGAAACTTAATATAACAATAGGAAGAAATAAAGGGAAAATTGAAATACAGACAAACAGATAGACAAGAGAATATTTCAGAAGATAATAAAGAAAATATGACAACCAACACAGAAATATATATTGAAGATTGAAGGGATTCACAAAAAGCTAAAAAGAAGCATGTAACAGATTCATCCTCAGTTATAAGATAAGGTGAAAGTTAATATAACAATAGGAAGAAATAAAGGGAAAATTGCAATACAGACAAACAGATAGACAAAGATTACAGAAGAAGAAAAAGAGAAATGTAAAAGAAAGTGACAGTAAAATGCAAAAGGCAAACTAGGTATAAAATGGAAATATGCAAATATAAAACAAAGGAAAATGCAATTTAAACTGATAAATGATTAACTAAACATAAGATAATTCTCCAATATTTTTTTTGAATGTGACAAGATTTTGAATACATTTGATATATGATGGTTACTTGTTCCAGATATTTACACCACGATACATGATATTGACAAATGGTAAGGCTAAATAACGTGGTGAGGATATCTGAGGAATTTCTAGTACTGTAGCTATGAAAATGCCTATTCAAGCGAAAAAGCTTCATTAAAGTAATTGGGGGTAAGGTATTTGAAAATTGAAACATGAAAGTTGACGTATGGCAGTCAATGAGTTGAAAAATAGTCATGGAGTTACTTTTTAAGTAAGAGTTTGGAGGATGAATTATAAGTAGAGCTAAAAATAAGACGCATTGTCTTTTTTCTGGAGGACAAATAATCTATTCAGACGTTTTGCAAAAGTAAAACACCATACTATACAACAGTAGGAAAGATAAGGCAAAATCAACACATTATAGAGAGTTAGAGGAATAGAGTTTGGTTAAGAATTTTTATTCTCCATATAATACTAATACGGTATTAGTTAGAAATTTTACCCAATATCTTATCATTTTACCCAATATAATATCATTTTACCCAATATATCATTATTTTACCAATATACTATTATTTTACCCAATATATCATTATTTTACCCAATATATTATCATTTTACCCAATATATCATTATTTTACCCAATATATTATTATTTTACCCAATATATTATTATTTTACCCAATATATTATTATTTTACCCAATATCTTATTATTTTACCCAATATATCATTATTTTACACAATATATTATTATTCTACCCAATATATTATTATTTTACCCAATATATTATTATTTTACCCAATATATTTTATTTTACCCAACATATCATTATTTTACCCAATATATTATTATTTTACCCAATATATTATTTATATGTGGAACCCATGTTAAGTGTTCATCAATTTAAACCCCATGGAAATTGGTAGAGTGTGAAAACGGAATAAAATGCCGTTGATAACAAGATTATTACTGAGAAGATCAACAATCTTATTTTGGGGGTGTAAAAGTATTAGAACGGATTTTTTAGCATAAAGATGTAACTTAGCTGCATAACTATATCAAGTAGTTAGGTAGTTGTAAGCTACAACATCTTTCTAAAAACTTCACAACGAAGGCGTCTGAGGAAAGTGAAGTTGTTATGGTTGTGATGTTTATTTTAACCTGATACCAGAATTCCAACAAAACAAATAGATCTTTACTATTTCAATCTCGAATAAAAGAATTGACTCGTCCACCATTTTGTTCCTTTTGTTGTCTTTTTAAAATGAATATACATGATCTCAAAGTTTATATATTTAAAGTTATTGCGAATTGCATGAGGTGCAGTGTTTCAGTGTTAAGGAGTTAAGCTCGTATTAACGGTAACGGGTTCGATTCCCGTCGTGAGCGCTGCATTGTGTCCTTGAGCAAAACACTTTACTCTACTAGCTCAGCTGTCCCCAGTAGTACCAGCACTGCTGAGGAGTTAATCTGCAATGAACTGGCGTCCCGTCCAGGGGGACTTGTGTACTATCATCCGCTTGCGCCACGTAAACCGGGGATAAGCAGATAAGCACCGGCTCTTGCCTAATGGCTCGATGGAATTAGCTAGCTTGCGAATTGCAGCAAACAAATCGAAGAATTTGGGGTCGGAAATTTGTGGCTAGGTGTAAATATATGTATTCTTATACTGTCGAGGGTGCGTGCGTCTGTATACATAGTATACGTTTTATGTCGATTTTTCTTTATATATTTTGTACTCATTATCAAGAAAATATACGCTATTGGCGATCAGATAACCTTGTAATTGATTTCCATTCTTACAAAGTTTGGCAATGTAATTGTCATTGGTGAAACCAATTGTGTTTTTTGTAATTCAGTACATGAAATAGGTAGAACTAGTTACACAAATACATACAAATAGGTTATTCTTTATTTCAGTTTTTTCGGAAACTATAGAAAAGAGCAGCATTTTACCGGAAAGTGGGCACCAATTGACATTTCTATTATTAAAATTCGAGTCTTGAAGTTCCTATAAAATGATTCACACTTCAGTATCTAATTTCGCTCTGCTCTTCCGTATAAGTATCATCTGCTCATTGTATAGTGAACAGTCATATGTAGATCAGAAAAGATATATATAATATGAGACCATTTTTGCGGACTTTATTTCAATCTTTGAGATTATAATTCCAAAAACTTGGAATTCACAAGTTTGTTGGTGATTTTTGGAGAAATACGCAGCCTTTTGTCTGTTCAGCATGAAACACAATATGGACAGGCAGATAAGCAGGGCAAAACACATGTTTATCTGTTTATACTTGGTAGTAAAACGGGAAAACTGAGTGTTATGCATTTTTGTCATTTCAACATTGTTTCTTTTTCTAGTCATCTCTGCAAATGTGTTCTATAATGTCTTTTTGAAAATGTATTACTGTACAATGGCGTAGGAAAAGGGGGCAGCGGGGAAGACTTACCTCTTTCGCCCCCACTTTTGGACATGTCATTGCTCCTCTCCCACTGCTTAGAAACCATTCAGGGTCCTCAAAATTCTTGCCGAGTCCTAAAAATAAGCTACGCGCACGAAATTGCGCTAACGCGCAAATAACATCATCGCCTAAAAATTACTAATCTTTATCAACCATTTCACCCCAATTCAAAATAGCTTCCTACGCATATGCTGTAATTATCATGCATAAAGAGGTGAGGATTGAGGGAACTACCATCACTTAATCATAGAGCTTTGAATCATCTAATAAATAGTAAAACAAATAGTACAAATGTGAAGCTACAAATACTGATTAAGTATTCTAATCCCTGAAGGTGATTTTGTTATTAATTCACTTGCTATTGTTAATTATGTTATTAGTTACAAAAATCATTGTACTTAATGGCTTTAGACTTAGATAAGCAAATTATTTTGAGACAGAATAAGAGAAAATGGGATGATAAAATAGAGCATGGGAATAAGCTGATAAGATTGTCGATTTTACAATCATCGTCACCGCTCATGTCAACTGATGTTCGGCAAGGGCGCATAACCCCCGTTAGAGGCGCAATATGCCGATTCTTTCGAACTCGTCTTGCTAGGCACCTGTGATCCTATTGAATATGCATGCTCTCGCTGTAAATTTGGTTACAGTATTAAAGTATGCGTTCAGCCATTAGACATTCCCACCTTTTATAAATAGGACAGAAAGACACTGTAAGTAGGTGGTATCTCTGATATCTTTTTAAGTTCGGGAAGAATTAAATTTCAAAAAAAGTGTGTGAAAAACGAATGATGTAGTAAGTCTACTGCAGAAGTGTGACGTCACACCCTTGTTTGCTTTTCAACGATTGTTACTATTTTTCTGATGGTAATTTATAGCATGGACTGATACTGAGCTCCATGATCACAATTGCTTTACTCATGGAGCTATTAACTGCATAGCTCCATGCTTTAAGTCTCCACTGGTATATCCAGTGGTTGCAAGTCACACATTTTCAGAAATGTAAAGACTTTTGAAGGACTGTAAGGATATAAGGACAAAGTAGGTCTGATTTCAATAATATCCACACAAATCAGCTTTAAACTTGAAAACCTCCTTCATGGATTTATTTTTCTACAACTTTCTTCACAATTTTCGTACCTTTACTGTCCTTTTCATATAAGACAGTAGGATGAATATGAATGTCCATGACCATGCCCTGAAAATATGCATCTTTTTTTCGTTTCGTACGTGACACCCGCGTTAACCAGTCAACTGATCTCAAAATGAAAAATAAACTAAACCATCTTATAGACAGCGTGTTCTTATGCAATACAAGTAACCTAAAATTTGGTAACGTCTATGAACAGATGAACGCCACTGATGATTATCGTTTTAATTGTGATATGAAAGAATAAAGGACAAAGGTTACAATTACATCAGATGAATGAAGACCAGTAAATATCACCAAAACTCAAAATATTCTGAAATGCAGAAATGAGAGGTAACAAATATCATAATCCTACACGTGCATACAAATTAGCATTTCGTAATAAAGCGTAATTATGGATCGAGACAACTTGAAATATTAAAGGGAAATATAATTGTATTCTTCCATATTGCGGATTCTTCTTCAGGATTGCAGAAGGGGCAAGGGTTATTTTAATCAAATCTGATTGCCTGACTGCTGTCCTAAGAATATTGCTGGTGACCCTTTCAAGTTCACCTTTTTTCCTTTTCAATGCAAGACCCAATGTTGCGGTTGCGCAGATCCAACCAACTGCTAGGGGTGTATTCAAGTTGGGGAAATCATCTGGGAATATAAATCATATTTCCCTCTATTAATTGTTGGGAGAAATGTCCCTTGTTCAGTTGTTACAGCGTGAAATTGGTATATGATGACGAAGATGATGATGACGATGATGACAATCATGTCATTGATGACGTAGTACGTTGAATGCATGACAAATATCTGTAGGTAATTCTATATATTGCATTGGCGTAGCCAGAGGGGAGTGTGTGTGTGTGTTACACCAAAAAATAAATAAATTATGAATTTCTGACAACAAAAAGTGACTTCGTATAAAGTACATACAATATGACAATGGGATATCGGCCAGGGTGTATTCTAAAAATTATTATCACGGGTCTCTAATCAAGCCTGATGGATCTGTAGGGAAGGTCCATGGTCAAAAATGTCTTCCGCCAGAAAATATTGAAAAGCAAATAAAACAATTAAAATGAATGTGAGAAATATATCAGAATACAAATTTGGATGGAGGCTATGTGGAAATAGTGGAATTCATAGAAATGAAAAGAATTGAAAGAAGGAATGCGTGGAGTCAGAAATTTTTTTCACTTTCCCATAACATAAATAACAAAGGGTCATGAGCTCCCTCTCTAAAGTACCCATGGAAATAGCTATAAATAGCTATATAAAATGGAAATAGATATATAAAATCATTATCTCTTTGTAAAAGCTTAGGATTTACAAAATCCTTGCCTCGGGTATAGTGATCAACGTATACGTAGACTTTGTACATTGTAGCTCACAATTTCCTTTCATCTTAAAAGAACAGTGACACCCTATAGATTGCTACTTAATATGAATACCAACAGATCTAACTGTAGGAAGATATTTGGGGGCCTGATTTGATTTTCCTAACAAACCTATAAAGATATAGATATCTTTATATCTATTTGTAAAGATAAACTAAAAGGTTTGTCAAATTTGGCAATATTTTCCTGAACAATATAGAAAAATTCCCAAAAATGAAAGGATTTTTTCGAAAACTGAACAGAATTTCCTGATTATTTCTTTTTTTAATTATCGAAAATGGAATAAAATTTTCCAAATTCAAAAAGAAAAATTTCCGAAAATGATGGAAATGTCCCGAAAATTCAAGAAAATTTCACTTTACGAAATTGAAGGAAATTTCCCGAAAATAAAAAGAAAGGCTTACTTCCTGAAAATTAAAGAAAAATTTCTCCAAAATTAGAGGAGATTTCCCAAACATTTTTCGATCAGGAGCAAAGGTAACTTGGCAACATTTTCCAGAACATTAAGAAATTCTCCTAGAAATGAAGAAAGTGTTCCAAAAATGGAAGAAAATTTCTCGGAAAAAAAAAAAAATTCCCGAAAACTAAATGGGATTTACCGAAAATTAAAGAAGATTTCCCGATTAGCAGCAACACTTTAATGGAAACTCAATTTGACAGCCCTTCATTATTGGGGGCCAAAATGGTACTTTCCCCCTATCTCCCTTCCCATAAAATAATTGGCGGCCTTGGCCTCTGGTCCCCGGTTGTATACGCCACTGCCACTAAAGCCAGTTGAGAATATAGGCTAATTGTTTGAATTTAACACTTGTTTAAATTTTATGGTTATTCATGGAAATTTGTGATGTCATTTTTGGAACAGCCCTCAACTTTCTCATGTAAATTAAAATTAGAATTGATCATTCATGACAGCAGTGCAGTTCAGAGAAAACAACTGACTTTCACGTGGGAATTTTGATACTTCCATTCATAGTCAACATTCACTCATTGGAACATACACATTTATGATCCTAACCGATCAATTTGAGTAACGTAATATACAGACAATGAATACAATCTGACAATAGACCTTCTTGGACTTTCTTCAGTTCTTCCACCTATGTATACATCCCAACAATATTGAAGGCGAATAAATGTCAATTTTCAGTTTAGATTCATTAGGGGGTTAATTACCCCCTTACTCCCGGGGTCACACCGACCTTGACGCAGGTTTCATTCAAAGTATAAATATTATCAAAGTAAACAAAGAATTCTGGAATTTCAAAACTACACGTGCTATTTTCAGAATTCAAAGACTTCTCAACTCAGATCTTAATGCTCTTTTAGGAAGGTTGCAAACTTCTGTACTCAAGTACGATATGATTATTAATGGTATGACATTCAGGGTCACAACACCAAGAACATGTCTGCATGCGGGCAGGGCCGTAAGTCCCGGAGGATATGTCCCTTAGTTTTCCGAATAATAAAAAAATCAGTACATTTTGGGGAAAATTTGCCTCTCGTCCCCGCACTTTTTGAATAAGAGGCCATGTGCTCCCCCCCCCCCCTCCCCTAAATACACATTTTTTGGATAACAGGCCATGTCCTCATCCCCTCCCCACTCTCTGGATGAAAATTACGATCCTGCATGTGAAAGGCCAACATATCAAATTGATGACATTCTGACAAATTGTACAAAAATAAAATAATTAATCATCAATCTTAAAATATTAAGAACTTTGAAAAATACTAACTATTTTTAAATACTTGAAATAGAAATACAAAATGATTGCAAATAAAAGAGGAAAATTTGAATTAAACCAGTATTCTCTGATAATCTCACGGTGTTGACGAAATCAAGTTTCTTCCTGAAGGTTTAATCACAAGATTGTTTTAGTTTAGCCGAGTAATGTAGTAAAAGAAAATTTAGATTAAAGGATTGATTCAGTGGTCAAGCAAAGTTTGTCTTGTATAAACAGACAGGACTTCAATAGAAACAAATTTGGAAAGAAACTACAGTACTTCAATATTTTATTCTGTTAAGAAGCCGTATCAGCTTATATCTTTAAATATATGTTCCATATGAGTACAAGGACAAGTGTTGTAGGTCTGCTATGGATAATTGGCGCCCCCATCCCCACTTTCTTAACAATTATTAATGTATTTTAAAGAAATTTAATTTACATTTTTAACTATTTGAAATAGTTTTTTCTCAAACTCTCTTTAGGTGGTAAATTATAATTGTTCTTACTAGATTATGTTTTACTTTCTTCCTGGCATATCATTTCAATGGTTTTTAAAGGCCAGGTATTTTCTCTAACCTGGAGGTAAATACATTTCAATTCGTGTGTCTTTATTGGTCGAAACACAATGGTAATATATGCATTTACATTGATAGGCCAATCAATTCGTTTTGGAATTAAATGTACGCCGCCACATTTAAATCATCATAGATGGCCTATAAGCAATAAGCCCCAAAATCACAGGAAAAAATATAATATAATACATAACGAATTGAAGAAATCTGAGGTTGTGATGTCACAACTAGTCTGATTTCAGACGTTCCAAGAATGATACAGATTTAAAACTTAAATACCTCTTTAATGTCAGAACGTAATAAGAATTTTTGATAATTTCTCAACTTTTCGTTTAATTTGAAATCCTCTTTCATATGAGCTTGTCATATAAGACAATCTGTTAATAGACCTATATCAATTGTACTTTTGAACCTCAATCTTGAACAGTTGAACAAGAGAACAAATCCAGAATACTCACATTTCCTGGCCGTTTTCTCGATGCATAGCAACGGAATATCCAAATAAACTGCCTTCCTCCCCAAAATGGATTACCGGTGAAGAAATATCTATATTATATCCATGAATGATGATGCACATGAGACACAGTAAGAGTGTTATTATCATCAGAGAATTTAAGGATTCCATCGTCACTATGTTATTCAGCAGTACTTCGTATTTCATGAATTTTTTAACAGTTTAATTTCCTGACAGAAACTGGATAAGATCTTGCAGCTAGTCTTCCAGCAGACGCAACACAAAATATTCCTTGGTTTGAAACAAGTATAGGGTATATACGTACACGCGTCGTATCTCGATCACTTAAAAACTTTTAAAATTGTGCATAGGCTAAGAAAATTTAGTTATTTTCAAATATTCCTAGCAATACTTATCTTGTACGTATTTATTCGAAGAATTACTTCACGAATCACAAATGATGCATTGCGTATTAAAATTGGACTCATTCTGCTGTGTACATCTCCAAAGATTCGTCATTTCATTCTCCGCATAGAAACACCAAGAAAATGTCTGCAACGAAAAGATAAAAGTTTTTTCAAGTTATTCACGAAAAAAAGTTATCGTATAGATATTGATTCATATAACCATTATTTTTCAAAGAACCGTGCTGATTACCTCCAAAAATAATAATATAAACTGATATCATAGGCCATATAATTAAAATACTACTGACATTTACTACTTTTGTATCATTAAATATTGGTACAAGATGAACCAACACAGAAGTTCATATCACGAACTGATACTGGAGTAGATAAATAACTTGATAACAGATTGGACTTGAAGAGGATTTTGTAACAACCATCACGAAAAATGTCGCCACCAAATTTTATTCCAGTAGAAAATTAATTGTTTGTAAAATGCATAAATGACTAAAACTCAGTTGACGGTAAGGGTGTAGAGGTGCGCCTTGTTGGTTGTGTAAAGGCGTGCCTTGTTGGCTGTGCAAAGGCGTGCCTTGTTGGTTGTGCAAAGGCGCGCCTTGTTGGCTGTGCAAATGCGCGCTTTGTTGGCTGTGCAAAGGCGCGCCTTTTTGGCTGTGCAAATGGGCGCCTTGTTTGCTGTGCAGAGGCGCGCCTTGTTGGCTGTGCAAAAGCACGCCTTGTTGGCTGTGCAAAGGCGCGCCTTGTTGGCTGTGCAAAGGTGCGCCTTGTTGGTTGTGCAAAGGCCTGCCTTGTTGGCGTGGTTGGTTGTGCAAAGGCGCGCCTTGTTGGCTGTGCAAAGGCGCGCTTTGTTGGCTGTGCAAAGGCGCGCCTTTTTGGCTGTGCAAAGGCCCGCCTTGTTGGCTGTGCAAAGGCGCGCTTTGTTGGCTGTGCAAAGGCGCGCCTTTTTGGCTGTGCAAAGGCCCGCCTTGTTGGCTGTGCAAAGTCCCGCCTTGTTGGCTGTGCAAAGGCCCGCCTTGTTAGCTGGGGAAAGGCCCGCCTTGTTGGCTGTGCAAAGGCCCGCCTTGTTGGCTGTGCAAAGGGCCGCCTTGTTGGCTGTGCAAAGGCCGCCTTGTTGGCTGTGCAAAGGCCCGCCTTGTTGGCTGTGCAAAGGCCCGCCTTCTTAAACGTGCAAAGGCCCGCCTTGTTGGCTGTGCAAAGGCCTTACTACCTATGTCACTTACGGTTTACCTCTTTACTCCTGTAGTGTGCACTTGTCAGCAAAGGTTTTCTCGCTCAATTTTCCACGATGCTATACGGCCCCAGATAGAATTATTAATGTTGATTCTCATTGTTTCAGAGAAAATAAATTGACAATGACGTTCTGTTTTGGGCTCCAAAAATAAAATTCAGCATTGAAATGTTTGTGAGTAAAATGGTCATTTCAGACCATATGCAATGCATAATATATAACCAGAGAGCTTCCGCCTGGGGGACGGGAGTTTCCTCTGGCTGACCTCAAATCACCGATTGTTATTAATTAGACTAATTAAGAAATAATTGACAGGTTGATCAAATAAGCAGCTGCAGTTTTTTTTTTTTTTTTCAATGTATTTTGAGAGCATCGTGGTTGAGCTTAAAGGTTTAACAATATTTTTTTAAAGAACATTTGTAAGTGTTTTCTTATTGGAATAAACCTATAAACTTCTTACCTCAAAGTCGTTACGTGCACAAATTACATTACACGGAATGACAACTGACTAGACTGCTAGATGTATAGCTTATATGCTTTATTTATGTAACTGAGTATGATGAATATGGTATACCTGCAATAAATGTTCAAAATCTGAATCAGGAAAACAGTCGGTGGTAAAGGTACTGCAGTGACAAGCAGAGTATACCATATGGTCATTATTTCCTACAGGCAAAAAATTCATTTTCGCCAAATCAAATATGTGATACCATCATCTTAATTCCTTTCCTTTCGCTATACGCCTATACAACAGGGCAATTATTACTGGTGGGCCAATAAAGTGATGACAAAAAATTACATTGGTTCCCAGTGAACCCCCTTACGCAGAAACGGGGCCACCGGGTTGGGGAGGAGAGGGTAGGGGAGAAACAAATTTTCCACTTTTTTGCCTCAATAGGAAAATATTGACGAACACTTTGATAAAAGTACCTCTTGAAAGTATATTTTTCCTTTTCAAATCATATGAAAATTGTTAAAAACTTTTACTCGTCAGGCCCTCGTTCATGTCGTGTAAAATATTCCTTTAACTAAGTTTACTTCGAAATTGACACGATTTTGAGCAATTTTCTGCTACCAAAATCACGCCAAACAATGCTACTAGCTTCCTAGCACCTTTGCCCCTCGGTGCCTACGACGTCGACCCTGGATTTGACACAATATTATTGTTATCTGAAAATTGCAAGAAATCCAGGGATTCCTGCAGCTTCGCCCAATAGATGTGACACATTTTAAAGCCCTTATCTGCAATTAAAACCACGACAAACGTAGGGCTTCCTGCGAAATCCTGGGTCCCTACCAGGGCTTCGCGACCTTCGCCCCTATAGCATGCCTATATAGCTGACACAATTTTAAGCCCTGTCCCCCTCCCCACCCTACGATAATGAATGTGTTACAAATTTATTTTCTTCGGGAAACCTGCAATTTCAGGGAAATCTCTTTCAATTTCTTAAAATATCCTCTAATTTTCGTGAATTTTCCTACGTGAAGTTTGCTTCCATTTTTGTGAAATTTCCTTCATTTTCGGGATATTTCATTCAATATTTGGGAAGTTTTCTTCATACTATGGGAAGTTTCCTTCATTTTGGGAAAAATTTCCTCATTATTGGAAAAAGTTTCTTCAATTTTCGGGAAATGTTCTTAATTTTGCGGAACATTTTGTGATATTTTCTTTAATATCTTGGCAGTTTTCTTCAATTTTCAGGAAATTTCCTTCATTTAGCGAAAAGTAAGTTGAAAGTTTTCTTCATTTTTTGGAAAATTTCCATCGTTTTCTTCAAGTTTTCGGGAAATTTTCGGCATTTTGTTGAAATTTTACCAGAGCAGCGCTATAAGCTTTTTTTTTCCCAGGGGAGGAAGGGGGGGCACAATTTAAAGATAACCCACCACACCACTGACTGGTATAGCAAGTCTACTGTAGAATGTTGGCGCCTTCATCCTCACATTCTTAACAATTGCTAGTGTATCTTAAAGAAAATTTATTAAATTGTTTCCCGTTTGAATTATTTTTCCTCGAACTTTCTTCAGCTGGGAAAATTATAATTGCCCTTACAAGATTCTGTTTTCAGATTTTATTACTTTCCTGACATATCCAATGGTTTTTAAGCAAGCAAATAGGCACACAAAATATTATGAAATACATAAAGAATGAGAGGACTCTAAGACTGTGACTTTACAACTATTCTGATTGCAGTCGTTTCTATAAAACTGTACAAATGATACCAAACTTTAAACTTGAATATCTCCATTACCAGATTACGGAATAATATTGTCGAATGATTTCTTCACCATTTTGTTTTTGCAGTTTGAAGTCCTCTTTGATGTAAGATGAACTTGCCCCTTAACTAATCCTTCAGATTATACGTCAAAAGCATCGGTAGTTTGGAAAAGTTGGGATGCCCATGAAAGAGCTGAATAGTAGACAGTTCAAAATATTAAATGACATGTTAATCGCTAAATTTCTGTCCTAAATCCGTAAATTTCAGTTACCTAAAATCAACAGATTGTCAGTTGTCTTTTGCTCAGTTTTGATTGAGGGTATAATGTAGATTCAAAACCTCTTGGTTATTTTCAACTGTTTTCATTCAAATAAGGTTGAAGAAGATGAAACGAAATTCGTTTGTTTCAATGTCACAAAATTTCAATAAAATTTGCATAAAATATTGCAATAAAGGTCTGAAAATTCAAAATGCTGTTAAAAGCCCAAATTATATCCAACTTTAATTAATCTTTTTCTTATTTTTATGGTTTATATTATATTTTGTCTTTTAATTAAGCTCAAGGTGTTGCTACATTTCCATAGATTTTTAAACCCGGACAAAACTAAAAACACGTATCTTTCGGCACCTCCTGCTAGCAATTAACAGATTAATGCTCATCGAAATACCATCAAAGCACTTTTTTTCTTTGTACTAGATAAAAGCAACTGCAAAAGAAAAGCAAGAGAAAGCAAACACAATATTGATATGCAAATGTGATCAAGACCGGAATATGTACTTTAGTAATTGTGCAATATTCCCGTAAGAATTTAAATATGGTCTTAAAACTATGATAGACAGGCCTATTATTATAATTCTTTCACCACTTTTAATCTTATATTGATTGAAACCTTTTCTGTGTTGTTTTTCTCATAAATTCAATTGCTGAAAAGTTTAGGTTCAACTTTCGCTAGAATATACAAGAAAGATTCTGAAAGATTTACGATAAAAGATAATTGCATACTTGAAAATTCGTAAAATAATAAAGTGGACGTACGCGTTGACTGCAGGCGATTGAAATATACATAAATAGTGTTCACATCTCGTTACATTTTGTCATTGACATTCAGACATACGTGGGATTTGGGAGTGCAACACCACATATTTTCAATATGTTTATCTTTTGTATGGTAATCGTTTGGCCAATTTTATTTTGTCATTTTCCCCCCTGGCTTTCCGTAGGCAAATCCCACTCAGAGTCATTTACATGCACGTGCACTTATTTAGCAGTCCGGGAGATTCCCTCAATCAAGGGTTTTGGTTCTCAACTAGTAGACAGGTAAAACCTTGTTTAATTTGCTAACAAAAATTACACATTAGCTGTAAGAAACCATAGAATATGTTATAAATGTATTATACTTTTTTTTGAGTGGACCCACTAGTTACTATTTTCCAGTGATATGAAAAAAATAAAATTTGAACTTGAAAATGCCCATTTAATGATATTTATATTTCAAGATACCCTCTTTCCGCCAAATTTCAATTTTTTCCTAAATAATTTCAATTTCCTTGAATATCTAATATTCGGACAGGTAGATTTCAACTAGAACTGTCGAAGGACAGCATGTTCGACTATTTGAAGCTAGTATAGAGAATGGCTCATTGAGTAAAATATATGCAGAAATTGGGCCAGTACATAGTAGCGGCAGATGATTTAAAATTTACTTGAGTTTTGAAGGACACACTTACATTTTCATTTGCTTTATATTTTCACAACATTTTACTACAAGCTTAAAAATACCTTTGAGTTGTCCCAGATATTTTACGACAAAAAAGCCCAAGATTATACAACCTCACCAAATAGCTCAGAAAACACGTAAAAGCTAGCACTCTTTATAACTAAACCACCTCTTACTTCTTTTTATTGAGCAACAAAGAAAGGAGAGGTCCTGACTTGCCAATATCAATAAAAGATTAAAATATTGCAAAGCATCCTTGTGGCGTGATGCAACTATTTTTTTTAGTAATTGACCAACCAAATACCATCTGTTCATCTTAAACCATTCTTAAAGTGGAAACAATTTACTAAAATCAATTGACTATGATTTTCTTCTTCAAAAGAAGACTTTAACATCGTATCGTAAGTAGGGCATAAGTGAGAAGGTTATCATTGTTTAGTGAGATAAAGCAAAATTTACCGGGGCACATTGTGCTTTGGCCCTCTCTTTGTGAGCCCCTCTTGTTATTTTATTTATTTTAATTTTATATATTATACATCAGCCCTGTATATAGAACATTTTATGCTGTTATAATACCTTGTATGAATCATGTTTCTCTCAATACTAAAAAAATCACGTATAATCATTTGCGCGAGGACCCTTGTGCGGGCCCTGCGATGGCCCATGAGAGCCCCTGTTTCCCTACCCCTAAATACAGCCCTGGTTTAAATATATTTGATTTAATTGAAGGTGCTGAAATCTACATGTTCCTTCGCGCCCAGTGTGGTCGTCCAGTGATTTTTTTTTTTTTAAATTTACTGGGGCCTATAATTTACGCAGATCAATACAACTGGACCAGTAGTGACTCATGTTATCGGCCATTGGATGGCAAAACCAAATTAATCGTGACGTCAGAATTATAATGATACGAGGTTTATGAAAAGGTGGGGAATTTATGACATGCATCTTAAACAGATAAACGTATTCATTCTAGTTGCATGACGACGATTTTATTGTCATCTTTTGTTTCAAAATTGTGATGCTTTCTATACGTCCATTAATCTTTCGTGGGATGTTATTATACTGATTGTTCTTTGAATAGAGAACAGCCTGGTGAAACCAAAGTTATTTCGGAAGACTTACCTTGCATCTCTTAGTTCATATAATTTCAGTAAAACAGGACAAAGATATCTTACAAAACTAACGTCATCAACAATTCTTAATCCGTTAACAGGTTAATGACATTCATGCGTTTTATACAACATGGTTAAAGGTGTATGCATGGACAACCAACAATCTATATAACAACCAACAATCTATATCTGTCTGTATTGGTTGAACACGTCACAAAAAACATCGGTCTTACACGAGAACTATAAGCAGGCATGCACATTCTTTATCAATGTTTTGCTACTTTCATGTTTTTGAAAGGAATATTCTCGTGAAGTTTCATTTTTATATATGATAGACATAGAGAACTATTTAAGAAACAAAAGAGTATAACAAACAATGTTGTTATCTTATTATCTTATCATATACATTTCATAGATGTCACCATTGTGTTGAAAAGTGCCCTTGCAGTATAAAGTAACATAGCGTGATAGTGTAATGTCATATTTACAGATGCAAGACAACATTAATGTATTTCTTTAAAAATCATTTAAGTCTTTTTAAATCACTGCAGTGGAAACTTTTTTTGTTTGATTTTTGAGATGGGTGATAATGTATAACATTTAACTGTTAAAAGAGCCCGCTTTGACCATCTACACTTCCTTACAATCTTTAATAAAAGAAACTAAGTTTTTATTAGATTTGATCTGTTTCCAGAAATACAAACAAAATTATTCAAAATTATACTTCATATCTTTAATAATTTAGTAATGGTATATATGCTTTTCATGCTTCAAAATCAGCTGAGGTATCACGTTCGAGGAATAAGGAAGAGGTAATTTAGTTCCTGTATGACCCTCTCTAGACAGCTAGAGTCCCTGCTGTCGTGGCTTGTCCATGCCAAGAGGAAATGTAGTAAGTCAATTATAATTCCGTAATCAGACCTTGCAAATCAAGTACAACGATTTTTCAAATGCTACTCAACTGATGGAAGTATAAAGAAAAAAATAACAATTTCTCATTCATGGGCAATAAATTTCCGGAAGACGTTTTGATATAAACAAATTTCAGATTAACATTAATATTCTTTACACAAAAGCGTAAATCACAAGATTGAAGTATTGAATAATAGACTTACATATCAATTTTACATTTACCAGTTAACAGCAATCAACTTTCTATTCATGATATCTGACAATAATTGGATCATAAGAAATCTAGCGGATGTTGCCGCTTCACAAGTACATGCAAGAACACCACCATGAGGAGGAAGAGAATGTGTGGAGGCCATGGTAAACATTCAATCCAGACTATTTATTTATTGTAAGAAACGGCTGAGTGAAAACTTGAATCACTCAATCGCACATGCATGCAATGTAACAGAGAGAAGATTTGTGAAATTGCCGATTATTTTGCAAACACGGATCGGGGGATTTCAAAATGATGCACTTCCAATTTTATTATAGTCATTAGTCAGAGATCATATCCAGTTTAATCGTGATGTCGCTTGCAGATTACAAGCTATAGGTTAAAGAGGGAATCTTGTCCCATTAAAATATTTGTAAAATTGCAATGTTCATATCGTTCACGTCACATCCGGTTGTAGATCGTTTCTAATTAAGTATTATTGTATGCATTGTGTGTGTATGTACAGTGTGCTAGTCACTTCCGACGGTTATTGATTGGTTGTCGGTATTTGTGTATGACCAATCAGAAACGTTGACGTTTACTGTGTATTACTGTCCAAGTTACACGATATTTGGCCTTTTAAAAGTTAACAAGATGCATAAGAAGACATAGGCCTATTGGAAATATTCTAATTTTTAAAGGCCATCTATCGTGATTAAAATGTGGCGGCGTACATTTTATTCGAAAACGATACTTATGGGCCTATCAATGTAAGTGCACATTGTACAATTGCGTTTCGAGCAATCAAAACACACGAAGTGAAACCTATTTACCTTCACGTTATATAGACGATAACTGGCCTTTGATTTCTTTTTCTGATATGAATTTTTTGTTACAAAATTGGAGGTTTATTGGATATAATAACATAAAATCAAAACTGTAACGTGTTTTTAATTCCTGTCATTTCTCATCAGTTCACATAAAATTTTCGATTCACAAGCGTGCCTTTTTCCAATAGGGTAAAATCTTGGATTGGCCTACACATAAATTTTGCTCTCCCCTTAATCTGTTAACAAGTAAAAGGACTAGTTCTGCATAGTCATTCAAGAGAGGACTTTCAAAGAAACCAAATGGTGAAAAAAACTTCAAAATCTTTGTGCGGAAATGACTAAGTGTGAAAGTCTTTAAATATATATATATATATATATTTTCTAGGCCTATTTGATTTTAAAACAACTTTTAACTTAAATATATTCTTTACGGCATAAGACTGTTTAATGTTTTCTTCATCATTTTGCTTATTTTGAAGATGTAAGAAAGACTAACTTAACCACTGAAATAATCCTTTCATACAAAATTCCAAATTACGTGAAAATGACTAATCAGGGTTGAATCATTTAGCGTAATCTACAAAGTAGTTTCAAAGAATAATATTTCGTTTTCCCAAAATAATACCATTTTATATTTAAATATATGCATGGATACCTTCTTGACTTCAAATAAAGATTTATTTGTCGATTTAGTTGCTCGCCAAATCAGTCAACTGGTCAAGCGAGCTACACAAAACTTGACTTAATGTTGAAATCGGCTATAATGAACCATATGCGAAGTGCAGCGGAAAGATACGAAGATATACTGGGGCAAAAGTTTAATTCCTAATAGGCCAAATTCCTAAATGTAAGTGCTTTGACGTCCAACCGAATCATAAGTTTTGTAGCATTACTATTACCAGATTTTTCTAAAGGACCGTCGAGTGGCCCAGGTCAAGTGCATACAGCAGAAGCAGACTAGCTAGATTTTTTGGACCATATTCAAAGAAGGAAAATAGCAAAACAATTTCCAGTATATCATAATCAGATAATCGTTCGTTCGGCTTCAACATGGCCGTTTGATGCCAGTGGCATAAAGCGGCCATTTCGAGGTCATTCAAATCAGCAGTCAGGCCCTACATAGATTTGTGTGGGTAAGCTTACCTATTTTAAAACATTTTAACGTATTAAAATTATAAATATTTTTAAACTACAGAATTGTTAGAAGTACGTTTCGTTTAAGAACGCGTAAAAAAGAAAACTACTTTTACAGTCCAGGCAGCCAGGGGCGAACTGGGACCTCAAATCATATACCGACATTTAAGATCCGAACGACCAATGTGGCGTCGCCCAAGAATTTAGTTTAGGGCACAAAAGTCAAGATAAGAAATTGCAGGGGAAGGGAGGGGGCATTAAAAATGCTGTATGTATCAGCATTTAGTATTTCTGCACTGAAATCCTGAAATATGGTGTAGAATTTCAATTGAAACTTTATCACGTATTGAAATATCTACGAAAAATTGATTTTGTCATTGGCTTGGCGTGGATTGTAGCTTTTATGACCGAATGTTGCACCGGCTACGTATAGCCTGGCTTTAGCCAATACATATTAGGAGAATCTTGTTGATTTATTCCCTTTTGTTTGCTTCCAAAACAAATTCTGTGCTTGTACATGCGTTGAACCTGGAAGTATCGTCAGCTAATTTAGGTTTGCCATTCTGTGGAATTTCATACATTTTCCGGGTATTGAAATGGTGTAGGTACGTTTTTTCTTTTCATTAATTATAATAAGCCAATATTTTCCTACGTTTTGATTACTATTGCGATGCGAACGGCTGGCCATCGAGAATTGAAAACATTTCTGGATGGCCGGGCGTGCCTGGGCCGATATCTGATCTTTTGCGACCCCACCAAGCATTTTATGATAGATCATATGGCCAACCCGCGCCTGTTACAGCCAATGTAAAATGGTGCAATCTAAGATGCTAATCAAAGTATTAAGCGAATTAAATCGAGGGCGCAATAAGGAACAACAACAACCCTATAATTGAAATAGAAATGTCCACAAAGGCTGAGGGAGAAATCAACAGTGGCGCCGCCAAGGATTTGATATTGGGGGCACAAACCTTTTCGGCATGGGATCAAGGGGCTAAGCTCCGGACCCCCGTGGTGGTCCTGGGGCGAAGCTACCTGGAAACATCGCATTTTCCAAGTTTTAGATGCTCCAAAAAGACTCTAAATGCGTGCAATACATGGCTCTATGATTACAAACGATGTAATACACCAGCATATAATTTCATAATGATACAGAATACCCCTTTCCATTAAAAAAGGTCAAAAATAGGGGTTCGATATTAGGGGCACAAACCTTTTCGACATGGGGTCAATTGTCCGCCTTAGGGACCCTAATGGAGTCCTTTGACTAATTTAGGATGATTACAAACGATCTAATACACCAGCATATAATTTTACAATGATACAGATTACCCCCTTCCCTCCCGCTCCCCCAATAAAAATAATACTTTTTTTGGCATTTCGGACATTGGAGGGGCACGCCTCCCCCCCTCCCCCTCTATGACATCCGTGACGGCGCCACTAGAAACCAAGGCACATTCACTTAAGGAGATATGTTCAAAAAGTGATCAAATAAAATTGAAGAGCATCATATTTTAAACAGGTATAGTTTCTAAACAATTTTGAATGAGAATGTAAATAATAAAATCAAACGACTGAACAAGACAGTATGTTTTTCTTCTTACACCAGAACGGATCCTTTAGACAGAAGAAAAGGGCGTGCCTTCAGCTTTCAGCTTCATGAACAGATGAACACTTAAAAACCATGGGTCAAAGCCATGAAGTTAATCCACAACATTTGGTGATGATAGTAACTAGCCCACACACAAAGTCATGACGACGACGACGAGTGAACACACAATTACAATGACGGGGTTGTCGCCTGCGTATTCGATTATGCTATCGCGAAACGCTTAATACGACCCGGACGAGTATGGGCGGCCGTTTGGGCAAAATAAATAAATGAATAAAAAGTAAGAAACATAAATGTAAGAATGAAAAAAAAAAAAAAAAACAATAGAAAAAGTATGTTATAAGAAAAATATAAATTGAATATTAAATAAATGAAAAGAATTTGATACAACAAAAATGAAGAAAAATATGAATAAGAAACATAAACTAAAAATGAAATGATTGAAAAGGAAACCAATAAAAAAAAAAAAAGGATGTTAGAAGAAAAATATAAATTGAATATGAAATAAATGAAAAGAATTCAATACAAAAGAAATTAAGAACAATCATTAAGAAAAACATAAACTAAATATGAAATGATTGAAAAGAAACCAATACAAAAAGGATGTTATACAAAAATATAAATTGAATATGCAACAAATAAAAATAAATGAATACAAAAATAATAAGAAAAATATAAACTAAAAATGAAACAATTAAAAGAAAGAAATGAAAGATTTAAGTATATAGTATTAAGAAAACGACAAATTAGATATGAAATAAATAAAAAGAAAACAAAATCTAAGTAATATACAAACAGAAAATATATCTACTTATATATAAACATTAATATATCTAATAAAAATGCTTCTATAAGCAGTTTATCTTTAAATTTGTCTTTAAACCTTTATCTTTAAATCAACATATATCTTTAAATCAATGTATCTTTAAATTAATTTATCTTTAAACAGAAATGTAAGTATAGTCTCAGCCTTTTATATATACAAACAGAATTATAAGTACAAAAAATATATACGTACAAAAAATATACACGTACACAAAAATATATACGTACAAAAACAAAAAAATGTAAAAAAGGATATATATGCGCAGCATTTTGCGCACCACAATGCAATGTAACATGTGTTGCGTACACTTGCAATCTGTTACCGATTATACTTGGCAGCAGTTTCACTGCGCATCTCAGATATTATATAGGCATATCGGTTTCGTTAACGTACGACTCGAACACTTACATCAGGCCGCGTCGGGCAGTAGGTACGGTAGGTACAGCTGTCTGAGCCACGGTATCGATGGGTACTGGTACTGTTAGCCGGGGCACTCCCATCTATTGTTTCCGACAAAAGTTATGTTGCCCTCCTTTTTTTCCACATGAGGTTCTTAATTACCCAGACCAAGCGTGTCACGCTCAATTGGGAAATACGTTTTGTCAAATAAGCCCACAGCAGTGATCTTGGTGTCATTTAAAAGAGCTTGAATAATTCTTTTAGAAAGTATAACTTTTTAATGAAGGTTTTGTTGAAAATGTTTGCAAAAAATTAGAATGAAAAAAGAGAATTAAAAAAATGCACAAAATTTAAGGAAAAAACATTTTTTCTTTAAAAGCTTCCTTGCCATACGTCTAGACCTAGCTTTTGCTTGAAAAGCCGTGAACAACTGTCAAAGACATCAAAGTATCCAATTCCGGTCAAAGTTTGACTGCCCCTACCATCAATGTCTTTTTTGGCAAAATTTGTGCCAAATTTGATGATTTTTAGCCTTTTTGAGACCAAATTTTGAAAAAAATGTAAGTTCTGATCGCAATACACCTACCGTACGCAAAATGTATCGTAAGAAAGGCCAAGCCATGTACTTTCAATTGATATTAGAAAGATCAAGTACTCCCCTCTTTAATTACATTTAATTTAGGTTATTATCGAGCATTTTTTTCTTTTAATTAGACACTTTGGTCTAGTGGCAAATCTTAGCGCACAGCACGCGATGGCCCGAGCTCGAACTTGCACTGGACTACGTGGCTTTCCTTTTTCCGCTAGTAATTACAGCGGTGATTATTTTTTTTTTTATTTTCATCGTTTTTGCATGTTTTGCTTTAAGAAAAAAATTAGACTGGTATCAATGGAAAGGAAATCTCACAAACAATCTAAATATGTAAACAAATCCTCATTTTTCATTATTCACAAGAAAAACACAAGCTCAAAAAAACTGCCCTAATTTGGCCTAAAATGTGCAAATTTGCATATTTTTGTCGATAATTTCTTTGATTAGACTTTTTTATTTAAAAGTTTATTGTCTTAACATTCATAGAAACTAAACTTGTGGCGGTAGAAAACGAAAAAATAGTTGTGAAAATTAATTTTGAAAACAGAATTCCCCCGATAATTTTTTTTTTCTTTACGTTTTAAACCCATGGGTCTTGAAGGGTTTAAGTTGGCTTCACGCTGAGCATAGCATTACATTGCACAAACATAACGCATTTGAGCGCTAGTGTCAACTTGTAGGCTCATACTTACCACGCCTGGGCGCAAATCCTGGTGAAGTGCATTGTGGTGCGCAAAGTGCTGCGCATATTTCTTTTTTTACATATTGGATTTTTTCTTCCTCATGATTTGTTTTTTATTCATATATATTTGTTTGTACTTGGACATTTCTGTTTCTATGATTAACAGATAAAGGGCTGTCTGCACTTATATCTCTGTTTAAAGATATATTACTGTTTTATAGATATAGTAATATCTATTTATTTAGATGAAAACAAAACTATTTGGAGATATATTATCTGTTTGTAAAGTATTTTTATATTCTTTGTTATTGTAGTGGAACATTGTGTGTTATAAGATCTTATCGATTTTTTTGTTGTTTTCTCTTCATTATTCTCTAAAATTCCATTCGATATAGTTCGTATTATTTATTTTCTTTTGTATTGTTTTCTTTTTATTTATTTCATATTCAATTTATATTTTCCTTAATTAGATACATTTCATTACGAATAAATCTCGCAATAAATATTCAGTCTTCATATCCGCAGAATCGTGGATTTCTGCGGGTGCTATTTTAAGACTCCAGCCCTACGCAAGTAAGTTATACCACCACGCCCATCATTTAATCTAAGCAATCAGGAATTATTTGGATTTTGAAGGATAATTAAATCATGCGGTTGGTAGTATTTTCCTAGGTGTATCGTTTGCACACCAATCATGAAAGAAATGGACTGGAAATGCATAGCGTGAGTTATTCGTCATATTTTTTTTGTATTGCTTTCTTTTTTATTCATTTCATTTTTAAATTATATTTTTCTGCTTATTTATTTTTCTTTTTAATTTACTTTGTATTGAAATCTTTTTATTTATTTTCTTTCCAAAGTTTTTTTTTTTTTTTTTTTTATTAGATACATTTCTTTTTTATTGGTTTTTTTTTTTTTTTCCAATTTTAATTCATGTTTCTTACTTTTTTTTTCTTTTTAATTTTTTCCCAAACGACCGCCTATAGACGAGAACACAATTACAACGTACGGACAGACATAACATCGACAACCAAGTCAATTTCCATCGCCTTTGATAACCAGTTGTGGTGCACTGGCGTGTCTACCCACCCCAGGATTGAACCCAGGGCCTCGTGGTTTGTAGACAGGTATGATAACCGCTACACCACAGTTGGTAGACACACAAAGTCATCATTATAGACCCAGTAATATAGACTAGTTATGAATATGTGACAGGATAATGCTCCTTAAGGGAATAGTCACACCATTTTCTTTGACGACTTTTAGGGAGGATCAGAGGGAGGGCTGTACCAGTGTACATTTTGTATATTGGCTTGCATTGGAGTTATGGAAGTATATATAACAATTAGTAAATCAACAGGAGAGCATACTCATTCGAACTAACTTTTTTTTATAATATAGCCACTACTTGCTCCTTCAGTCCTTGATTTCTTTTCTCCTGGCTCGTTGAAGTTCAACATCCTGGGCAAGTACCCTTAAATAAATTGCCTAATAAGAATCCACAGATTGTATTCGAGTAATAGCAAAAACAGAAAATTACAATCGAATACACCATTATAATCATTAATGAAAACTTTAAAGTCAATGTGATTGATGACTTAAAGACTAAACTTCTTAGGTTGGTTAAATAAACTTAATGACTATTTGATGTACTTCATCTATCTTGCGTATGACAGTATATATATATATATATATATATATATATATATATATATATATATATATATATATATATATATATATATATATATATATATATATATATATATATATATATATAATATATATATATATATATATATATATATATATATATATATATATATATATATATATATATATATATATATATATATATATATATATATATATATATATATATATATATATATATATATATATATATATATATATATATATATGTTGGTTAAAAAACAATATATTATGGAAAAGAAAACTGATTGTTACACGGACTTGCCATGAAAAGGTAGTGATACATTTTCTCTTGCAAAATGGGCATGTGCATGCGGTCACTTTAAGTGGTCGTTCAACTCAACCAAATAAAAGCTGTTATATAAAACGGTTTTAGCAGCATGCCTGGTATGATTGAACAGCTTTCAGAAGAGAATCAAGACTAAGTAAGACATGCCGAAGAAGAGTAAAAACAAACAGTGAGACTTGGATGGAAAATTAGTCTGAATTGATCGATTAATTATTATTTTTATTATTTTGTGTGTGAAGAAATTGCTGAATTGAGAGTAAACAAATTGACTTCAAAGAGAAACATTTCCAAAGATAGCCTAATTTCAAGAGCTCATCGTATTCATTCATCAAGCAGATATATGTGATGGATGTATTATTATGACCAAATGATTGATGAACTCTGTATACTATACTGCTATAGGCAGATATATGGAACAATTAGTTCTGTATTCGTCTAACGGATACCCAGAGCATTAAATGTAAATGAATTTATTTTCATTCACGGTTTCGTATAACTCTACTAGTCTGTAGGTGATATTGATGATAAGATCCTGATCTATAGTAACATATCCCCGGCTTACGATTTGTTGTGGCAAAAATAAAAAAAGAGACTATAAAATGGGAAACTGCATGAAAAGACAAATTTGAAAAGAGCACACCAGTCAGGATAATCCAAGAACATATAAAGGCAGAGCGTTATTTATAATGTGAGAATAAGAACGTTTTAAAATATTTTTTAAACAAAGATTTTGAAGCTAATGCATCTATATAGGAAGGGAGAGAATTCCAGAGTTTGGGACCTATAAAACGAATGGAATGTTGAAAAGAGGAAAGCCTATTTAGTGGGAGACTAAGTTGATAAGTTTAAAATATTAATTTAAAATAAGTGGCCGCGGTTAACCACACGTAATCTGAAAGCATGGTCTCCTATACCTACTGACATTCTTGGTTTTCCGGCTCTGCTCCTTAAAGTTTTAAACAGTCAGACCCGACCTGATAAATAACCAGGTCGGGTCAGATTTTTCCTCTGTATTTTCTTTATTCTGAAAAAGTTAGTTGTTGTGGAAGTTGGTGCTGAGTATTATATTAGCAATGGATGAAGTCTTTATTGTGTGGTTATTTTAATTAAGATAAAGTGGTCTCACTATTTGCTACAGTAAGGTTGTGGTTATGATTTGCTGGAACAAATTTTTAAGGAGAAGGACAAGTCATGGTTCATCGTTCTATTTTGTCGGCCACTTGTATATACCTGGTATACTAGCTATAACCAGACATACTCGCATGATATACTTGGATTGGTGTGGAAATACATGTTTTTGATTTAACATATTACCCCTAAAAAGTCTTCACTATACACCTTTTAATATGGCCACCGAAACAGACTTGAGACTGTGGGCCGGAACCAATAGCAAGTGCCCATCGGCTAAGGAGGTATAAGGGGTATATTCTAAAACTATAACTTTGCAAACTATTGTGGCCATGACCGCCGGTGTAAAGGTAAATCCCCTCTCCCCCAGTAAATTTTGGCCCCCGGCCCATCTGGGCCCCCAGACAATTAAGCCGTAGCCGTCCAGTAAATTTGGTCCCCCCTCATAGCAAAACGGTCCGCTAGGAAATTTAGGCCCGGCCCTTCTTTCCTATAAAATTTGAAGACATCAACTTGTCCACCTTTTGCAAGAAAAAGCCCTTCTTCTCCCTTTACACTAAATCTCACTGCCGTTTTGCATAAAGCACGCCTTTTTTTCTTTTTTTCTTTAGTGTATTAGCTTACCACTTCTTATCACTTTTTAGTTTCACACTTCAGTACACAAAATTAATTGAAGGAACCGTACAGACACACCTCAGTAAATTACCTAGTAAAATCAGTCCAGAGGGGACCAAATTCACTAGGCATTCCTTAAGAAATAAGACCGGAGGGCCCAAATTTACAAAGTGGGGAAAGATGGGGGGTTACTATTACCCGGCCCCTGTATTTAAACGCACATATGGCATCATTCTATCATTATTGAAATGAAGAAAATTCCATTGCAAAATAATTAATTAAAACATTTTAGCTGAAATCCATATATATATATATATATATATATATATATATATATATATATATATATATATATATATATATATATATATATATATATATATATATATATATATATATATATATATATATATATATATATATATATATATATATATATATATATATATATATATATATATATATATATATATATATATATATATATATATATATATATATATATATATATATATATGTATATATATACATATATATATATATATATATATATATATATATATATATATATATATATATATATATATATATATATATATATATATATATATATATATATATATATATATATATATATATATATATATATATATATATATATATATATATATATATATATATATATATATATATATATATATATATATATATATATATATATATATATATATATATATATATATATATATATATATATATATATATATATATATATATATATATATATATATATATATATATATGTATATACATACGTAAGAAGAACAACATGTGAGAAGCAATTGAAAGTCGCTTCGTATTTTCTGTCTTTTTTTCTGTGTATGGAATAATAAATTTCATTGCGGGACTATGCAAATGTTGTGGTTGGTATAAGGACCATGCGTTAGACCCAAATGTGTTAATATGGGACCATCAAAGAACAACAAATCAAGAAGTTCTTCTAATCACACCAACGACGCAATGCAAGCCGATATAAGATACGCCCTACGAACACATCCAGGTTCCAATGCAGAAGACATACCGAAAGCTAGGGCCGATTGTTCGAACTCATCCGAGCAGAAGATAGAGGAAAAGCTTAACCTGATTATTTCACAGCAGCAAAAAATGTCTGAAGAACAGATGGAGATCAAAAAGCAACTGAATGCTTTAAGTACAATCCCTACTCAACTAAACTCGCTAAAAGTAAGTTTAGACTCTGTTAATTCTAAAATAACGGACATTGAAAATTATGTAGACATGTTAAATCACGAAGTAGAGGTTTGCAAAGATGAACTTAAGCACAAAGCTAACACAGATGAATTTTCACAACTGAAAACAAAATTTGAGCAATTGTCATTGAAATATGACAAAAAGATAGATGACCTAGAGAACCGTTCGAGAACTTGAGGATTAATGTGGTGATATACAATGTCCCAGAGAATAGTGAAGACACAGGCTGGAATAAGTGTGAAAACTTTGTAAAAAAGGAAATTTTCAAAGACCTCTTGAAAATTGAAAATGCTGAAGATATAGCCATTGTGAGGGCCCACCGTACCCCGGGAATTCTTACTGCCGGCAGAACTGCCTCCAACCATAGAAAAAGAAAAAACACGCCCTATTCACGTCATGTTCAGAGATTACAAGGATCGTGAAATGGTTCTAAGACTCGCACCGAAGATGCTGAAAGATACACTCCTCCAAGATAATAAATTGTTTATAAGTGATGACGTCTCAGCCGTGGTACGGGACGAGAGGAAACGCCTGAGATTCTTACTTCCCGAGATAAGACGACGGCCAGGGGTGAATTACGCCTATGTCCCACTCAGAATCCCCCCTTGCATCATGGCGGTTTGTGACGACGGTAGACGAGAAAAAATAGATCTCCCGCGATAATTGATGAATCAGTGAAACCCGAATCCTTGTTTGCTTTCATAAAGTTTGACTAGATTTGTCTATACGTCCTTTACCAGTTTTTTTTTTCTTTTTACTCATACTGACATGAAAAGTCCATACACAGATGGTTTTTTGTTTAAGTTGTTGAAATTTGATGCAGTTTGGACGACGCACCATTTATACAGTGTATAGTACCTTACCATGATTGGTTGCGCTATCAAGTGTTTGCAACTATCTGTAAAAACATCGCTTCCATTTTTAAGATACAAAAAAAAATTATGCAACAGTTCAAAAAAAACAAACATTGTATTTATATCATCTATGAAGTTTTTTATTACGAAAATTTAAAGCTTACCAAATGTTCGTGTGTAATGCTTTATACAGTTGTAGTAAAGTTTTTTTTTATATATTCATACTATTTTTTGCATGGGCTTGATGAATAATGATATCAAGATCTGTACCCTAAATGTTAGGGGCATCCAGAACAAAATTAAGAGAAGACAATGCTTTGCCTGGCTCCATAATAATAAATTCGATTTTATATCTCTACAAGAAACTCACAGCTCTGTAAGCTGTGAGAAATATTGGCGAAGTGAATGGGGAGGACCTGTCTTCTTTTCGCATGGTACCACCTCAAGTCGTGGTGTTTGCATTTTGTGCAACCTCAAGCGTGCATTTGATTTGCACAGAACCAGTAAACAGGTATTGATGGTAGAGTTCTAAATCTCGATATTGAGTTTGATGAACTACGTTTCACTTTTTTAAACATCTATGCCCCCAATAATGACGATCCGAATTTTTTTGACAATGTTCATATAACTTCGTACATGTATCACAATGATTATATGATTGTTGGTGGTGATTTTAATTTGGTTTTTGATTTAGAACTTGACAAATCAGGGGGTAATACTGCTACTCATTTTAATGCTCGTAAAGTACTGTTAGATATAATGTTTGATCTTGACCTTGTTGATATTTTTAAGGAACGTTCTCCTTATAAGAAGTTTATTACTTGGTTTTCAAACAGCGGTAGTAATATACATTGTCGTTTAGATTTTGTCCTTACCAGTTGCAATATCCTTTGCACGACTAACGATATTTTTACCCTTCCTAGCCTCAATTCTGATCACTCAGCCGTCATCTTCTGCTTCAGTCCGAATTATGAGTCTTGTGGAAGGGGGTATTGGAAATTTATTGTTTCGCTTCTAACTGACGCAAGCTATGTGACGATGATCAAAAATGTCATTCAGCATACTTTGCATACTTACAGACACCTTAATCCCAATGCTGTTTTTGACTTAATCAAATATCGAGTAAGGTCTGAGACAATGAGTTATTCAAGCGTGAAAGCCCGTCAACATAGAATTGATGAAAAAAATGTAATGAATAATGTTGTTCTTTTAGGGGAAAATTATATCCAAAATCCTATCCCTGATACTAAAGCTAATCTTGATAAAGCAAAACAGGAACTCAAAGATATATATGACAGGAAAATCAAGGGTATCATAATCCGTTCTCGCGCAAGGTGGTCGGAAGAAGGTGAGCGGAATACTAGCTATTTCTTAAACCTAGAAAATCGTAATCGGAAGTATAATGTTATTCGTAAATTAGATCGTGGTGATGGCCAATTCATTACCAGTACTAAGGATATATTAAAACTAAGGAAAGATTATTTCAGTAATATTTACAAGTCTTCTTTTGTGGACAATTCGAAATATGTGTTTTTATCTTCTTATTTTGATGATTTACCGGCCTCCGTAAAACTAAGTGATAACGAGCGTGACTCTTGTGAAGGCTTTCTTACATATAAAGAATGTAAATAAGCGGTTTTTTCTACGAAACTAAATAAATCTCCTGGTACCGATGGGCTACCAATTGAATTTTATAAAACCTTTTGGGATGATATTGGTAGTATGGTAGTACAGTCGCTAAATTTTGCTTTTTTTCTGTGGTCATTTAACTCATGAGCAAGGTAGAAGTGTTATTTCATTAATTCCCAAACCCGATAAAGATTCAACGAAACTAGAGAAATGGAGACCTATCTCACTGCTTAATGTGGATTACAAAATCGCAGACAAGTGCATCGCTGAGCGAATGAAATATGTTTTAGATGTTATAGTGAGTCATGATCAAACCGGTTTTCTTAAAAACCGGTATATGGGGGAAAACGTTCGTATCATTCTTGACATTATAGATTTTACCTATGAAAATAATATTCCAGGCTTTCTTCTTTTTTTAGACTTTCGTAAAGCTTTTGATACCCTTGAATGGCCATTCTTGTTTAAAACTCTGGATCATTTTCACTTTGGTAATGACATTAAACGCTGGATCAAAACCCTTTATTCTATTCCTACTTCTTGTGCTTTAAACAATGGACATTCCTCAGGTTTCTTCAAAATAACTCGTGGTGTAAGGCAAGGGTGTCCATTGAGTCCATACTTGTTTAGCGAACCGCTATGCTCTCCTCAAAATTTTCAGGCTCACCATTCGTGCCAAGCTTGACTATGGCAATATTGTTTACTGTGTCGCTCACAACTCATACCTCAACCACATTAACACCATCCAAAATGAAGCCCTCAGGCTTTGTCTAGGAGCCTACAGGACCTCCCCAATCACTAGCCTTCATGTTGAAGCCAACGAACCCCCCTTTCTACTTAGATGTAAAAAGCTTAGCCTCTCCTATGCTTTTAGAGTCCTCACCAACACCCAGAACCCTGTTTACAACCTCATTAGGTACCCCAATTTCTCCTCCCTCTTTGATAGGACTAAAACCCTATCGCCCCCTTCAGCTTACGCATTAAATCAGACCTCTTTCAACTTGGCATCAACCCCGCCACTCTCGGCACCTATTCCTGGCCCATTTTTCCGCCTTGGGCCACCCTCTTCCTTCTGTCCACCTAGACCTCTCCACTTATAACAAATCTCAAACTCACCCTAATCTCTTCATCAATCTCCACAACCAAATCAAAGACCAACTCTCAAATTACACCTCCCATCTATACTGATGGCTCCAAGGAAGGCAACAAGACAGCTGCTGCTGCCATCATCCAAGACATCACCCTCAGTAGCAGACTTCCTGACCACTCATCCATCTTTTCAGCCGAGGCTAAGGCCATTCTCCTCGCCCTCAACTTTATTGAGTACTCTCCTCTTAGTCACTTTGCCATTTTCTCTGACTCAAAGGCTGTTCTTACTTCATTACTCAATCCTAAATGGGATAACCTCACCTGCCACCTCCTCCTCCGGAAACTCTTTTCTCCCACCCTCTGCAGGAAAAGTGTTCTTTTCTTCGGGATACCCAGCCATGTTGGCATCCCTGGCAATGACAGGGCTGATACAGCCGCTTGCCCTTAACCTCCTCCCTTCCCCTTTTCCCAAAACCCTCTCTGACATCAAACCGCTTATCGCTTCTCTTGTTCGTGACCGCTGGCAAAGCTTATGGAACTTCCAAATTGATAACAAACTCCATGTTATCCAGCCCACAATCCGATCAAATCCACCATTAACAACCTTTCTCGTATCGACAACGTTCATATTACCCGTCTTAGAATTGGTCACACCCACCTCACTCACTCCCACCTCCTTATTGGTTCCCCCAACCCTCTGTAACAATTGCCCTGCATCCTTACAATCCATCACGTTCTCCTTGCTTGCCCCTGTACAACCTTCCCAGAGCTTCTCTCGCTCCCCACAACTCAATTGCTGAGTTCTTCCAAAAAATCCTCCAGATAAAATAGTCTCCTTCCTCCAGCATGCATCCCTCTACAATCATATTTAATCCTCCTCTTCCACCCCTCTCTACTCTGTTTTTAGTTTTACCCATCTCTCGATCACAGCTTTCTGGCTTTTGTTCTTGAATTTCTCTCATTCCTCCCCTGGTCTCTTTCCTTACTACCTCTAAAATGATCTGACCTCTCAGGCACAATTTGACCTTCGTTGTCGTGGTGCCGTTAAGACCTCATCAAACAAACAAACAAACATACTTGTTTATCCTTTGTATAGAGATTATGTCTATTGTATTACGTCATAACGATGATTATATTGGTATACATGTTTACAATACTGAAGTTAAGTTAACTCAATATGCGGATGATACAACTTTGATTTTAAATAACAACGTATCTTCTTTAAAGCTGTTTTAGAAATGCTTCATGATTTCGCCCAGGTTTCTGGGCTCACTATCAATTCATCTAAATCTAATTTATTTCCATTTGGACCGTTTGTTAAGAATGTCCCCCCTCGTTTTAAAAATTACGGTTTTAAGATAACACATGGGCCATTAAGATACCTAACTGCCTAAGTATTAATATAACCCACCAGAAAGCTGATCTTTATAGTCTCAATTATCTACCCAAGTTGTCTCGTCTCAAAACTCAGCTCAACCTTTAGTCTCAACGAGATCTCACCCCTTTGGGGAAAATTACATTAATTAAAACTTTTGGGCTATCCCAACTTGTTTATCTTATTTCTGTTCTACCTAACCCAAATATCAGTTTTCTTAAAGAAGTAAATACTTTTCTTTTCAAGTTTATATGGTCGGGAAACCAGACAAAGTACGTCGTGATGACTATGTGCCTCCCTTATAATCAGGAGGTTTAAATATGATTGATCTGTATAATTTATTCATGCCATTAAATTATCGTGGGTGAAGAGGTTTATTGATACTATGTTTAAGCCATGAAAATTATTTTTTGACTTCTATCTCAGTAAAATTGGCAAAGATTTTATATTCAGATGCAATTTCAGTGAATTTGATGTTGTTAAGATTCTAATCAATTTGTGAGAGATGTGTGTATCTCATCGAGCAAATTAAGTCATGTCAAACCTACCTGTAATTTTAACTCCAAAATTATTTGGAACAATCATTCTATTCGTATTGGCAATTCTACAGTTTTTAGTAATAATTATGTCTTAAAGGGTGTTAAATATATTTCAGATCTCTATTCCAGCGCTGGTCATATCTATAATTTTGAATCTTTTAATGATGTTTATGATATAAATTTTAAGGATTTTACATTTTCTATGGGTTGATCTCTGCCATTCTAAGCAATGGAAATCTGATATTTTGTACCTTTCAGAGGAAAATACCTTCTTATCAAGAAAACGTTTTAAGTAACATTGTAAGGTTAATAAAGTCACAAAGTGGAGTTAAAATCATTTATGTCATTCAAACAGGGCGACACATATTACTAAATATTACTGGGATCGTTTTTTTGATATGAATGACACAGAATGGCAGGTTATTTTTTCTAATTGTTTTATAGCAGTCCGCGAAACAAAAATCCATGATTTCCAATATAAACTCATTCACAAAATACTTTCTGTAAATAGTTACCTCCACAAGTTAAAAGTACTAGATAATGACCTTTGTTCCTTTTGTGGTAATGACAGTGAAACCCTCAAGCATCTATTTTGGTCATGTAATATTTCATCTAAGTTTTGGAATGACGTTTTTGTTGATATTTTAAGTGATGTAACTTCAACTTTGAATTATAAAGTTATTGCTTTTGGTTATACTGATGAAAACTATTCTAAATACAATTACATTATTTTTCACGCTAAATATTTTATTTTCACATGTAAATATACCAATACCATACCCACTCTTTATAGATTTAAAACAGCTATAAAGATGATGTTCGTGATGGAAAGAAACTTTTATCTTAAAAAAGAGAAGTTATGATTATTTTTCATTGTTTAAAGATACATTTTTGAAAGTAACAGTAATTCATAATTTCCATTTTTTTTTTTTTTTCTTTGAAATTGTTTGCTTTGTAAAAACCGTCACTTTTTGTATATTTCTTAGCTGTTGATTGTTATTGTTTTTGGAAGATAAATAAATATGTTAAAAAAGAAAAAGATAATAAATGAATATATATATATATATATATATATATATATATATATATATATATATATATATATATATATATATATATATATATATATATATATATATATATATATATATATATATATATATATATATATATATATATATGTATATACTATACTATATATATATATATATATATATATATATATATATATATATATATATATATATATAGGTTATATATATATATATATATATATATATATATATATATATATATATATATATATATATATATATATATATATATATATATATATATATATATATATATATATATATATATATATATATATATATATATATATATATATATATATATATATATATATATATAGTATATATATATATATATATATATATATATATATATATATATATATATATATATATATATATATATATATATATATATATATATATATATATATATATATATATATATATATATATATATATATATATATATATATATATATATATATATATATATATATATATATATATATATATATATATATATATATATATATATATATATATATATATATATATATATATATATATATATGTATATATATATATATATATATATATATATATATATATATATATATATATATATATATATATATATATATATATATATATATATATATATATATATATATATATATATATATATATATATATATATATATATATATATATATATATATATATATATATATATATATATATATATATATATAGGTTATATATATATATATATATATATATGGGATATACCAATACAATATATATAGTATATATATATATATATATATATATATTGATATACGCAGGGTCATGAGCAGCGCAATACCAAACAACAAGAGAAAAGTAAAGCAGTGGCTGGATGATACGGAATGAATGCGCGTATTAAAGTTTAAAAATCTAATAAGCCGTAAGTTAGACATGACATATACGTTATATCCTGCGCTAAGACAGTAAGAATAGAAATGATAATTCAACCCCTGACAGGAGTATATTTAAACCGTGTGTTTTATGTGGTAAAATATTTTTACAAAAAAATATTTTGGTACTCCGACTTTAACTGTTTAATAAGCTTATTCATGGAATATGAGATTGAACCACATACCTTACAACATTACAATCTCGGTGAAGAATTTAAATACACAATTGTCCTCAGCCATCTGTGATGATTCATAGCAAACATAATTTTGTTTTCCTATTGAAGTGGATGCACAGTGTATAATTACTCCAATATGGTGCACTAAGCTGCTAATAAACACATTCTTTCTCTTTTCCGTTATATCCTGTCAATAATATTTTACAGACTCGAAAGCGTGAAAGCATCAATTGAAATACTTATTTCATTACAATATGAAAATATGACTTTCGTGGAGATTATACTACCTCAATGGCGATTATACGAGAGCTCCATTTGAGACTCTTCAACGGGACGGTGTGCTTGATCACCTCTCCTTAAATAATGAATATTATTTAAACGTTTTCATTAGCCATTAAGAAATGAACTTCCAAACTTATTTCTGAGGACGTATAACAAGTGTGATTCATGTAGTCAGGTTGTTTTGCTCATTAGACTCGGCGATAGTTGTGGAAGTGAACGTGAACGTTAACTAAGTTCTCAGTGTCTTTTAGGGAGTCACGGTATATCTGTGAACGAAATGTCGCTGAAAGATTTTTGTCCAGACAAAATACGCGGGGTCAAAATGCTGGTAAACAGAGTCAACCGTTTCGATAGCAACTCAGTGGTATCAGGAATTGGTTACTTCAGTGCTACGTAACAAATCCCTGGTGGAATCAACGAAATAATTGATATTTTCCCTACAACGTCACTTTACG
>JAIGNY010004484.1:55000-125000 GCA_020152595.1 Chiridota heheva
TAGAAACTTTGGTATAAGGGCCAGGGGAGAAGCTCCCGCGGAAGCTTTGAATTTTTTAAATTTTATTTTGCCCCAAAATAGCTAAGAATCAACACAAAGTTCAAAAATTTAATTGATAAACTCTCGCTTAAAATCTACGTTGCCATTTCTAAACAAGCAGAAGATAAATTTTCCCTGTAAATTGCGAGAAATCTGGTAATATTGTGGGGTTCATGAAGATTTCTTGTTTTTGATGCCCCAAAATTTTCATTCAACTTAAATTACCAAAATGTAAATGAAAAATCGTTGGTCGTGGGAAGGGATCCAGGGAAAGAACTCTCGCTTAAGGGCCCCTTGGAAGGGGTTCCAGAGGCGAAGCCCCCCTGAAGCTCTGAATATTTTTTTGTTTCATTACCCCAAAGTGGCTTAAAATCAACGCAGAACTCAAAAATGCAATCGACCGAAAAGAAGAAAATGAGAAATTCTCATGTTATTCAGATAAGTATCTGTTGGGTTACCATTTCTAAACAAGAGAACATTCGGTCAAAAGGATCATGGACGCAGCAGTCTGATAGAGTAACTTTTCTGAAAATTTCTTGTTATTGATGCCCACCGTGGCACATGATCATCGGGGATATGGATTCTAAACGTGTGTGGGCGTGCATCTTTCATATATACATCTCACTTGCCCAACCTTCCAACCCGAGCCCAATCGGCATCATGCTGCGTCGAGTGGACCTACATAATTATGATATCTGTATGTAGACGATTTAACCATGATTGAGATGTATCTCTGACTCCAACAGTACATACGACATTTTAATTCTCTGCCCGACTAAGTGCTCAAGTATGATGTTGACAGTATCATGATGCCGAGCCGGAGGACATCAGCATTCTGATAGATAGACGATTTGGGCATGATTGAAATATATCTCTGATTGAAACAGTACATCTGACAGTTTACATATCTGTGCCCAACCAAGTGCCCAAGTGTAATGTTGTCAGCAGTATGATGCCAAGTCGGCTGTCGGGGGACATAATTCCGACATCTAGCTGAGTCGGGAATTATTGAGATATATTCTGATACAAGTGCATCCGACATTTTACATCTCTGCCCGACTAAGATCGGTTTCCGGCCAATCGGGGGATGATGGGTGGGAGGGGGGAGGAAAGGGGGCGCTATTGGGACTCGCACGACCATAAACATAACAAAACAACTATTATTTTATCCAGAATATTTTAAAAGTATTCATTTTGTCTTTTTGCGAAGAAACAAAAACATAAAGGTAAAAAAAAAACAATTTACCTACATTTGCTTTATTTCAATAATGGGCCATTTTTTTGCCCGAGAAAATGATTGAAAATGAAATTGCCTGATAAAAAAAGTTTTCCAGGGGAGGTTTTTAGCCCCCACACACTTCCTTTAAGTTACGCCCCTGGGGAAAGGGGTGATAGCTCTTGGACTTGACTAAGACGGAGCACTGAAGGATGACAATTGAGTAGCGGGACTAACGGCTAAGCAGCTGTGAGGATCGAACATGGGATATAGGTTATCTTATTGCCCGTCCGAACACAACACTTGATAATCAAATTCACGGAGACTGTCATTAATATTGTAATATATAGGCTTCGGTCATTAGCATGGTATAAACTTTCCCTATAATCAGCTACACTGCTTGAAATTTTCGTGGGTGCGTCTTTCCGCCCAAGACTTACATTATTAATTTCCTACACATTAAATTGAAGTAGACTATTAAGCTGAGCAACTAGTCAAGAAGAGTCTTAAAGTCCGAAATAACATAAACACAACTGCGTAAGGTGGTGGAGCTACACCGTGGCAGAAACCGGGGCCTCGAGTCCGACCCCAAGGGGGCCTCCAGCAAAATGAATCGAAAAAATTTAAAGAAGAAGATGAAAATAACCTAATTTTCCAATGAACATATAAAAGAGATGGACATTTTTATTTATCATCCAGTCGAGACCCTTTAAGTTCTCAAAAATTTGGACTAATAAAATAATTTGGGCCACTATATCAATACAAATATGTCCCCTCATCCAATTTTACCATCTCCAAATTGTTGAATTCGCGTTGCTAGCAGTGGAGGCCTCCGCCCCCCTCCCCTTTTCTCTTAATTGTCCGGGGCCTCCTGCCCCGGCGTTACGACACCACTGCATGAAGAACATATGGTAGTATGGTGAACAAAGTACTCCAAAATCCAAGGCCGTTTTTAGCAGTATAGCCCATCACGGAAGGAAATATTCATGTTGAACAGTTGAAAGTTGTAACAGACATATGTTACCGTCCATGAATCAGGCTGGCAGTGGCATCACATCCGCTTATTCTTCAGTTTTAGTGCATCATATAATGTTAGGAGTTTTGGGTGATTCTGGTGAAGTTACTGTAATTACCACTAGGATAGCTTCAATAAGTAACACTTAAATTAATTTTCAATAATATGAACTTACACAATGGACTAAAAAAAAAGTGAGGACGCAACGTCACTCCATAGGCTCTCTAAGCCAGTCATGTTTGAAGAAATTTGCAACTTCTGTAAGAAATATTCTCGTGAATTTTCATTTTTATGATAACAATTAAGTGACTAAAAAACAATTCGGTGTAACAGTGTAACAATTATGTTGATATCTTTTCCCGGTAATGAGTTACTGCATTTAAAAGATTGAGCGAGTGTGTTAAAAAATGACCTCACAGTATACAGTGTGATGTCATAAATATATAAAGGCAAATCCAATAATTTTTGTTTACTTCTTTGAAAATTAATGGCTTCTTTGAAAATTACCGGATGGATTTTTTGTTTAATTGTTGAGATAGGGTATAGCATGCACTTTATAGGAACGTGCTTTGCCCATCTGGTCATGAACCTTACACTAGTTAACTTAGTAAACAGGTCCAAAAAAAGCGTTTTGTTTTGTTTTAAAAAATACTTAAGAATTGTCTTGGATCTGCCTTTATTTGTTTATGACATTACACTTTACACTGCAAGGTCACAATGATGAAATCTTTAAAATGTAATATCTTCAAAACGAAAGGAAATATTAACAGATCAACATTGTTTTTACACCAAATTGCTTCTTAGTACTTTGTCATAAATTAAAATGAAAATTCATCGGAATATTCCGTTAAAACTCTGCAACTTCAAAAGGGAATACGATAACAAAGCACATTATTAACTCATTGTCTTAATAATATATTGTTATTTCGATCATCAAGCCAAACCTCCATTCAAAAGAGCATGAAACAAAGATGATTCAAAGTAAATATAATATTCGTAGTCTCGAAACTGAAAGTTCACTTGTATGATTGCAAAATGAAGATAACTAATAAAAGTCAGTATACGCTATTCCGAATCCAAATGATTCATTTCATTCTCGTCTTGCCTCAAGGAAGTCAAAGAATTGTTCATATTTTGATGGTATTTTTCAATACGCTCAAAACTATTACCTGAAAGATTAGAAATTCACACCATTCTATTGAAATACGTTACAGAAGGCAAAATCCCACATCCTTTCCCCGTGGTAATCTTTTGAGAGTGAATGCATGATAAAAGAGGATAATAAATTTGTTACATTTTTGTACGTCACAAAATCCCTGGAGCTTTGAATGAAATAAGAGAAGTTTATTTACTCACTTTATACGCTGATTAGATAGGCCTATAGCACAAGTTTTTCTTCCCTGTTAATTCGCCAAGCAATCAGCAATTCCGTTCTGCGATTAATAGGGTTTTTCCTGAAACCATGTTTTATATGTTTTTTTTGTATACATTTACCGGTATTTTTGTCACTTCCTTGATCAGTTGGTGATAAAAACTAACAATTGTCTTAACAATGTATAGTAGGCAAGAACAACATGTTCCAGATCAAACGATCATGCATCATATCAACTTATCAATAATAAAACAAGTTTGATTAAATTATAGATTGTGCTTATTTATGATACGAGGAAATAAAGTTTTGAACCTTTGTATATCAGTCTGGAAGCATGCCTATAAATTGGAACATTTAAAACACACGAGAATATTAAAGTCATGCAGTCATATTGTTCAGATGTTGCAATAAAATGTCATAGTTTCTAATTTATGTATTTGAAATATTAAAAATCATTGTGTTAAAAAACATTTTTTTCAAAATGGCCGTTTCGCGCCTAAAAGCTTAACTCTATTGTCTATTTGTTTCCAATATTCAGATATTTCAAATACAATGTCGTGAACATATCAAATGGGAGTGGAAAAGTTGTAGCTATGACAGTAATGAAAGTATTTTCATGAGTTTTAATTTTCCCCTAGCAAATATATTTTCCCAGACGTATTTCAAGACTAGTAAACCTTCGGACTATCAGACTTTCGGACTATTGAGCCTTCGGACCAGTGGGCCTTTATTTCAGACTACTGAATCTTCGGACTAATGGGCCTTTGGACCAGTGGGCGGACATCGATTCATTCTAAAGACATAAAAGTGTCATCTTTTCACCATTGATTGTTATCATGAATGCCTTTACTGCTTTATGTGCACCCAAACTTGACAACACTTATCGATATGCGGAGTTTTAGTAACCCTATCATCATCATTCCCCCAGAAATCCTGCACCCCACCTGTGTATATAAATGACCGGCCACGTTTCAGATCGACAAGAAAAGTTATCTTCCTTCTTTACACCACTGAATGAAAGTTTTAGTAACCTCCCCGTCCTCATCTCCGATATCACTGGAAAGGTAAGTACCGAACCAACTATAATTGTTAAACTGTGATTGTGGCCCAACGCGCGAAACTCAAAAATTCTGATATGACCAAGTATTCATTGTTTTGGGTGAACACGTGACTTGTTCCATAAACACTCAATGGTATCTTAAAATTAAATTTTGTCACCACGCCCTACAATTGTTCTACCCCGGCCCAGCGCGCTGCGGTGAAATCAGTGGTGTAAAGCTAAATTGTGATTAGTGAGGGGGGGACTCTTCTCACCAGTGTTTAAAGTTATCGATCGACAGGCAACAATGCGTTACAATATCTGCTCCGAAATGTGCGACTATTATACAATTTTAATGTTGCCCAGCCACCGAATCTTCCCCTCCCCCTCCCTCCCCCGCTTCTACGCCACTGGATGAAAGGTAACTTGATATCAGGCGGTATCATTTGTTTTAAAAAGATAACACATTATGCAGAAGCTACAATTTCACTGTTTTGGATAAGCATCATGTTTCCTTCCTGTTCATGGAAATTGTTGTCCCTATCTAATCAAAACTTCATCAACATAAAAGGATATTGGCCGGCATGTATGAAGCACGGATATGTGTAGTATGAAGTATGGACTGTATATTAAAGTCTATGGTTTATATATTACACGCAGCTGATAAGATAAAGGAAAAGCCAATAAAGTTTTTGTAAGAAAATATAGACTGAAATTATAAACGTTATTATATACCATCTAATACGTGAGTAAAAACTGAAAAAAACACCTCTTCTTCAAATCTTGAATAAACAAAAATCATTTTCTAATGGTTTTGCCAGAGATACGATTACGCCATAGCCCATGCCAGGGCCCATGGAGACTCAGAGTGATAACTAAATTGATCATTATGCCACAGACATAAGATCAACATTTATTCACCTTACCTGGCCTGGGTCCATTTCCCCTTCACACTATACTGCTATAGCGAATCTTCAATCAGTCAATCAAGTTCACATCTGTGATAGGAAACAATCGAACATAGTGTCTTTCTTCCTTGAACCAAACGAATCTGCCACGGTTTGTGCTTTGCACAATACAATAAAAAGTTGGTTAATATATCCAAGGATGTTTTAGGGCGCTAAATCCCTGCAGACAAAAAGAATTGTAAATTAGGGCTGGCTAAGAATCCTGTATTTTTAAAGATCAGCAGTTGACAACCAAAGAAAGGCTGAAAGGAGAGGAATATGACTTACATGCATTTAAAAATGTTACATTTATGAGCCCCCCCCTTACACACACACACGTCACCAATGGGGGACGGGGGGTCAAAAATTCATCGATCGATGTGCCCCAAAACAGCGCCAAGACGAACAGAACGGGGAGAGTCTGGGGCCCTGTGGGCCGCTCCGGCAGTTTTTCACGCTTTGTGAGGCATATTAGACACTATTCAGGCGGCACCATGGTGGTGCGTATCGGTCATTGGCCGATGGACCGACTGGCCAGTCCGCCCCTGTACACCACTCTTCCGAGTAAATATATATGTTATATGATACATATTTACTTTAAAGACGAAAAGCCCAAGGTTTAAAAAAAAATCGTTTACACGTATGCGCATGATCAGAATGATGAGGAAAAATTACTTGTTTATGGTCTGCATTTTAGTGCTCCAGTATTACACATTACTATTATCATCATTATTATTGCAAATATTTATACTTATTTTACAAAGGCTCTAAGCGCACTACATATAACAAAAGTAAACAAAATCGATAAAAATGATCCAAACTAAATATACAGGATAAATCATATAGTGAACCCTTAAAGATTAAGTCAGGGGTCAAGCATCTTATCTTATATGAAAGAGGACTTTAAAAGAAACAAACTAGTGAAAAAAGCATTGCAAAATCTTATTCCGTTAAGGAGATATTTAAGTTCAAAGTTTGGTATCATTTTTGTAGAAATGACTGAAATTAGACTAGTTGTGATGTCACAGCCTTAGATTCCTCAAAATCTTGAACTATTTTAAAGAAAGTTTATTGAATGTTTTTACTATTTGAATTATTTTTACTCAAGTTTTCTTCAGGTGGTATATTATAAATACCCTTCCTAGATTCAGTTTTACTTCTTTTTTAAGCCAAAAAATTGCAGGACAAAATATGATAGAATATATAAAGACTTTGAGGAATATGAGGTTGTGACATCACAACTAGTCTGATTTCAGTCGTTTACAAATGATACGAAACTTTTAACTTAAATATTTCCTTAACGGAATAGGATTTTTGAATGCTTTCTTAACCATTTTGTTTCTTTTGAAGTCCTCTCTTATACAAGATAAACATGTTTAACTACTGACAGACTGAACTAATCCTTTAAACTGTAATATCGTAAGTGAATATAAAAATTACTGCGGCAATAAAACCTTAAAAAGTTAGATTCAATATCCTAAAATACATAATAAAATGATATCAAAAATAATGACATGAAAAGGTAAATGTATTTTAAATACATGTCCTCAAAATCAGGAATACAACCAAATAAGCAAAATTATAGACAAAGAATATCAATCATAAAAAGTTAACAAAAAATGGGTTTTAAGAAAACATTTAAAACCAGAAAAATGATCGATATTGCGGTTGTTTTCAAGTTTTACTACAATTATTCTTTTTCGCGAATCAAGTTGCACGGGATATTTTCTTAGTTCATGTATGACAGTTTAATAGAAAATATGATTCGCCGGCAGTGTGTTAAAGTTCAGTCCTTAGTCTTAAAAACTTGACAATTCCGATCCAGAAATGATCACAAATAAAGCCAATGCATAATCAAACTTAAAAGCAGTTTTATTTCCGACAAACAAGCTTATGCATACTTAATCAATCTAGTTTCCAAAATGATTGAAAACAACGAGATCAGAAGTAGTTACCACCACATTTCCCCACTTAATCGTATTTTATTTCCTTACAATAAATTGAAAATGAAAAAACTTTTTCGCATGAAATGTTCTTTACATGACTGCATGATAACATAAAAACTTGGAGGGGGCATTTAACTGCTAGCATGTTTTTCAGAAGATTACAAAAATCAGTAAAGAGGTATTTCCGATTCTGCGTATAATAAAGGGATAAAACAATTATTTTCATTATGCATACATAGGCGGCTATATGTCCTACCTAATGTAAGCTACTTTTAAGTATAAGTGCAACAAGTAGGCCCAGCGATGCCGGAACCATGGGGTCAAGTGGGTCCACTGCCTCCTTGCCCTAGAGAAATGGACGAAGGGGTCAGAAAGTGCCTTTTGAAAGATGGGGCGGACAACAGGCGGACGAGGGCAGGAGGTATCCTTTTAAAGTTAAGGGCGCACCGAGGCAGAGGTGCCCTTTTGAAAGTTATACAAAATTATTCTAGGCCATTCTTAAAGCTTGAAAATAAATTTGATAAAAATCCACTCACTCAAAAATCCTACATAACATAGAAGATGTAACATACACTTTAGTATTTATTTGTCACAATTATTAAAGCGTATGTCATCTACCAGGGACCCGACACCGAGGGCCGTGGCGGACTGGGAGCATGGCCCCCAATAATTTTCAAAAGTAGGCCTTTCACCTACTTGCCGGATGGGCAATTGACAACATTGATCCTGGCTCCCCAATCTCAAACCCATAGGCGGGATTTGCGTACCAAAAATGGTGGAAAAGTTAAAAGTGGGAGGAGGGCAAGTGCCCCCTTCAAATCCCGCATACTTTAAAACATACTGTAACGGACCAAAAATTGAAGAGTAACAGAAGAGTGCCAAAAGATAAAATCAAGATCAGTGACCATTTTGAAATTGAATTTGGTGTATTCAAAATTCCAAAGTTTTCTTTCTATAAATAATATACACACAATAATGTTAAAGTTAGCCTACCTAAATATCCTGACCTGATACTGTCAGACTGTGATAGCAAAGATGATGAGCTATCTGTCTGGTCTCTCTTTGGGCGACGTTTGGTATTAAGGCAGAGTTCTTTAAGTATTCCACGATAATGATCCAGTTCCGCAAAAAGTTATGTAATATTATTGATGCGATGATTTCTCTCAAACTTGAGTTTTAAGTTCGTAGGACTTATGAACTCAGCTGTGTCCATGCTCGTTCCTCGTTAATTTGTGCTTGTATCTTTTTGTTATGACTTTGTAGCATGGTCTGCAGCTGTGGAGCCCAGTCGGTAAACCAAAACAGTTTCGTTCGTCCAGCTGTATAGATCCACTTTATGATTTATATCGGCAGACAGTTTAAGGCAAAAGTGATATCTGAGTGTAATGATCCTGGCAGAAGTCAATGATATTATTCAAGTTGACAGTATATGATAAATATCCACACACTGAATGAAGGCAGGTAATTCTCGATGTAAGAGAATAAACACAGTTAATTGTAAATTGATAAAAAAAAACTCGCTGATTGTCGTAAAAACAGTCTCTTGTATAGACTTCTAGTACGTCCTCATTTTAGAAATAGGCGTACTGGCAGCGCGTAACCCTCTGATGAATGTTTATTTTCATAAATATTGTCACAAAGTTCCAAATCGAGAAGATTGCGTCAGCAGGTCAGTATAAGTCAATGTGTAAGATCATCGTGGAATTTTCTGGAACTGCGTCACCCACTTATTGAATGATAGTGTTATTGCGCAATTTTGTCACCCTCGGAATTGTCCCTCTTTGTGAAAGGTCGCATGTAACAGTAGGAACCGGGCCAATTATACGAAAACTGACAAAAGCACCCCACTCTTTTTAAATAAAAAGAAGCCCTCAATTACTTTCAAAAAGTGCCCTCACTTGATTTTCTGGCCCCCTTGCCTCGAGTACCTTCCGACACCCTTGAGTAGGTCTAAGGGCCCCCACCAACTTTATACAGTTTTCAGAAGTATTCATGGATTTTTTACTGGAGCTCCGCAGGGATCCACCAAAAATAAGGGGTCCGGTCGCCTCCCTTAGATAACTGTCTGTGGTTCTAGAACAATCCAATACCTTTGCACGCAACGTCACTGGATATATGACCAATGCTACTAAATCACAACTCACATGCTCTAAACGTTGGAAATGAAGCCACCTTTCGTATGGTGTCGGGGGTGGAGATCGCCGAGGGGATAAATTACTGAAGGCTTAAAATAATGTCCTCGAAAATGTTAACGTAAGAGCAAAAAAAAGGTCATCACCTCAGAGTTTGGTCTTTTTAGCGTATTTTCTGCACCTTGGAAGTTGTTTTACTTTTGAGGGGAAAGTATCCCCGGGCCGTCGATCCCGCCTCTATGGTATTAACCCTTTTGACTTTTCCCAATGAATGTCTGAAATTCTTGTTATAATAAACTAACAATAATAATGATAAAGAGGAGACTTATTTTGTTGCAATCTTCATAAATTTGCAAAATAGCGCCCACACGTTTTGGTTAAAACTAATATTCCTTTTGCAGTTAAAGGTATATGGACAGGTAAATGTAACATTAGCTAAATCAGTAAAAAATTAATTAATTTTGGTTAACAAATGAGCTATTTTACAGCTTTTTAAAGATGTGCAAATATGCACATTTTTGTGTTACTCTTGTGGTTTATGAACGGGACATAGTGTATATTTTCTTATGTAAATCCACTCGTTTTTAACCCTCTGCCATTTCTCTTTGATAAAGAGAAGATTATTCTAATGAGGAGGGTTTGATCCTTTACCATACCAACTTCAAGCTGGAGAAAGAATTTTGAAGTGTTAAACATTTTCAGGGTCTGAAATTAACGGAAGAAATATAAAAAAACATAAAAGCATTTTGGGGTGTTTTCCTGTTCATACGTCACATTTTTTCAATATGTTAAAAGAATTTAAACTTTGATTAGGCCTATACTCATAACTTGAAAACTACACATCATCATGCTATGAATATTGTTAAGGTCTGAAATTAACGGAACTTGAGAAATATAAAGAAAAACAAACGCATTTTGGTGTGTACTCCTCTTCATGCGTCATATTTTTTCAAAATAAAAAATAAAGAAATAAAACTTTGTTTAGGCCTGCTCATAACTTGAAAACTACACATACAGACATATAAAGACTATTCTTTTAATGTAATGCTCTTTTCGGCACGTGGTTCAACAGAACACTTTTGTACCTGTCCATAGACCTTTAATGTGGCAAAAATGTGATGTTCTACTTTGAATACAAGAGCATTTTGTACATACGAAGTATTTGAATCATTTGTAACATCAATGCTATTTTCAAACAAATTTTAAACACGTACACCAGCAACTTATTACTCAATGAAAATCTCTTTCATTCATTGTTGACCAATGCAGTCCTTTCGAGGTTCATCTGTTCATGTTTTGGAGCTGAGACAGTGTACGTTTGCCACGGTCACCTGCAGACGGAAATTACAAAGTACAATGACAAAGATAGTACACTTTTTTTACACTTTTCCTTCATTTTGGCGAAATTTTCTTCATTTGGGGGAGCTTTTTTCATATTTCTGCAATGTTCCGTCATTTTTGTGAAATTTGCTTTAATTCTCGAGAAATTTCTTTAACTTCTTTTTATTTTTATTGTAAATTATTGGGAAATTTTCTTTCTTTTTCGAGAATTTTCTATTCATTTATGAAAAATTTAATTTTTTGGGGGGAAGTTTTTTTCATTTTCGGGGAATTTTTATCATTTTGGGAAGCTTTCTTCAAATTTCTCGAATTGTTGCTAAACTTTTCAATAATTGTACGACCCCACCTCCCTAACCCCACCCCCTCCCTTGAGTCCTTTAAGTTTACAAATAGTTTTTGGATATAAGAAACCCTTAAGAGACTTATAAGAGACTTTTTTTCAATTTTCTCGAAATGTTGTTAAACTCTCCAATAATTGTACGACCCCCCGCCCCCTCACCCCATTCTCGAGTCCTTTAAGTTTACACATAGTTTTTGGACATAAACCCTAATATTTGTCTAGGTTTGTTGAGACGAAAATAAAATTCTCTTTCCCTCCTCCATGTCAAATATCTTCGTAGAATCCTACGCCACTGACTTTATCAATTGTGTGGAGGAGATGATATATTCCTTCTGCATGTTTTACCCCCACACCAGATTTTTTTTTTTTTTAAAGGCTTTGTGGCGGGGGTGTTTACTTAGGGGACTATGAGTTAGAAGCTTCCCCATGCCCCATGTGAAATTTCTTCCGCCGCCGATGCATTATAATTATCACTCAGCACAACAAACGTGAGTGTTTAGTTCCATATCCCCGAATCCGGTGTATCCGGTGTGCTGCAATTTGGGCATCAACATTTTACATTTTTGTTTATAATTTTTTTTTAATCATTTACCATGCACACGCATGCGTGCAATATAGAACAATTAAGAACAGAACCCCCTCCAGGGATTTTGGTTTGGGGGGAATTGTATAGTCAAGTATCAAATGAAATGCGATATTGTTTGTAACAGCGAGCACCCTCTGAGGGCCCCTAGGCGAAGTCTTTGTTGGGGTCGAGCAAGCTCTAAAGGCTTGTTTTTGATGCACCAGTTGCCAGTTTGGCTGAAGATCAAGTTCCAAAACGTAATTGAAGAATTTGATATTAAAATCTACTCAAATAAACATTTGGCAGTTTGGGGCATTTTTAAACAGGCAGAGGAGAAATATATCTTAAAATAGAAAAATTTGGACAAAATTGTGGGCTTCACGGATGAAGTTCTGATAGGAGCCCATGGCTATTGGGCGAAGCCCGGAAGCTCTGAAGATTTCTTATTTTTTATGCCCCAAAATAACGGTCCATGTCATCGGAGCTCAGGATTTTAAATGTGTGTGGGCTGAGTATTTTTCATAATACGTCCCAGTTGCCAAATCCGAGAATCAACATCAAGCCGAGTCAAAAGTGGAAATTCTGATAGATCAATATCTTGACGAATCGAGCAGTATTCCCAGTACATGATCGAATCAGTTAGCCTTCCCCCACTTTCTTTTCAGAAATGACGTTATCAATGGCCCTCACTTTTTGGACATCACACTGTCAATATTCCCCCCCCCTCCCCCCCCCCCTCTCGAACTTTTGCGAGGCTGGTTATACGTATACCAGTATACTGTATCCAAAGTTTCACTTCCTTGCCCGATTTAGATTGGTGACCTGAGAATCATATTAACAGCATCATGCAGATTCTGGAGGAATTGATTATGATGTAGCCGAGTCGGGCATGATTCTCATATATTTTTTAAGTCTGTAAGTACAGTAGTATACATATAACATTTCACATATTTTGCATAAGCGGCGGAACCGGGGGCACGTGTTCCTCATCCACCTCTCATAAGTTTAAAACAGCTATTTTTCAATTTTCGGTCAATTTTCGGTCAATTTTATTCAACATGTTTAAACTTTGTGAAATAACATTCAATCTTTGAGAAATTTCCTTCATTCTCGTGTAACTTTTGGAAATTTTCTTCTATTATCAAGAAATTTTCTTTACTATTTTTGATATCCCTTTCAATGTTTGGGAAATTTCATTCATTCTCGATCAATTCTCAGGAATTTCGTTCATCTAGGGACATTTTATTTTTCGATTTTTGGTCAGTGTCAATTTTCTTTAATTTGTGGCAAGTTTCCTTCATTTTGGAGTAATTTTCTTCATTTTTAGATAAATTTCCTTCAGTAGTTTAATGTATGGGATAGCTATTTTTTAATTTACGTAAAATATTCATCAATTGTCGGTAAATTTCCTACATTGTTTTGGGATTTCCTTAATTTTCTCAGTTTTATTTTATTTTTACAATTTTTGGATAATTTCATTATTTGAGGAAAAGTTTTTGTTATTTTCTTTATCTTTTTTTGTAAATTTTCTTTAATGTTTAATTTTCAATTTTCTCCTAAAAATTTGTTCCAGTAAATTTCTTTAATGTTTAGAATAATTTCCTTCAGTTTTAGTCAATTTTTTCAAAATTTTGTTTTAAATTATGATCCTTTTTTTTTCAATTTTTGGGAAAACAACAACCTCAATTTTAGTCAACTTTTCTTCAATTATTATTGTTCAATTTTCTTCAATTTTAGATATGTTTCCTTCAATGTTTGGGATATCTCTTTCAATTTGCGGGAAAATTCTTTCATTATCTCATTATTTTTTATCTTTTCAATTTTGGAAAATACTCTTCAATTTTAGCGCAATATTTTTTCTCGATTTTTGGTAAATTTTCATCAAAAAAACATTGACAAATTTTATTAATTTTTTTAATGATTTTACCAACATTTCCATCAATGTTTTGTTAATAATTTCTAGAGAAAACTTTCAGGGAGAAACTTTTTCCCTATTTCCCGCTTATAAGACCATGCACCCTCATCCCAATATGTTCCATTTAATCGTGTCATAACTGCTCACAAAACACGTTATTATATCATCCCTGGTTAGGTTTGGCTTGCTCTTCCTCCCCCCTCCCCCTTCCCCCTGACATATTATCCTGGCTACGCCCCGGGCAAAACTTAAAATTTAAGTCCGCCGGGCTATTGTCATCACATAAACACATTCCCTCTCCCATCGTGTTGGCAAAGTTTACAAGGTGCCCCTATGTCATTTAATATTTACAGATTGAAGAAAGTGCCACAAACATCAAACAAAATACCCAAAATTTCACTCGTGAAGCGCCTTTAATTTGTGTTTTTGAAAAGAGAAAAAAACATACAATGTTTGGAAAGGGACCCTTTCCATCTGTCCACTGACGCGGTAAAGATTGGGTGTAAATTTGAGCAATCTGGTCTAATTTATATTGATATACCGAGTTTCACTTCTTCTCACCAAGAAAATGATGGCCTCCTGAATAATTCTAAGGACCCCTTCTTTGCTTTTTACATTATTTTGGACAATAAGTATATTCCGATTCATGACCAATACAATTGGTTAATCTAATCATGATCTATTTCAATTCTTCCTACTTCAAGTCTTAATATGATTTATAAATTTACCCATTTTTGTAGATCTGAATATTGGCTTAATATACAAATGTATTATTTTACCGAATTGTGGACCAAAATACATTTGCATTTTTTAAGTTTTATATTATGACAGTTGAAAAATGCCCCCTCAGATCCTGTGTTCTTAGACTCAAACATCATCAGCCGTCCCTGCATCTCTGCCCGATTAAGATCAGTGCTCGGACCACTCCCTACCTCGTACAGCCATGAACATAACATAAAATAACCATGGTGTTTTCAAAAGCATTTTCAGAAGTACTTTGTGTTTTTGCGAACTGACAAAAACATAAAGGTATAATTATGCCTCTTAATTATGTCCCTTAGTACCATGTTCTGGTGCCCGGAGAAACATTCTAGCGATCACACCCCACCCCCTTAACTTACGCCCCTTATCAAATTCATTACCTGATTACTGTTATTTAATTCGCGTTTTTTTGCATTTCAGAAAATCTTCGTCAGAAAACAAAGGCTTTTATTGGGTGGAATGTGAGCAAAAGAAGAGCAAGTTCGATCGCCGAGCTGCTGTCAATCCAGTTATCTGGTTATCAGACATGTCGGGGGACTATCACACATGGAGGTTGAAATTAATTCGCGAACTTCATGGAGTCAACCAAATTGAAATTATAAGAAAAAGCCAAGTATTTCTTTTATTGACAAGTGTGGTGTCAGAGAGGGGACGTAAATTGTTGTTGGCATTCCAATGAAATGACATTCTATCAAATCTGCCAGTTCTCCAAAGTGCTACACATATTGATCATATGTACCATTATCATTGTAAAGGTCTGTGAACGTCTACTGATATATGACTGAGATATGCTTATAGCATGTAAGACAAACTCTTAAAGTTTAGTTAAACAGTCTTCATATTTTGGAAGTAATATTCCCGATATTGTTCATCAAAGTTTGAGGATTATAGCGCTCCCGATGTGGCTCATCAAAGTTCGAGGATTACCATTACCTGATAGGACCTAGCTACCGTGGCTCTGAAGGAACATTTCGAGTTCACGAGTTTTTCGTCACGAATTCATGAGTTCAGGACTTAACGAGTTCACGAGTTTTTCGTCACGAATTCATGAGTTCACGACTTCACGAGTTCACGAGTTTTTCGTCACAAATTTACGAGTTCACGAGTTTTTCGTCACGAGTTCACGAGATCATGATTTTACGAGTTTTTCATTTCACGACTTCACGAGCTTTTATCACAACTTCACGAGTTTCGTCACGAATTCACGATTTAACGAGTTCACAAATTTTTTGTCACAAATTCACGACATAACGAGTTCACGAGTTTTTCATCACAAATTTAGGAGTTTACTTTCCTTCTTAGGCATACATGTAATATACATATACTCAGTCTCGTTACAGGTAGCACAGAAATAATAATTTGCCCCATTAAAGCCTATAATGAAAGAGTCAAGTTCGGGGTCATTTTGTACCAGAATGTTATAGATTTGGGATCTTTTGTGATATTTTCTAAAAAACACCATCTAATATTCTTCGAATGAAGGTACTTTCAATAGGGGGTAACCAGAGGTTTTGACCCTTTTTTATAGGCTGAAGTTAAGAGGTGTTATACACCTTCACCAAATCACTCAAATTTTGGTGTGGGTCCATGGTAAAATAGTTCCCCATGAAACTTTTACTGAAACAAATCTTGTCAAGTTTGGATATGCATTGTCAAGACCTATCCTTTCTCCACCATACCTGACATTTTCAACTTCTCAGCTTCCTGTCCCATGAAATAGGATTTCTCGAAAATATCTTTATTAGCCTTTTCTCTGGGGTTCTCATTTTTGAATGCCGGAGTGATACCTTATTAGTTCCGTACTACCGATATCTTGCTTGGCGCAACACGTGGTCACTTATAAACAATACACTTATTAAAACTCGTTAAGTCGTGAACTCGTGAATTCGTGACTAAAAACTCGTGAATTCGTGATGAAAAACTCGTGACGAAAATGTCGTGAACTCGTGATGAAAAGCTCGTGAACTCGTGACGAAAATCTCGTGAAGTCGTGAACTCGAAATGTCCCTTCAGAGCCACGGTACTAAGTGGACTAATCGCAATTTGTATTTATAATTAATCTTTTTTTCCGTTTCTAAATGTTTGTCACCGAAAACTATCACAGGTATATTCCTTCTACAAAATTTATTGGCGGTATGGTAAAACTCAAAATGCTTCGACCAGAATTTGTTGTAATCCTCCGACTTCTTCGAAGAATTACAAAAGACAATGAAAAACTGGATTTAAATTAAAAAGATAATATCCTCGCCCAGTCATGCTTCATAATTTTGATAATTAATCAGTTTATGATCGATTGTGATCTCGATTTTCTCCAGTGTCTAATTGTCTTTTTATCAAATTAAAAATTAAGTATGTAAGGTTGCAAAGGTGAATAGTTTTTAGTCATTTTTCGTCAAAAGTGAAATCTTATTTAGGCAGTTAGGGATTAAATTCGATCATAATCCCCGTGTCTATGTAACAGCTTAAAACATGGGTATTACGTCATCATGAGGGTTAAGAGGCCCATGGCGTTAGCTCCAATGATGGCGTTATATGAAATTTCAAATGTTATATAGAAAATTCGACAGAATGACTTAATACCAGTACATATCTCCATATTCGAATTTCTTTTTGAGTTTTCGGTAAAATATTTTAAACAAAATTATTTTGATCTTATTCTCACAATATTCTCGTTTCTGCCTTAATCAATTCTAGTGACGTCTCTTTCTAAAAGGCATTGAACTTTTTGTTAAGGTTGAATGTCATCACTTTCGTCATCGCTTGAAATATTACAATACATCAAATTGACAAATCATCCGTTTTCTATCCTTTTGAAAGTTAACTTTAATATAAAATCTAAAAATGTACAGTTATATAAGATTCTTGAAGTAGGCATAAGAAAATATACAAATGCAATTTGGTTTGAGGATGGCAAAAATTAAAGATTAAACCTCAAAAGTTAAGAATAACTTCCTATAGTCATCAAAATATGGTCAGGAAAGCGTTAAGTGAGTTAGTTAGTAATTTTAAGAAAATGTGTTTATCAATCTGTTTATGATAGTTGTAATTGATTTATCATGAATGAATAACTCGTGGTAACAACAATTTTTCTGGTGATCTTTTCAAGTTGAAGAAAAATTAACTTATTCTGAAGTTAAGGTTTTATAAAGCCTTTTTATATGCTTTGTGTTTAAGAATGTTTATCAATTGACCTCATGCATTTTTTTCTCTCATCCAGTCTTCTAAGTCTCAATATCAATCTAGACAGATAGATAGATAGGTAAAATGGAAAAGCTGACCAATCAGAAAGAAGACTTGAAAGTTAAAGGGGCACTTCACCGACATATTAGAGCAACAAATCATTTTGTCCTTACTGCCCTACTGGCGTGGAGGGCTACAAAATTTATACGACCAAATTTTATACCACGTACTCAGGTATTTACCTGAGGTTTGTAACATAAAACACTTAAGGCTCCAAGGCAAAACAGGTCAATAAATATTTGAAAAATTCAACAAAAAGATGTACTCATTTTGTGTCTAGTCAACTTTAAGTCAACATTTTTCATTTTCTATAACATCAATGGCGGAGAGCTGTTTGTATTAGTGTACTACTCAACAGCCAGAAAGCTCGTTATATATATATAATGCCGTATATATAATTTATTGCCTACGTTTATGTTTTTACTCAATCTTAATGTATAATAGAAGCTACCCAAATATGTGAAAAATAGTTGTTATATTGTTTTTTTTAATAGTAGTAAATGTATAGTTACTACGCTTGTGGCATTTGGTTCATAAGGTTAAAGTTCCTACAATTACCAGTTGGACCATTTATGTTGCATTTCCGACCAAACGGTTCCGACCATGCTGTCTGAATCGAGTTTCCAATGCAGAAAACAAGGAGTTTCGTCGACTGAAGCGTGAAATATGCCAGTGTCTGGTTTTCAAAGTTGATAATATTACGTTGTAACAAATAAAACATTTACGTCACTTATGTCACTTTAAGCAAAAAAATTTCAGCTAAATGAAGCACTGAATTTCCGGTGTTATACTCGACGGAAAATCCAAGTTTCTTGTCCACCAACTTTACGTCCTTACTATGTAAACACGTTAAAATGAAAATTACGTCACCCGGAGCACGACGTTTATGCCGCCAGGAATGGGGCATTTAGGTTGCATTAAATTCCATTTCTACGTTGCTAACACGTTAAACATGGAGTTAACGTCACCGAAGCACGGCGTTTACGTCGTCAGGATGAGACATAAGTTCCGTTAAATTAAATATGGAGATTACGTCACCTGAGCGCGGCGTTTACGCCGCCAGGAACTGGGCATTTAAGTTGCATTAAATTGCATTTTTACGTTGTGTAAACACGTTAACAGGGAGTTTACGTTACCCGGAGCACGGCGTTTACGTCACCAGGATTGAGGCATTTAAGTCACAGTAAATTACATTTTTACGTTGTAAACACCTAATAAATGGAGGTTACGTCACCTAGATACGGCGTTTACGTCGCCAGGAATGGGGCATTTCAGTTGCATGACATGTTTACACTGTAAAAAGTTTACACTGTAAAATACGTTAAACAGGGAGTTTACGTCACCCGAAGCCCGGCGTTTCCGTCGCCCGGAGCAAAGCGGTTAAGTTGCCTTAAACATTATGGAAAACATGGTCACGGAAACACGAATATAAGTCCAGGTCAGCGTATTTGTTAATTTTGTTGCCGTGTTCTAAATCTGCAACATGCACAGATGTTCGAAACACGTAATTCATTGAATACAGTTTAGGTGTAGATCGCAAGTCATTTCCATTTTATTCAACAGTTCAAGAAAATATTCAGCGCAAACAAAACAGGGAAATGCCATCTCTCTGAACAGAGTTATTTATTTAGTCAAAAACATCTATTTCAACAAAATAAGTCTTGAGTTAAATACACCTGTACTTACATTTTATGCTATTTTAAGTCTGGAAGAATTGTACCAGCAGACCAGACATTGCAGAAGTTGCAGGAATGTCTTACATAATAACATTATGTTACATGTCTCAGTTATGTGTATTTCAAATTTAGCTTCGCAAACGTTCTTGAAAAGTATTGTTGAAATTAGATTATTCTGAATATAATAGAATAATGGTGATACGGCAGGTAGCCTATTGTAACAGATCAGCTGCGAGTTCAGCTCTGTACGTTAAGGGCCAATGCTCTCAATCGGGGATATTTCCGTCGTAGTCTGTATCTGGTTAACAGTATAAAGGTACTACACGGTGAATTAAGTAATTGTGAAACTGTTACTTCATCGATTTTGCTTAAGACTGAGGCAATAACAGAATGCTTAACGAGATTGGAAATGCCAAACGTATGCAATAGGTACCGTACCCCATTAGCTTGGTCACACTTTTTGTAGTAGGCTATACAAAGCAAATCAAACATAGAGTGTATGCTTGTTTGAGTACATTGTTGTAATACTGGATGATTATGACTGCAATTGGTCGCTTTAAAGTCTCACGGAATTCCTGAGTTTTTATGCAAATGACGAGGTACAATCTAACAATTAAAAGAAACTCTAAATGAAATTTAAGTTGACGTTTGATTATGATTCTACCGACTTATTTGCATATACGAGGGGATTGCGTGCCCACCCATCCCACCTTGTTATCTTCTTAGACCAATACAGTCATAAGCATGGAAGAATGAGCAACAACTCCTCAACACTATCTCACGTAATCCCCTCGTATATGCAAATAAGTTGGTAGAATTATAATCAAAGTAAATTTCATTTGAAGTTTTGTTTAAGTCTTAAATTTACCAATACGATTTTCCTATTTGTAACCAGGAAATTTCGGGGGTTCATACCCGCAATTGATATATTATAATATGTTGGCTAAAAATTCTACCTTCATAGTTTTGCCCCAACCCCGAGGATTGTTGCCCCCTAAAAATAGAATAATGGCTACGCCACTGTATGTGAGTGGGTAAGGTGTATGTGTGTGGGTGCACTGAACGTGTATGTATGTGGTGGCGTGTATCTGTGTGGGGGTCACAGATGGTGGGGGTGAGGGACGGAGGGTGTATGAACGATTTTTATGCAAAAATGCAAGTTGGATGCGCGCGTAAAGTGATCTTCTTTGAAAGGGTGGATAGTGCATTAATATGCATCCTTCCACAACCTCCACTTTTGCTTTAACTAACAAAAAAATAAATGTTACGCCCTCCTCGATCCAACGCCCGAATTCTCAATGGGCGACCAGCCCCAAATTGTCAATGGGCGTGTCACATGACCTGTCACAGGACAAAGATAAGGAGCAATGGCTGCCGTCAGTAGAAAACCTCGCTCTAGCTCCAATTCTAGTAGCAAAGGCACCATCCAGGTTGATGCAGAGGGTAGAGAATTAGTGGTAATTATTGATCAAAATATTAGCTATAGTTGTGAATAATAATTTGGTAATTTCAAGCCATGAAATAAACCCAATCGAAAACCATTTATTTGTTAGACAAACCATGTAACTTACTACTTCCGCGATTTTCTTTTTAGTTCAACCAGAGAGATGTCTCAGATGACATCTTCCTGCCACAATTGAATTGCAGGGCTAGAACTATGTCTAATTCAAGTTTATTTGTACTTTTCACTGTTACAAAGTGATCTAGATAAGTTGTATTTTGGTTGTAGTCCTATGTTACACACTAACAGTTACTGTACTAGTGATAGCAAATTTTAGGCCTATAGTTAGGCAGCTACGCCTAACGTTAGGCCCACAGGTGTTCCTAGCGTTACGGCAACCTAGGCCTATACTTATTACATATATATATAACAAGGTAGGTCACCTCCTGCCGCGACTTTCAAATAGTATAAGAAAATTCCTCTTTCTTTTTACCACTGGCAAATCTTAAATACATTTTTTTACTCAACCCACATTTGCCGGAGACACCCTTCTTTTATAAAATATAAGTTTTTTAAATCGTTATGACTATGACTGTAATGGGGGTAGAAAATTCATTGTTTGTACATTTCATTGAAAAAAGAAAAGAAAATACTGTGGCTTAGGAACGACGAAGGGAGTCTGGCAAATGTGAGTTGAGTAAAAAAAAATATAATTAGGTGTCGTAAGTAGTCAAAAAAACAACAACTATCATATAGGTTGAAGTTATGTAGGAGGTGACCTACCTTGTTTATATATATATATATATATATATATATATATATATATATATATATATATATATATATATATATATATATATATATATATATATATATATATATCAAGTATATAGGTTGCCATAATGCTAGGAACACCTGTGCTTAGGTGCTATTTTCAATGAAGTAGTTTACTGGGCCTATACGTTTCTAAGAACATTAGTTTTTCATTCATTCTTTTTATTCTTGGACTAAAATTTCACGTTTAACACAAAAATTTAGCAAGGTTATATTCAGTTACATTTATTTGAAATCATTAACAAATCTGCACTTATTTAAATGACAGGATAAAGTTGTATTACAAGAAACACATTTTGCCAAAGTTGCACCCCTATACTAGGATTTTACCGCAAATTTTGTGCAACGTTTCAATAACAGTGTTGATAAATGCAGGTAAAATCCCAGGATTGCAAAGTTCATAAGAAAAATCATTAAAAATATCAATGAAGGGGAAATCTCAGTATAGTTGTAAGCCGCTACATAGGCAAAAACAATACTGTTGAATTTCCCCTTGATTTAAAAAATAAGTATTTATAATTCTGTTTATTTTTACTGGGTTTCATGCCACAGTGGAAAGCTTGTTTTCCCCACACCCAATATTTATGCCAGAGGTTTTGAATACCTAGCTGTTTACGCCAGTTTATTGTAATTTTAATGTATTTCTTTATAAGAAATAAAGAGAAAAATCCGCAAAATGTTGTCAAATTGGCTAAGATCCATGCTGGATATCTTCGGCATACAGGTAGCATGTATACTTTCTAGACTGGGAATGGGGAATACTGTCAAACAAAGTTTTAAAGAATTTAATCCTATGCAAGAGAATTTACGCTATAGGCCTACTATGATTTTTCTGAAATTTAGGATACATGGATTTCAGTTTAATGTGAAGCTGAAATCCTGAAAAGGGATCCTGAGAGGGATTCCTGAAATCTGGGTCAATGAGAAACTGGGACCAAAAATAAAAAATAAGAAAAGTGTTTAATGCAATAAATATGAAGAGCATGTATAAGATCAAAAAATTATATTAAAAACAGAAGAGTGTTGTTACAGTACATGCCAATGATTTACAACAAAATTTTCAGCTGCTACTTTTGAAATTCTCTTTAAAATATTTTTAGAAAATAGCAAATAAGTAGAAGAAATGTAAAGATTTGGAAAAGTGAACCAATTGATCAATTTGAAATTTCAGAAGTAGTCTCCCCTCCCCTCCACCCTCCCCCCCCCTTCTTAACCCACAATTTGGGGGTTATGTTTTGTAAATCATGTCTTTTAGGCAGTAGTTTCCACAATAAAGTGAGTGCAAAACATGGTAAAGCTTAAAATGCAACCAGAAGAACAAAAAAATAGAGCTCATTAAATTGTAATTTTTTGTGATGAAAAGAAATACAAAAGTCCATTTTTATGTTCAGGCTGATGTCCGTGAAGATGAGGAACAAAACGTGAAGCTTGGTGAGACAATAGATTTACTGTTGGCTGCAGGCTACTTCAGAGCCAGAATCAAGGGACTGTCACCATTTGATAAGGTATGGACAGGCAATTTGTAGGACTTTCTTGGAAAGTAAAAAAAAGAATGTAAATTCCAGATAAGGCATATAGATAGCTTTTTATCTTTTTTATGTTTTGTCATATATATATATATATCTTTCAAGATCAGAGCTTGTAAATTCTTTGGTAATTTGCTGATTGTAATTTTTTTACTTGATGTTTACATTCAAAGTACATTAAAGTATTGTAAGAGTCTTGATTTTGTTGTGTTCCAAAAAAATCTTTACAAATCGTATACTTTGTAGTGATTGGTGTATAAATCATATATCTTGAAGTGTTCAATGTTTTATACTACATGGGGATTTATTTTATTGAGTTGAGTTACAATTGTTATGACTTGAAATTATATTCAAGTTTAATCAATTGGTTTTATTGCTATGGTTCCAGAATTATCAAATCATAATTCTGGAAGTTTGTTTAGTTATAAATGTCGCGAATGTACTTTTAAGAATTGAGTGACATCAGTATTTGAACATTTATTTTTAGTTTGTGGGGTGTTGCATGATGTTCACATGCTGATCACATTCCTTCAGCTTTATTTACATAACTTAGATACTTTTGTCCAATGGGTAAGCTGGGTTAATTATGGGACCTTTGATATCCATTCACCTGTAAGTGTTTGAATTACATTTTGTGATGACTTCCTCCAATCAGAAGGTTAGATATGATCAGTTGTTCAGGTTTATCCAATCAGGAAAGTTGTTTTCGTGGAAGATTTGAGAGGTGCAAAAATGCTGTCCTTGTGTGGGCAGTTGTGTTTGTACCGTCGTCTTGTCAAGTATTGACGTCTTGTATTGTGGTTCCTCTGAGTTATTATTGGTAGCACTAGTGTCTGTAAATATTCTTTGCCAGAACTATGCGATTCACTTGTAAAACCTTTGGAATATATAAAGCACGTCAAAGATTTAATAAACTTACGATTGGAACCTGAAGATTCTTTCTCTGTTGTTTCATTTTATCTGCTGTGTACCATTCTGTTGACTTTGTTATACAACCCGTGGAATTGTCAAAATAACCACAATCTTACAGCATCTATAGGAAACAATGAAAGTGTTTGAATGTTCCTGGAGGGATACTGAAAGAAAATAAGCATGGTCAATTGAGGGATTTTATCACGTGACTCTTAACCCAACTGGAAGCTATTTTGAAGAAAAAATGTTGTTGCATTTTATGCATCCTCACACAGCTCAGTCATATCACACGTACAGCAAACAGACTGCATGCTAACCTACCTATGGTACCTAATTGATTAGGCTATTTATTGATAGAATGAAAGAAAAACAGCTGTCCGATGAAGTCAAACATTTGGACAAGACTTCTTTGGATTGATATAAGGCAAAATTAGCTGAGACTGGAATGGAAGATCCTTGCAAATTACTTTGGTATTTGTTGTGTTCGCCAGACACTGCATCATAAGTACACAGGCCCTACCAATTCAGTGAATTTTACTGATTGCAGTTTTTTGTTTGCTTCCGATTTTACTTCATATAATCCTTAAGTTTTATATATTCACTGGGTATACGAGGGTAACTTTTTGTGAACACCAGCTGATTGTTCGTTATACTCAGACAAATCCTACATACCTGGAAATGTAAAATGCAAATCCTAGTGCAAACGTATGTAAGTCAGTCTAATTAAGTGTACAGCAGATGACAGTTTTCTTTTCCCTACAAAATGTCGATGTAAACAAAGTCATGTGACCTCATGACGTCAGCCTTATAGCAGATTGTTTGTAAACATGGCAACATTCATCTCTTCCTATGATTGACATTAGTGTTATGACGAGATGGGCACATAATTGAATAAAGGCAAAGCAAACTGCAGGTAAAGAATGCACAATTTTTTAAGATTATCATCAATATATCAAAAGCTATTGTAGTTGAAGTAAAATTTGCAGATTACAATGTTAATAAATACTTCTTTAATTTTGTTTTTAAATTTTCATGATACTGTATTATCAATTAATGTGAAGCATTTACACTTCATCATTTTAGAATAAAAATTCTCATTAAGAGAACACTCAACAAGAAGCATATACTGATACTTTTAAAAGGTTTTAAAAGAATCGATTGTGCTTTTGAAAATACATTTAAATGTTTATCAAATTTGGATGGGAACCCCAGTTAAAGTTAAAGTAGCAGATTATAGTTTTAAAAAACTTTTTTAATTTTCTAATTTTCATCATATTGTATAATGAATTAATTTAAAGCATATACAATCCTGCTGATCCTGAAAATACCTCTCTTGCTGTCAACATTACAATCATGTATTTCTGAGATCAGTCAATGGATGTCGCTCAAATACTTACAGCTTAACAAAAAAATACTGAACTTCTCAACTAAATGTCACCTTAACATCGCACTTCTGGCACTCAGGCCATAATTATTGATGACACACTAATCCCTTCAAAATCTTGTGTAAGGAATCTTGGCATTGTCTTTGGTGGAGCATCAAGTATTAAGTGTAATCAGGACCTGTCATTTTCATCTTCTAAACATCAGCCTAGCTCGCCAGTTTTTATCCACTCAGGCTTACAAGACAGCCATCCAATGCCTTGTTACATCAAGACTTGATTACTGCTGTTCTCTTTTTACAGGAATCTCTCAACACAAATTAAACATCTTCAGCTAAAACAAAGCAGCTAGGGTTGTCGCAAGGTGCACTCATGTTGATCACATGACACCAATACTTGCTGAATTACATTGGCTACCTTTTCATCTTAGAGTACATTTTCGCCTTGTGATGTATATCTTCATATGTTTCTACAAGCTTACACCATTTTATCTTCAGGACATATTCATAATTTATCATCCCAACCGACCTTTGAGATCCTCAACTGACAAACTCACACTAGTTACTTTCCCTTAAAAAAAAAAAAGAAGGGAACTAAGCTTTATATCATGCTGGCCCACCTCTGTGCAATGCATTACCCTTTAGAATCAAAACAGTCCTCCATTGATGTGCTAACAAAACACCTGAAGAATTTTCTTTTTGAGAAACACTTTTTGCATGTATAGTAACTGTTTTGTATTCATCTCTCTTAGTTTCATGTTTTTACTTTATTGTTGGATTATTTGTGTATGGAGTTTCCTTTTGTTCTGTAAAGTGCAGAGAAGCTTGGGATTCTGTGCTATATAAGCACCAAGCAAGTAAGTTAGTAAGTATACTTGATTATTTTAGAATAAAAATTCTCATTTAAGAAAACACTCAACAAGAAGCAAATATTGATACTGTACCTTTAAAAGGTTTGAAAAAGTATCAATTGAGAAATATTTATGAAATTTGATGAGAATTTATTCAAGTAGCTTTTTGAGTTGCAAAGCAGAAATGTGATCAATTTGCTGAAAGTTGATGTTGTATGATCCATTGTTTGAGCACTTTTGAATGCTTTATACTTTCTCTCAATGTAGGTGGTAGGAGGCATGACCTGGTGCATCACTACATGTAACTTTGATGTGGATGTTGATTTACTATTTCAAGAGAATTCAACCATTGGTCAGAAGATGTAAGTTGCCTTCCTCCAGTGGCAGATTTAAGGTTAGGGAGGATGGGGGGGGGGGTTGGCAAGTGCAAGTTTATAACAAATATGTATAAGATAATTTTCAAAGAGGAAGGGCACCATTAGAGTTAAAAACTGGGGTGATTTGTTAACATATACCTATTATTCTCACCTAGTAATTATATTTGATGCCACATAGTAATAATAAGAATAATTTGGCATGCTTATAGCGCTTACAAGCACAGCCCTCTCAAAGCACTTTACAAAGAAACCAACTGATCATACAATCCAAAATTGTTCTCAAGTCCCCAGGACTATGCTCACCGTTGCAACCACTAAAGGCGCAACTTGTCATTAACCACATTATCACCTGGCTCTGTTCTCTAAATGTCGAGCACCAGACGAAGAAGCAGCAGGTTCAATTTTTTAAAGTCTTTGGTATGACCTGACCCAGGATCGAATCTGGGCATCCCGGCTGAAAGGCGGACGCTGTACCAATTAAGCCAACCAATCAGTTTTATGTCTAAAGTACACCAGAAGGTCATTTGCACATGTAATAACAATTACAGGCATCATAAGCAGTATTATGGGTAATAATGTATTTTGTATGTATGTCTTAACCTTTCTAGAGCACTAACAGAGAAAATTGTAGCAGTTCTTCCAAGGATGAAATGCCCTCATCGTATTGAACCTCATCAAATTCAGGGTCTGGATTTTATCCACATATATCCTGTTGTTCAAGTGAGTTCATCAATTGATACCTGTACATTGTTGTTAAAGGAGCACTCGACCGAAAAGTGTTTGCTTGGAATCTCAAGAAAATCCAGTGCATGTCTTGTATAGGATATATACACAAACAATAATACAACCTCTCTGGATTTGAATATTCATAGGTTTGCCGCCACTGCCGATCATGCCCATAGACCTAGGTGTGTAGCGAAATTGGCTGGTTGTTAGGACTTAACAAATGCACAGGAAGTTTATTTCGGTACTATTTTATCTTGTAAACATGGTCGTCCAATAAACTTGATTGGAATCGGTGTCTTTTTATGGTTGGAATACATTTTAATGGTCATTTGGTAATCAGCCATGAGTTCTCAAGTTGAATCTTACTGTGTCGTTAGGCAAGTATAATATTTGGACATGATATTTTGAAAAGGGGTGTATTATTACACAAAGCTTACAGTCCAATACTCAAGAGTCATATGTTACCGCAGTTTTAGCAACAGTCTCCTAGGTGCAACTACTTTATTGGCTAAAAATATAAAACTTTAAGTTTAACATGTCGCTATCGTACTGTATGTACCATCATACCAAGGCCTAATGTGTGCAGAAGTTACACACCCAATGAACGTTAGAAAGCACTTGGCGAGTGAACAAACTTTCATTGAGATTAAACAGATCGCTAGATTTGATTGGATGTGGACCAAATGCCCACAAATTATTACAAAAGGACGCCAGTCACTTTTCAGTCGAGAGCCCCTTTAATAAAGCTGGTATTATCAGAATATGGAATACGCTTCAATTTAATAGGCAGTCAAATTGACAGGAATCTTCTATTACAAATTTATGTTTTGTAAGGAATCTTGGACTCCTAAAGGTATATGGACAGATATATTTACTAAATTGACTAAAAATCCACTAAAAAACATCAATAAGGCAAAAAACAAATGGTCAAAAATTGGCCATTTTACAGCTTTTTGAAGATTTTTGTGCAAATATGCAAATTTATGTGTTACTCTTGTGATGTAGGAACGGGACGTAGTCTTTATTTTGTAATGTAAATCCATTGCTTTTTAAGCCTCTGCTATTTCTTTTTGAAAAAGCGAAGGTAATTCTAATGAGGAGGGTTTGATCTTTACTGTACCCCTCACCAACTTCAAGCTGGAGAAGGCATTTTGAACATTTTCCAGATCTAAATTAAGGGAAGAATTATAATGAAAAACCAGCGTTTTGAAGTGTTTTTGGGTTCATACAGTAAATCACATTTTTTTAATAAATTAGACAATAATTTCAACCAACAACTTTTGTACCTTTCCATATACCTTTAAGATAGATAGTTCAGCGTATATTTTAACTTCGAAATTCAAAGTATGTTTAATAGGTGTACTACATGTATTAATACAAGATAAGAAATCAAGGGACTCGGCTACTTTTAAAGGAGTCAGTATAGTAGTATATTCTTATTCTATGAAGAAATATAGAATAAAACTATTGCATTAAGTGAATTTAGTCTTAAAAATCTGTGAAACAACTACAACAAGGTCTGTATGTATATACACTTAAATATTAGCATTGTGTTTAATACTGCATTTTTTGTGTGCAGATTTTAAGTTTACTCTATATTGAAAATTTGCTGTAAGATGAATGCATGGTGTTTAAGCTTGAAATATCCATTAAATGTGGGTATCATTAGTTCAAATTTGGTACCTCACATGCAACAGTTTTTAGTTTTTTTTGGACAATAATAACTGAGTTCATGTTTGGAAATCTCTGTCTTATTAAAAAATCATATTACTGTAAATCAGTTTGCCCAATATATGAAGCAGGATATTTTGTAGTGAATAGTATTGTGTCTTATCATGCACAAGTGTACAAACAAATCATCACATTTGCACATAAAATGTTATTACGTCTGATCCTACATAGAGTTATTTTGTCTTGTTTTTGTAGTGGCTTGTGAAGAGGGCTATTGAAACCAGAGAGGAAATGGGAGACCAAATCCGAGCTTTCTCTGTCTGGCAATTCAACAAACAACATAAAACACCACAGGTACAGTACAAAGCCATTATCTCTTTTTTGGTGCATTAAGATTATACTGAGTTAATAATAATGATATTGAGTGCTTATATAGCACTCTTCTACACGCTATGCAAACTTAATGCTCTTACCATGGAAACTATTGAGGCTCAAAGCTGCAACCAACAAGTGGCATGCAAGCTTGTACAATTACCCAGTTCAAATCGCTTATAATAATTGCTGAGCACCAAGCGAGAGGGTAGGTCCCATTTGATCAAGTCTTTAGTATGACTCAACCTTGGCTGGAAGCGGGTGCTTTGTACATTTTGGGAAGAAATCGCATATTTGATCACATTAGTTTTTAGCTCGACTATTTGAAGAATATTAGATCTATTCTACTACCCCGGCGTCGTCTGAGTCCAATTTGCGTCCGCCGTCTGGTTAAAGTTTTGGTTAAAGTTTTTATAACTTAAGTTACGAATGGTGTACATTCATGTGACTTGGCATAAGGGTAGAGAACACGGGTACTGTTCAAATGAGCATGATTGGGTTAACTTATTTGCATAACAATGAAAATATTTGTCAGGTTAAAGTTTTTGCTTCAAGTTTTCATAACTTAAGGTATGAATGGTGTACATGCATGTAACTTGGCATAGGGATACTGTTCAAGTGAGCATGATTAGAGGTTGTGTGTGTATACTAATTAGCTTATTTGCATAACAATGAAAATATTTGTATCTATGATATCTCTTAAATTAAAGTGGATGTGGGGATTTTGTTTACTCAAATGATCATATATGTGAAGAGTATTGTCTACACTCAATGGTGAGGTGTAGTGTGCATATTAATTAGGTTACTTGCATAACAATAGACTTCCATACAAAATAATTAACCTGAGACAATAACTTGGTACAGCGGAAGGTGGCATTGGTACTGTTCAGTTAAGCATGATTGGGAGGTTGTGTGTACATACTAATTAGCTTATTTGTATAACAATGCAAATATTTGTATCTATGGTATCTTTTAAATTAAAGTGGGTTTGGGGATTTTGTTTACACAAATGATCATATATGTGAAGAGCATTGTCTACACTCAATGGTGAGGTGTAGTGTGCATATTAATTAAGTTATTTGCATAACAATAGACTTATAGAAAATAATTAACCTGAGATAATAACTTGGTTCAGTGGTAGAGGACATTGGTACTGTTCAGTTGAGTATGATTGGGGGTTGTGTGTGCATACTAATTAGCTTATTTGCATAGCATTGAAAATATTTGTATCTGTGGTATCTCTTGAATTAAAGTGGGTGTGGTGATTTTGCCTAAACAAATGATTATACAGTATATGTGAAGAGCATTAATGGTGAGGTATAGTGTGCATATTAATTAGGTTATTTGCATAAAAATAGACTGGTGCAAAATGTTTGACCTGAGATCAATAATATATGGCAGGCAAGACTTTCACATTTCTAGTTTTGTTATGATATTGACATTTCTGACATGAATAGGAATCAAAATGTTTGTCTTGCTAGATAAAAGTTCTCAGCAAATAAAAGTTTCCTCACTTCTAAAGAAGTGGAATGTGGGCTAGAAGGTGACATGATGATAAAGTAGCTGAAGGAATTAAGATGAGGGCGGGATATCATGTGGGACAGGGTGGAATTGTATGTAGGGTAGGGTGGGGTTGGATGTTGGTCAGGATGCGTTAGCATGTTGGACAGGACGGGTTGGCATATGGAACAGGGTGGGTTGGCATGTGGATTAGGGTGGGTTGGCATGTGGATTAGGGTGGGTTGGCATGTGGAACAGGGTGGGTCGACATGTGGGACAGGGTGGAATGGCATGATGGTGGGGTGTCATCTGGATCTCAGTTGTGATGGCATGTGGGTCATGCAAGTGGTGGAATGATATACAGTATTTGGTTTTCAGGTGTGATTGCATGGAGTATAGATGTGGGATGACATTTGGGACAGGTTGGGATGGAATGTGGGACAGTCTGGAATATGCATTATTAGCTTTAAGGGGATTTGTATCGTTTCCAATGTCTAGTTTGTCATACGTTAAGCAATATTGTTTCACATAATTTCCTGTAATGTTATTGTACATTTTTCATGTTACTTGACTTTGCTTGACACACATATTTTCTTAAATTGGAAGTTATATCATAATTCAGGATGTAGTTCTGGGAATATGTAGGGGTTGGGGGAGGGTACAGGTTGGAAAGGGAGCTTAATGACATTCTTTCTTTGACATTGGCAAGTCAGAGCCTCTCCTTTCTTTGTTGTTCAATTGATAATGTAGAACTAAAAGAAGTGTTATGGTTAAAAAGAATGCTAGCTTTTATGTTTTCTGAGTCACTGCATGGGTGAGGTAAACTTGAGATTTTTTTTTTGTCTTAAAATATCTCTATGAAAACTATATTTTGAAGCTTGTAGTAAAATGTTGTGAAAATTAACAAAGCAAATGAAAATATAAGTGCATCTTTCAAAGTTCCAAGTAATTTGAAATCATCTGCCCCTGCTACCCTATTTCTGTATATACTTCCCTCAATAAGCCCATTCTCTATACTAGCTTTGAATTGTCGAGCATACAGTACTGTCTTTCTGACAGTTCTTGTTAGTGATATGTGTTCAGGTAATATTCTATAAGCTGATGTGTATGATAGACTGGAGATTGGTGCCAAACGTTGTTGTTTGCTTGTGCAATGTAATGTAAGCAAGGATAAAGCATAAGGAATATTCTTTTATTGAGTTTGAAATTTTCTAACGTGAACAGTGACTGTAACCATTCATTAGTTGGATGACATCTAATATATCAAATATCAAAGTGAATGCTATGGGTCATCAAGGGTGTAGGTAAAAAGGTCCAGAATTTGTGTAAAAAGGTCCAGAAAGTTTGTTAAAAGTCTGGAAATTTTGCTAAAATGTTCAGATTTTGAGGCAATGATTGTTTTTGCTCTTCAGTAAAATTTAACCTCTTTTGAACAGTTTAAAGACTGCAATCTTGGAAAAAAGTTTACATCATCAGCAATTTTTTTAAATTCTACAACCCCCTAATCTAAAAGGCTGGCTACACCCCTAATCATCATGTCTTTTTATCTGAGTTTAATATTTTAAACAAAAAATGAAAGAATTTCTTGAATGCCACTTTTGAATAAAAAATACTTAATATCCTTATTGATGAAACAAAATATCTTTGTTGTTTGTAGGATGTTGAGTTTGAAAATCAAAAGAATACAGCGATTGCTTCCGTTGGCGGTGTGAAGACAGTGTACCGACCTCAGAGGAAGTACAGAAGATCTGATGCTCTTAAAGTCAAGGATGAAGAATTTAGAGTTCAGTCAACCCTTCTTGAATATGGCAGGTTGGACTCTCCTTTATGATTTACAGAATATCTACAGTTTTTTTTCCCTATTGATTTTTGTATTAAATTTTTATTTAAAAAGTCTGAACTGTAGTAAGTTTCCCTTTTCATGATATTCAACTTCTTATAGTTCTCGGCTAGTGAAGTTAAAGAAAGTTAATGATATATTCTACAACAAATTTCAAACAGAAACTTCTTTCTCATGTGATACTTAATGGGCTCTATGATCCCTCTCTCTCTAGGTGCCGAGTCTGAGACAGACATTGGCGATCGTGGCCCTCCAGTCACTTCTGTTTAGAGCTAAATGCATAAACTTATCTTTATTTAGGCTGTTGTTGGCTGCCCAGTTGTTTAAGCTTTGGACATGTTTAACTCGCTGCCTTCCTCTGCTTCTTTTGCTCTCAATTTTCCCACATACTGCCAGCCGCTCCAACCCACCCTCCCGATAAACATGCCCGAAAAATTACATCTTCATCAGTCGGCATAAATCTGGAGTGAAGATAGGATTGCCATAATACTGTAGTACATGGTGTGTGTCAAGCACAGCTAATTCCTCAAATTATTGGGTACTCCCCTGAAGTATACTTTGATCATAATGTGGCAAACTTTTTCATGAGAAACCTGTACACCTTTTTAAAACTGAAAATACTTTTTGCTGAGGTGCTGTTGATGATTAGAAGCTTTAAACAGATGTAACTTTTTATAATGGTTTCTTACAAGGTAGTAAAGTAATTCATGCAATAAACTATATTTTCTACCCAATTTTATTAAAATTCTAAAGCACAAAACTTTCAATGTAGCTAGCCCTTATTCTTTCTCTATGGAGATGCTTCTTACAATGTTAACAGTTGCATGTATTGCATTCAACATCATTATGTTTTTGGTCCCAATCTTCCTTGTTTTGTTTTCCCTCAGAAGGTATGGCTTGAACTCCCAGTCAAACCGATCTGAGAAGGACTCAGAAAAATCTGCCAAAGCCAAAGCTGTAGCAGCTGGTTTGAAAGCTGAGAAAGGTTCTCAAGAACAGAGCGAGGAAGAACTGAGGAAACAAGAAGAGAAGAAAATCAAGTCTCTTATGAAGGGTTTGGCTGCCATGAATACAGATGAGGTTTGTGCTGAAGTGCCACTGGATTCAGTAGCACTTAAATTATCATGTATGAAATACGTGTGTGCGAAATACGAGGTTGTGTGAAATATGTGGCTGGTCCTCTCCTGTTCGAAATTCATTGGTAGCTCTGTGCATTGCCTTATATAATGCTTATATCACATTTATTTAGGAGATATCTGCATGTTTCTGCGAAATATGTAAAGTCTTATTCATTTTTTTTTTGAATAGAATGGCGTTCATCCTTGTGTGAAATACGCCCTTATTTCTACATACTTAAAAACAGATAAAAGTGTATCCTTGTGCAAAGTATGAGGTTTGACTTCTATCATTATTTTCGTTTGTAAAACCACATAGGTGGGGTGGCTGTTGGCTTGTGGTTACTCAACCGACTCCTTTGTCCCTAACTCACACATAGCAAACTGCAACTGTGTTTCGCACAGCCTCATATTGTGCACATGAGGATTTAAGTATGTATCACTGGATAGAACTAGACAAAACAAACTTTCATTGTTATCCCTGCAAACCAAACGTCGCCCTTTTAAATGTGTGTAACCGTTCAATAATTGTGTGGAATTTCCTGTCAGAAGATCTTAGGTCTACGAAATCAGTCACACTCTTGAAGTATGTACCACTGGATAGAACTAGACAAAACAAACTTTCATTGTTATCCCTGCAAAACAAACGTCGCCCTCTTAAATGTGCGTTATCGCTCAAATAATTGTGTGGAATTTCCTGTCGGAAGATCTTAGGTCTGCGAAATCAGTCACACTCTTTAAGAAAAAACTAATAAAGATTCTTTTAAACAACTATTAATTTTTCTATATTACATATTATTGTGTCACCTATTCATGTAACTTATTTATTATCCACGGGTGGGTGGATGGGAGTGGGGTAGGATGGTTAGGGTGGGATAAATAGGGTGGGGTGGGATGCGTGGGGTGGGGTGGTTAGGGTGGGGTGGGATGGTTAGGGTGGGGTGGTAAGGGTGGGGTGGGATGGTTAAGATGGGATGGTTAGGGTTTGGGTTCTTTTTTTTTCTCCTTTTGTTTTCTCCTTTTGTTTTCTCTCTATTCTTGTTAAGAGACATGTATGTATGTAGTCATAATAGATTTAGTCCTATTTTTATTTAAATTTTAAGAGGGAGTGCTCTACTAATTACGAATTTTTATAGCACTTTTACAACTTTCATATTGTTGTTTTATGTTTTTGTGTATTATTATTATCATTATTATTATTATTATTATTATTATTATTATTATTATTATTATTATTATTATTATTATTATTATTATTATTATTATTTATTATTATTATTTATTATTATTATTTGAATTATTATTATTTGAATTATTATTATTTGAATTATTATTATTTGAATTATTATTATTTGAATTATTATTATTTGAATTATTATTATTTGAATTATTATTATTTGAATTATTATTATTTGAATTATTATTATTTGAATGTTGTGATGAAACAAACAAATATTTAAATGAAATAAGTAAATGAATTAAAAGAAAATTTGTAGATTTCTTTTCTGAAATGGCATATTCAACTCTTCTCCTGGATTTGACTTTTGAAAGTTGGAGGAGATTTGGTAAATCAAAAAATGTTTAAATGCTGTTTTGGTATGACCTAAATTTTCACACATTCAGGTGTTTCAATCAGTTATTGTTTGTTAATGACAGCTCACGGTTGTTCATTACTGAATACTGATATGTCATCAAAAGGATCATTTTGAGATGAACTTTTTGTTGAACAAGATTTAATCCAAGTTTTGGTTAATACATTTTCTTTTATCATAGAAACTTCATCATTTCTTGATCTCATATATTGTTAACACTTCCTTTGACAGATTTTTTCGAATTTTTTAGTAGGTGAAAACAAGACTTTTTCATTCTCTTCCTCTTAGAGTAAAATTGCTGCAAGTCGAGTGGGTTCCATTTTAGGGCTCCAGTCAGATGAGATTGAACAAATAGCCTCAGAGTATGCTGAAAAGGTAGGCTTATGTAAACACCTCAGCACAGATTTGGATTGCCTTGTACTTTTCAATTCAATCCATTTTATACCACAGTTATAGATATTACCCAAGATTTATTAGCATAAACATTGAATATGATTTGTTTTGTAAAGTGCCCTAAAAAGCAGCTGCAAAGTGATAAGAGTACTAGCTGTAATAGAAGAAAGAAACAAAACTGATGAAAATGGTGATAAAAATAAAAGATGGTCATCCACATTAAAATATATACTACAATTACATGGAATCACACCCCACATGGAATCACACCCCACATGGAATCACACCCCACATGGAATCACACCTACATGGAATCACATGGAATCACACCCTACATGGAATCACACCCTACATGGAATCACACCCTACATGGAATCACACCATGGAATCACATGGAATCACACCCTACATGGAATCACACCCTACATGGAATCACACCCCACATGGAATCACACCCTACATGGAATCACACCCACATGGAATCACACCCTACATGGAATCACACCCTACATGGAATCACACCCTACATGGAATCATGGAATCACACCCACATGGAATCACACCCTACATGGAATCACACTACATGGAATCACACCCTACATGGAATCACACCCACATGGAATCACACCCTACATGGAATCACACCTACATGGAATCACACCCTACATGGAATCACACCTACATGGAATCACACCCTACATGGAATCACACCCTACATGGAATCACACCCACATGGAATCACACCCTACATGGAATCACACCCTACATGGAATCACACCCACATGGAATCACACCCTCATGGAATCACACCCCACATGGAATCACACCCTACATGGAATCACACCCTACATGGAAATCACACCCTACATGGAATCACACCCTACATGGAATCACACCCTACATGGAATCACACCCTACATGGAATCACACCCACATGGAATCACACCCTACATGGAATCACACCCTACATGGAATCACACCCTACATGGAATCACACCCCACATGGAATCACATACATGGAATCACACCCTACATGGAATCACACCCTACATGGAATCACACCGTACATGGAATCACACCCTACATGGAATCACACCCTACATGGAATCACACCCTACATGGAATCACACCCTACATGGAATCACACCCTACATGGAATCACACCCCACATGGAATCACACCCTACATGGAATCACACCCTACATGGAATCACACCCACATGGAATCACACCCTACATGGAATCACACCCTACATGGAATCACACCCTACATGGAATCACACCCTACATGGAATCACACCCCACATGGAATCACACCCTACATGGAATCACACCCTACATGGAATCACACCCTACATGGAATCACACCCTACATGGAATCACACCCACATGGAATCACACCCTACATGGAATCACACCCTACATGGAATCACACCCTACATGGAATCACACCCTCACACATGGAATCACACCCACATGGAATCACACCCTACATGGAATCACACCCCACATGGAATCACACCCTACATGGAATCACACCCTACATGGAATCACACCCTACATGGAATCACACCCTACATGGAATCACACCCCACATGGAATCACACCTACATGGAATCACACCCTACATGGAATCACACACATGGAATCACACCCCACATGGAATCACACCCTACATGGAATCACAACATGGAATCACACCCCACATGGAATCACACCCACATGGAATCACACCCTACATGGAATCACACCCTACATGGAATCACACCCTACATGGAATCACACCCACATGGAATCACACCTACATGGAATCACACCCATGGAATCACACCCCACATGGAATCACACCTACATGGAATCACACCCACATGGAATCACACCCCACATGGAATCACACCTACATGGAATCACACCCATGGAATCACACCCTACATGGAATCACACTACATGGAATCACACCCTACATGGAATCACACCTGCATGGAATCACACCATGGAATCACACCCTACATGGAATCACACCCTACATGGAATCACACCTACATGGAATCACACCCTACATGGAATCACACCCCACATGGAATCACACCACATGGAATCACACCCTACATGGAATCACACCCACATGGAATCACACCTACATGGAATCACACCTACATGGAATCACACCCTACATGGAATCACACCCTACATGGAATCACACCCACATGGAATCACACCCACATGGAATCACACCCTACATGGAATCACACCCTACATGGAATCACACCCTACATGGAATCACACCCTACATGGAATCACACCCTACATGGAATCACACCCTACATGGAATCACACCCTACATGGAATCACACCCTACATGGAATCACACCCTACATGGAATCACACCCTACATGGAATCACACCCTACATGGAATCACACCCTACATGGAATCACACCCTACATGGAATCACACCCTACATGGAATCACACCCTACATGGAATCACACCCTACATGGAATCACACCCTACATGGAATCACACCCTACATGGAATCACACCCTACATGGAATCACACCCTACATGGAATCACACCCTACATGGAATCACACCCTACATGGAATCACACCCTACATGGAATCACACCCTACATGGAATCACACCCTACATGGAATCACACCCTACATGGAATCACACCCTACATGGAATCACACCCTACATGGAATCACACCCTACATGGAATCACACCCTACATGGAATCACACCATGGAATCACACCCTACATGGAATCACACCCATGGAATCACACCCTACATGGAATCACACCCTACATGGAATCACACCCTACATGGAATCACACCCTACATGGAATCACACCCTACATGGAATCACACCCTACATGGAATCACACCCTACATGGAATCACACCCTACATGGAATCACATCATGGAATCACATGGAATCACACCCTACATGGAATCACACCCTACATGGAATCACACCCACATGGAATCACACCCACATGGAATCACACCCCACATGGAATCACACCCTACATGGAATCACACCCTACATGGAATCACACCCTACATGGAATCACACCCTACATGGAATCACACCCCACATGGAATCACACCCCACATGGAATCACACCCCACATGGAATCACACCGTACATGGAATCACACCCACATGGAATCACATGGAATCACACCCACATGGAATCACACCCTACATGGAATCACACCCACACATGGAATCACACCCCACATGGAATCACACCCACATGGAATCACACCCTACATGGAATCACACCCTACATGGAATCACACCCTACATGGAATCACACCCTACATGGAATCACACCCTACATGGAATCACACCCTACATGGAATCACACCACATGGAATCACACCCTACATGGAATCACACCCACATGGAATCACACCCCACATGGAATCACACCCTACATGGAATCACACATGGAATCACACCCCACATGGAATCACACCCCACATGGAATCACACACATGGAATCACACCTACATGGAATCACACCCCACATGGAATCACACCCTACATGGAATCACACCCCACATGGAATCACACCCTACATGGAATCACACCCCACATGGAATCACACCTACATGGAATCACACACCTACATGGAATCACACCCACATGGAATCACACCCTACATGGAATCACACCCCACATGGAATCACACCCTACATGGAATCACACCTACATGGAATCACACCCTACATGGAATCACACCTACATGGAATCACACCCTACATGGAATCACACCCTACATGGAATCACACCCTACATGGAATCACACCCTACATGGAATCACCCTACATGGAATCACACCCACATGGAATCACACCCTACATGGAATCACACCCTACATGGAATCACACCCACATGGAATCACACCCACATGGAATCACACCCTACATGGAATCACACATGGAATCACACCCTACATGGAATCACACCCTACATGGAATCACACCCTACATGGAATCACACCCACATGGAATCACACCCTACATGGAATCACACCTACATGGAATCACACCCTACATGGAATCACACCGTACATGGAATCACACCCTACATGGAATCACACCCTACATGGAATCACACCCCACATGGAATCACACCCTGCATGGAATCACACCCTACATGGAATCACACCCACATGGAATCACACCCCACATGGAATCACAACATGGAATCACACCCTACATGGAATCACACCTCTACATGGAATCACACCCTACATGGAATCACACCCTACATGGAATCACACCCTACATGGAATCACACCCTACATGGAATCACACCTACATGGAATCACACCCTACATGGAATCACACCCTACATGGAATCACACCTACATGGAATCACACCCTACATGGAATCACACCCTACATGGAATCACACCTACATGGAATCACACCCTACATGGAATCACACCACATGGAATCACACCCTACATGGAATCACACCCTACATGGAATCACACCCATGGAATCACACATGGAATCACACCCTACATGGAATCACATGGAATCACACCTACATGGAATCACACCACATGGAATCACACCCTACATGGAATCACACCCTACATGGAATCACACCCCTACATGGAATCACACCCTACATGGAATCACACCCCATGGAATACATGGAATCACACCCTACATGGAATCACACCCTACATGGAATCACACCCCACATGGAATCACACCCTACATGGAATCACACCCTACATGGAATCACACCCTACATGGAATCACACCCTGCATGGAATCACACCCTACATGGAATCACACCCTACATGGAATCACACCCATGGAATCACACATGGAATCACACCCTACATGGAATCACACCCTACATGGAATCACACCTACATGGAATCACACCCTACATGGAATCACACCCTACATGGAATCACACCCTACATGGAATCACACCCTACATGGAATCACACCCTACATGGAATCACACCCCACATGGAATCACACCCTACATGGAATCACACCCTACATGGAATCATGGAATCACACCCTACATGGAATCACACCTACATGGAATCACACCTACATGGAATCACACCCTACATGGAATCACACCCTACATGGAATCACACCCTACATGGAATCACACCCTACATGGAATCACACCCTACATGGAATCACACCCTACATGGAATCACACACATGGAATCACACCTACATGGAATCACACCCTACATGGAATCACACCCTACATGGAATCACACCCTACATGGAATCACACCCTACATGGAATCACACCCTACATGGAATCACACCCTACATGGAATCACACCCTACATGGAATCACACCCTACATGGAATCACACCCCACATGGAATCACACCCCACATGGAATCACACCCTACATGGAATCACACCCTACATGGAATCACACCCTACATGGAATCACACCGTACATGGAATCACACCCTACATGGAATCACACCCTACATGGAATCACACCCTACATGGAATCACACCCTACATGGAATCACACCCTACATGGAATCACACCCTACATGGAATCACACCCTACATGGAATCACACCTACATGGAATCACACCCTACATGGAATCACCCCACATGGAATCACACCCACATGGAATCACACCCTACATGGAATCAATCACACCCACATGGAATCACACCCACATGGAATCACACCCTACATGGAATCACACCTACATGGAATCACACCCTACATGGAATCACACCCATGGAATCACATGGAATCACACCCTACATGGAATCACACCCTACATGGAATCACACCCTACATGGAATCACACCCACATGGAATCACACATGGAATCACACTGCATGGAATCACACCCTACATGGAATCACATCATGGAATCACACCCCACATGGAATCACACCCTACATGGAATCACACCCTACATGGAATCACACCCTACATGGAATCACACCCTACATGGAATCACACCCTACATGGAATCACACCCTACATGGAATCACACCCTACATGGAATCACACCCTACATGGAATCACACCCTACATGGAATCACACCTACATGGAATCACACCCATGGAATCACACCCTACCATGGAATCACACCCTACATGGAATCACACCCTACATGGAATCACACCTACATGGAATCACACCCTACATGGAATCACACCCTACATGGAATCACACCCTACATGGAATCACACCCTACATGGAATCACACCCACATGGAATCACACCTACATGGAATCACACCCTACATGGAATCACACCCTACATGGAATCACACCCTACATGGAATCACACCCTACATGGAATCACACCCTACATGGAATCACACCATGGAATCACACCCTACATGGAATCACACCCTACATGGAATCACACCTACATGGAATCACACCCTACATGGAATCACACATGGAATCACACCCTACATGGAATCACACCCTACATGGAATCACACCCTACATGGAATCACACCCTACATGGAATCACACCTACATGGAATCACACCTACATGGAATCACACCCTACATGGAATCACACCCCGCATGGAATCACACATGGAATCACACCCCATGGAATCACATGGAATCACACCCCACATGGAATCACACCCTACATGGAATCACACCCCACATGGAATCACACCCCACATGGAATCACACCCACATGGAATCACACCCTACATGGAATCACACCTACATGGAATCACATCATGGAATCACACCTACATGGAATCACACCACACATGGAATCACACCCTACATGGAATCACACCCTACATGGAATCACACCCTACATGGAATCACACCCATGGAATACATGGAATCACACCCTACATGGAATCACACCCACATGGAATCACACCCTACATGGAATCACACCCACATGGAATCACACCCACATGGAATCACATGGAATCACACCCTACATGGAATCACACCCACATGGAATCACACCTACATGGAATCACACCCTCACACATGGAATCACACCCTACATGGAATCACACCCTACATGGAATCACACCCACATGGAATCACACATGGAATCACACATGGAATCACACCACATGGAATCACACCCTACATGGAATCACACACCCACATGGAATCACACCCACATGGAATCACACCCTACATGGAATCACACCCTACATGGAATCACATGGAATCACCCTACATGGAATCACACCCTACATGGAATCACACCCTACATGGAATCACACCCTACATGGAATCACACCCTACATGGAATCACACCCTACATGGAATCACACCCTACATGGAATCACACCCTACATGGAATCACACCGTACATGGAATCACACCCTGCATGGAATCACACCCTGCATGGAATCACACCCTGCATGGAATCACACCCTGCATGGAATCACACCCTGCATGGAATCACACCCTGCATGGAATCACACCCTGCATGGAATCACACCCTGCATGGAATCACACCCTACATGGAATCACACCCTACATGGAATCACACCCTACATGGAATCATGGAATCACACCGCATGGAATCACACCCTACATGGAATCACACCCTACATGGAATCACACCCTGCATGGAATCACACCCTACATGGAATCACACCCTGCATGGAATCACACCCTACATGGAATCACACCATGGAATCACACATGGAATCACACCCTGCATGGAATCACACCGTACATGGAATCACACCCTGCATGGAATCACACCCTGCATGGAATCACACCCTGCATGGAATCACACCCTACATGGAATCACACCCTACATGGAATCACACCCTACATATGGAATCACACCCACATGGAATCACACCCTGCATGGAATCACACCCACATGGAATCACACCCTGCATGGAATCACACCCTGCATGGAATCACACCCTGCATGGAATCACACCCCGCATGGAATCACACCCCACATGGAATCACACCCTACATGGAATCACACCCCACATGGAATCACACCCCACATGGAATCACACCCCACATGGAATCACACCCCACATGGAATCACACCCTACATGGAATCACACCCTACATGGAATCACACCCTACATGGAATCACACCGTACATGGAATCACACCCTACATGGAATCACACCTACATGGAATCACACCTACATGGAATCACACCCTACATGGAATCACACACCTACATGGAATCACATGGAATCACACCCTACATGGAATCACACCCTACATGGAATCACACCCACATGGAATCACACCCACATGGAATCACACCCTGCATGGAATCACACCCTACATGGAATCACACCCTACATGGAATCACACCCTACATGGAATCACACCCTACATGGAATCACACCCTACATGGAATCACACCCTACATGGAATCACACCCTACATGGAATCACACCCTACATGGAATCACACCCTACATGGAATCACACCGTACATGGAATCACACCCTACATGGAATCACACCCTGCATGGAATCACACCCTGCATGGAATCACACCCTACATGGAATCACACCCTACATGGAATCACACCCTACATGGAGTCACACCGTACATGGAATCACACCCTACATGGAATCACACCCTGCATGGAATCACACCCTGCATGGAATCACACCCCACATGGAGTCACACCCCACATGGAATCACACCCTACATGGAATCACACCCTACATGGAATCACACCCTACATGGAATCACACCCTACATGGAATCACACCCTACATGGAATCACACCCTACATGGAATCACACCCTACATGGAATCACACCCTACATGGAATCACACCCTACATGGAATCACACCCTACATGGAATCACACCTACATGGAATCACACCCTACATGGAATCACACCCTACATGGAATCACACCTACATGGAATCACACCCTACATGGAATCACACCCCACATGGAATCACACCCACATGGAATCACACCCCACATGGAATCACACCCACATGGAATCATACATGGAATCACACCTACATGGAATCACACCTACATGGAATCACACCCACATGGAATCACACCGTACATGGAATCACACCTACATGGAATCACACCGCACATGGAATCACATGGAATCACACCTACATGGAATCACACCCCATGGAATACATGGAATCACACCCCACATGGAATCACACCCCACATGGAATCACACCCCACATGGAATCACACCCCACATGGAATCACACCCTACATGGAATCACACCCTACATGGAATCACACCCTACATGGAATCACACCCTACATGGAATCACACCCTACATGGAATCACACCCTACATGGAATCACACCCTACATGGAATCACACCCCACATGGAATCACACCCTACATGGAATCACACCCTACATGGAATCACACCCCACATGGAATCACACCCACATGGAATCACACCGCACATGGAATCACACCCACATGGAGTCACACCTACATGGAATCACACCGCACATGGAATCACACCTTACATGGAATCACACCGCATGGAATCACACCGTACATGGAATCACACCCTACATGGAATCACACCCTGCATGGAATCACACCCTGCATGGAATCACACCCTACATGGAATCACACCCCACATGGAATCACACCCCACATGGAATCACACCCCGCATGGAATCACACCCCGCATGGAATCACACCCTACATGGAATCACACCCTACATGGAATCACACCCTACATGGAATCACACCCTACATGGAATCACACCCAACATGGAATCACACCCTACATGGAATCACACCCTACATGGAATCACACCCTACATGGAATCACACCCTACATGGAATCACACCCTGCATGGAATCACACCCTACATGGAATCACACCCTACATGGAATCACACCCTACATGGAATCACACCCTACATGGAATCACACCCTACATGGAATCACACCCTACATGGAATCACACCCTGCATGGATTCACACCCACATGGAATCACACCCTACATGGAATCACACCCTACATGGAATCACACCCCACATGGAATCACACCCTGCATGGAATCACACCGTACATGGAATCACACCCTACATGGAATCACACCCTGCATGGAATCACACCCTACATGGAATCACACCCACATGGAGTCACACCCCACATGGAATCACACCCACATGGAATCACACCCTACATGGAATCACACCCACATGGAATCACACCGCACATGGAATCACACCTACATGGAATCACACCCTGCATGGAATCACACCCTACATGGAATCACACCCACATGGAGTCACACCCTACATGGAATCACACCCTACATGGAATCACACCCTACATGGAATCACACCCTGCATGGAATCACACCCTACATGGAATCACACCCTACATGGAATCACACCCTGCATGGAATCACACCCTACATGGAATCACACCCTACATGGAATCACACCCCACATGGAATCACACCCCACATGGAATCACACCCTACATGGAATCACACCTGCATGGAATCACACCCACATGGAATCACATGGAATCACACCCATGGAATGCATGGAATCACACCCTACATGGAATCACACCCTACATGGAATCACACCCTACATGGAATCACACATGGAATCACACCCTACATGGAATCACACCTACATGGAATCACACCACATGGAATCACACCACATGGAATCACACCCTACATGGAATCACACCCTACATGGAATCACACCTACATGGAATCACATACATGGAATCACACCCTACATGGAATCACACCCTACATGGAATCACACCCTACATGGAATCACACCTACATGGAATCACACCCTACATGGAATCACACCCTACATGGAATCACACCCTGCATGGAATCACACCCTACATGGAATCACACCCTACATGGAATCACACCCTACATGGAATCACACCCCACATGGAATCACACCCCACATGGAATCACACCCTACATGGAATCACACCCTACATTGAATCACACCCCACATGGAATCACACCCTACATGGAATCACACCCTACAGACTAGCTTATTTCTTAAGAATATTCCTAGAATGAAAATGCAAAGACACAAAGAAGCATCTGACTTCATATTCCCGTTGATAGTTTTTGCGGACTAATGTTTTTGTTTGGAGTCCCTAAATTTCATCTAATGTAGTTATAGTAAAAGTGAAGTACAACATGTTTAATTGGGACGCTTTTGTACATAGTATGAGAAATACAAGGGTGGTTTACAAGAACAAAAGTCAGCAAGTTATTTACCCCAAAACACCATTATTTAAGAAATACTATAAGAACCCTCTGTCAGATTATTGCTCAATGCAAGGTTCATGAAGCAATGGGAATATAGGCCTTGCTTATCAATGCAGAATTCATACACAATGGTGAAGCAAAAACTGACGAAAGAATATAGATACTGATATATATCCTATGAATTTGTTGCAGAATTATTCAAAATGTTTGTTTTTTTAATTTTTATGTAAACTGCATTTTGCCTGCACTCTTAGAACCAAAAGCACATTGTTCTTCATAAGCTCAGAGAATTGTAAGCACCCCTCAGTGTAGCCTTTCAGATTTAAAGTGTTGTATATATATATATATATATATATATATATATATATTGTATATATATATATATATATATATATGTATGTATATATATATATATATATATATATATATATATATATGTATATATATATATATATATATATATATATATATATATTATATAAATATACTGTACAATGCAAACTATACAAACTTAAGGCTCCTCACAGGCTTTAATATATCCAAATCTCCACCTGTTTTCTTTCCTTCCTACCTCTAAAATGATCTAACCTCTCAGGCACAATTTGACCCTCGTTGTTGTGGTGCCGTTAAGCCCTCATCAAACAAACAAACATCTAAATGCAGATTAAATAGAGATCTCTCATTTCTCAGTGGGTATTACTTTGTGCTCTTGAAGATATATCAATTGTTTTCCTTTTGGTAATTCTATTATCTTTTTTTGTAAACTTGAACTTTATTAACTTTTTTTATATCGCTTTAGAATTTTTTTTGTGATATATATCCTCATCTCTATTAAATTCATATACTTATTAAGTTTATGTTCCAAATACCATCGTATTAGGGAACTATCTTTGTAAACACTTTATACATGCTTGCTATGGTCTCCACCACATTGATATCCATTGTTTCTATTTCATATATTGTGAATATCTAAAGAAATGGAAATGTATAAATAAATTTGAACATGAATGAATTTCACCATGTGGTTAAATATATCTCTGTTGTAATCTTCTCTTTAGGAGAAAGCAGTCTTTATACTGCTACAACACTCCTATTCATACTAAATGATTCATAGGGCTGATTTGTTTGGTAGATTTAAGTGCCCAGAGTTGTTCAGATTATCGTACTGTAGGTTGATTCCCCCGAAAAGCTGAAGCTTCCTATTAATTCAGCTGAGTACAGCAATACATCAATCAAAATAAAATTGTCAATTAATACTAATTAAACAGCTCCTACGAGAGAGTTTATCCCAAAATCGTTGGAATACCAGTCTTGATGTATTAACTTTATACCCACCACACATTTATCTGCAAATATCTTTAGGTATTTTAACTATCGTAACAGGAGTAACATCATCTTTTCCTCTTTTCTATTACTGCAGCAATCTGAGCTTCAAATGGAGGATAAACCTGAGAGATTGAGTGGAGCGCAGCAGCACCAACGGATCGTCGGATCATTGAATAAACAGATCACCAACCAGGAGAAGAAACTGGAGGAGGTTTGATTCTCATTCCTTTCTTCTTTGTTTCCTTGGTTTATTACATAATCAGCCCCTTGATTACCCTTTCTTCAACAACCTTCAACACTCACAGGCCTCTTCCACAACAACCTACCTTCAAAACTCCTCTTTCCAACACATTTACTATAACAGCACCTCACACTCATGTACCTCCTACTAATGCAAACCCCACCACTTATCTCTCACTACCAACACCCCAACCTCCTTAGTCACAGGTCCACCAACCTTGTACATCTTCACTATTCAGTTAAATTTAAATTCAATTAAACTCTCTAGTACAATTCCAATAATGCATTTGAGGTGCCATCAAAATTTTATGGACAGGTAGCAACAACTTGATCCTAATTGGAATAAAATATGCTCTAAACCAAGAAAAATAGGCTATAAACCATGACAGTATGCTATAAACCCCAAAAAATAGGCTATAAACCATGAAAATATGCTATTAAGCCAAGAACAAAAGGCTATAAACCATGGAAATATGCTATAAACCAAGAAAAATAGGCCATAAACCATGAAAATATGCTATAAACCAAGAAAAATAGGCTATAAACAATGAAAATATGCTATAAACCAAAAAAAAATAGGCTATAAGCCATGAACATATGCTATAAACCAAGACAAAATAGGCTATAAACCATGAAAATAGGCTATAAACCTTGAAAATATGCTATAAACCATGAAAATAGCAGAAAAGAAAAATCATCCAAATTGTTTTAAAATTGACCATTTTACAGCATTTTGAATTTTAACGCCTTATTATAATCAATGATGGAAATTTCATTGAAATTTTGTGACATCGACACAGGAAAACCAATTAATTTCCTTATGTTAGCTGATTGTTTTTCAATCATTCACCAACATTATTTGAATGGGAGAAGTTGTATATAATGAAGATGTTTTAAATCACCCTAATACGCCCTATCAATATTTAGCCGGAGAATACAGTCTGGTGATTTTCAGTGACTGAAATATAGGACAGAAATTTAAAGAAATACATTAAAGATTTGGACTTGTCCTCTCAAAATTTGTTCAAATTTAGATTAACCTTTGACATTATTTAAAGACTATTTTGTTCAGAATTGAAAGCTCTTTCTGCTGAATATAAAATCTTTACATGTCCATATACCTGTGCACCCCAGAAACAACCAAACTTGACTAAAGACGAAGATGCAATTCACATTGGATATAACAAACAGTTCTTAAAGTCTCCAGCTTTAACATTAACTTCGAAAACTCCTTTTGTTAAGTGCTTGAAAAGTAATGGATCAAATCAAATCAAATTGAATAAATCCTATAACACATTAATAAATACCCCTGCCCCTTCTACCGCAGTCGTGGCTAAAGGCTAGTCATTAATTTAACCCATGTTATTGAATTCATCATCACATAGAGGATCTTCCGTATACTTCTTGATTACAAGTCATGAATTATGGAATTATTACAGATATGTTCTGTAATGTATTCAACAATGTTGAAAGTGTTTTTTGTTTTTTTTCAGAATATTTGACAGTTAAAGTATTTTAAGCACATCCATAATGTCTTCCCCAACTTCACAATAATTTTTTCTCAGAATATTTGACATTTTAGCGAAATGCATTTTACATTTTCAGGCTAAAACAAAACATGGAGATCTGGAAAGTGCATACAAGGAAACCCAAGGCAAACTCCAAGAAGTCAAAGAATTTTCTGCTAAGATTCAAGAAGAAATGCAGAAATTAGAATTAATGGAAAATGAGGAAAATAAGAGGTGAATTGGTTGGAAAATTAGATGCTTAGATGCATTTTTTTTTACTTTCTTCATCATGTTGTTTTGATGGGGAAACTTTTGTACACTCAGTTATTTCTGTGATTTGGCCGAACTGCAATTTATTCTTCAATGTGAACTTTTTAAGCTGAGGAGAAAATATTATAATATTTTATTCTTTTGTTACTCCTGTGGGACTGACTCTTTACATAAAGTTGGTGAAAAGGGGATATAGCATCTTTACTGTTCGTCCGTCTGTTTGTCCGTCTGTTCATCCACATCCATTGTCCGTCCGACCTCATGCATTGTTCAGCAGGTGCGGAAAAAAGATATTTCCCCTCGGAAAGTAATCCAACTATTTAATTAAGTGTTTTGGATATATATAGTCCTCATGGTATAGAGTGGAACCATAATAGACTTATGATAAACTTCATCTGCAATGAATTTGGTAGATACATCAGCCCTATCTGGTTGATAAGGTGAGAATATCAAGTGGAGCATGTTTTTATGGGGAGTGTCAGACTTAAGTGAAGGGATAATGTTTTGCTGTTTATGTAAATTATCAGGAGGTAATGGGGAAGAAACAGAGGGATGGCATGTGGAGCAGGCTGGCAAAGTATGTGGGACAGGGTGGCTTGGTATGTGGGATTGCATGTGGTAGTATGTCATCGGGATTTTAGGTGTGATGACTTGTGGGATAGGATAGAATGCCCTGTGGGACAGTGGGATGGCACGTGGTACAGGGAGTAATGGCATGTGGGACAGGTGGCATGGTATTTGGGACAGAGTGGTGAAGCATATGCTGGGATGTCATCTTGATTCTTGTCAGATAGGATAGAATGCCTTGTGGGACAGTGGGATGGCACGTGGTACAGGGAAGAATGGCATGTGGGATAGGTGGCATGGTATTTGGGACAGAGTGGTGAAGCATATGCTGGGATGTCATCTTGATTCTTGTGGGATAGGATAGAATGCCCTGTGGGACAGTGGGATGGCATGTGGTACAGGGAGGAATGGCATGTGGGACAGGTGGCATGGTATTTGGGACAGAGTGGTGAAGCATATGCTGCGATGTCATCTTGTACAAGTGTGATGGGCATACGGGTTATGTGGTGGAATGTCATCTGGATTTCATGTATGATTTCCTGTAGGGAGGGATGTAGGATGGGATGGCATGTGAAACAGAGGGTGGGATAATATATGGGACAAAGAGTGGGGATGCGATGTGGGAAAGATGGTGGAAGTTGTGCTAATAGTGGCAGGGGGATTTGTGTCATTTGAGTGTCTGGTTTAGTTCTGAAACAAGAAGCTTAGAACAAGAGTATACCACATATAGTAGTGAAATGAGTCAGTGACCTAAGTATGCAGCACATTCACTAGTATATGCTTTGCTTTCATATTGGTTGGATTTTAGACATTTGCAAAATAATTTCCATTGGACTATGAATTTAATGTTTTGATATGACTATTGTAAAACAGGTGTTTCATTTTTTTCTTCAAATTTCATTTTTGAGTTTGAGAAATAGCTAAATGATAATTTTACACTTACACAATTCATTGTTTTCATTCAATTAATCACTTTCATTATATATGGATGCACATTTATTGAAAAAGGCATATGATTTATAGGAAACTGTGTTTCGATCAATTTAAAGGTATCTTTCTTTAATTTTGTATTACATAGTGTCTTACAGAAGCTGAGGGGTCTTGTAGCCATGAACGAAAACCTCAAGAAGCAAGAACAAGAGTTCAGAGCCCACTGTAAGGTATGTTAACCCTGCCAGACAAACATTATTTTACTTACAAGGTAGAGGAAAAATATGAGAGGAAGAGACAACATTGAATGAAAGTAAAATAGCACATAATTCCATCAAAGTAACTTGAAAATTATCAGTTTAAAGCTGTTTCAATTTTCATGTCTCAATGTGCAAATTCTTATGCAAATTTGTGAATTGGCAGGCCTCTTTTATTTGCTTATCAAAACTTTTTAGGAACCTTTACAAAATTTAAGAAGAAAGCAATTTATGGAGTTGCTGATCCTTAAGTATACAACACAGGGGAAATAGCTAACAGGGTCACTATAGATCCATGACTTTTGACCTTGTGACCCCAGAGTCTACGGGACACAGGTTCATGTGCCATTTCATAATGTAATAAATGCAGTAATTTACTTTCCGTTATCACGAAAGCGTCTCGTTATGATGTTCTTTGATGATACTTTATAAGTTATAAGAAACTAAGTTCTAACAATCAACTTTCCACAATCTGACGATTTGGCGACAGAAATCGAAATGATCATCTAAAAAAAGTTATTTGGCGGAGTTTATTGGGAGGTCATTGGGAAAAGATTTGATTATTTTTCCAAGCGTGTACTACTCAGCACATATGCGTATTGGCCCTACACTGTGTAGGCGTGCTCCCATTGTTATAATACATGGGTGTGTTAATAATAATATGGTACGCAGGCGTCATATCAATGTCAATAACACGAGGCATGATGCTGACTTGCGGTGTGAGCATACTTATGGAAGTTGACCTACAACTTTACAGCATTAAGTCACTGAGTGGACTTTACCCTCTTAATTCAAGGTTATCATTGGGAATAGTAGACCTATGGTGTTTAATTGGAGGGGTCAGTTATCAATATCATTACAATTCATATGTAGTCAATGGAAGAACACCTTATTTTTTTTGTGAGTTTTCAAATAATGCTGGGCAGAATTGAATTTTCTTTAAATATGTTGGCAGCACTACTTAACACATCATTGAAATGAAAAAATTATATAAAAATAAATTTTGTTCCCATGAAAATTGGTGAAAAATAGGCCCCAAAACAGAACAAATGGCAGAAGTTCAGAGGGCAACAGCTCAATTTAGGGCAATGTAGATGTAACAAATTAACCAACAATATATTTTAAAGTTATTTACACTCTTTGAATAATTGGTAAATTACAACAAAAAGATTGGGAAACCCCAAGGATTTCCCATTGACATTAATGATAAATGAGCAAAATAGCCTAAGATCGATTCAAATTTTTTACCAAACGCAGGAACATATTAAGCTAATTTTTGCATCAATTGTGTATTAGATAATAGTTTACAACATATATGGTCATTTTCCCTGGGGTGGCTCGAAGTATTTATAATTTTTGTTTTCCTCCTATTGACTGTAGATAAATGACCCTTCCAACTTGGCCCTTTTCAACCAGACAGAAGTTTTTGGAAACTTGGGCCCAAATAAATTGAGCCATTGGCAATAATGCTAGAGTAAAGTCATACATACTCATAGTCGTAGGCCTTAGGGCATTTATAATTAGACCACATGGGAGAAATTAGGATTTTTTGCATTTTTCTCAATAAAATTAGCCCCAACACTAAGAATTCTTTCAAAACCCCCAGAAATGAAACCATCATTTGCCTACTTTAAACATATACAATAATATTCCAAAGTTTCCAGAAGTATTTTAAACCGTCTCAAAAATAGGAGGAAATATGTGCACAGTGCAAGTTGTAATTTGTGTGGCACCAAGTAATGAGATATGTGCACAGTGCAAGTTGTGATTTGTGTGCCACCAAGTAATGAGATATGTGCACAGTGCAGTTGTGATTTGTGTGCCACCAAGTAATGAGATATGTGCACAGTGCAATTGTGATTTGTGTGCCACCAAGTAATGAGATATGTGCACAGTGCAATTGTGATTTGTGTGCCACCAAGTAATGAGATATGTGCACAGTGCAGTTGTGATTTGTGTGCCACCATGTAATGAGATATGTGCACAGTGCAATTGTGATTTGTGTGCCTCCAAGTAATGAGATATGTGCACAGTGCAGTTGTGATTTGTGTGCCACCAAGTAGTGAGATATGTGCACAGTGCAATTGTGATTTGTGTGCCACCAAGTAATGAGATATGTGCACAGTGCAGTTGTGATTTGTGTGCCACCATGTAATGAGATATGTGCACAGTGCAATTGTGATTTGTGTGCCTCCAAGTAATGAGATATGTGCACAGTGCAGTTGTGATTTGTGTGCCACCAAGTAATGAGATATGTGCACAGTGCAGTTGTGATTTGTGTGCCACCAAGTAATGAGATATGTGCACAGTGCAATTGTGATTTGTGTGCCACCAAGTAAAGAGATATGTGCACAGTGCAGCTGTGATTTGTATGCCACCAAGTAATGAGATATGTGCACAGTGCAATTGTGATTTGTGTGCCTCCAAGTAATGAGATATGTGCACAGTGCAGCTGTGATTTGTGTGACACCAAGTAATGAGATATGTGCACAGTGCAATTGTGATTTGTGTGCCACCAAGTAATGAGATATGTGCACAGTGCAATTGTGATTTGTGTGCCACCAAGTAATGGGATATGTGCACAGTGCAGCTGTGATTTGTGTGACACCAAATAATAAGGTCAGATTAGTTTCTTCATCAGAATCTGCTTAAAACACCCGAATTGTCAAAATATACATTCAAATGTATTATGCTCTTTCTTGATGAGCTGAGCTGATGAATGCATATTAATTAGGTGATTTGCATAATAACAGATTTAATTGGAATGTGTTTAACCTGAGCTCATAACTTCAATTAGGAATGATTTACATTTGTGAAACATGGCACAGGAATTTGCATGATGAATGATCATGAGAAGTGTTTGGTGCAATCATTTTTGGTTCCGATGCGATCAGCATCAGGTACCTATGCGGTCATGATGGTATGTGTGTGGGTGTATATATGTGTGTATGAATGTATGTGTGTGATGCTCAGTTCGTAAACACGATATCTCAAGAACCATACACCAAATTCATGACATATGTGGTACACAGGTCTTGTACTTTTTAAGTTTGAAATGGTGCAAAACTTTGCATAAAAAACACTTCTTTGACCTTTTGACCTCCAATAATTTTTAATTTTTGTTAGAATGTTATACTGTACCCACCTATGCAATTGGTAAAGATACCAAGTAATTCCTTCAAAAGATAAAGCCATCACCAAAAACTTGTTTCATTTGACCTTTGTACCTCAAAACCTTGGAGACAAAAGTTCCGGGCCACGGGTATCTGTCCACCAATCTTGGTTCATGTGTGTATTACAGTTTTTGAGTTATAAGCGACACAAAATGAATTGTTGCATACATACACACACACAAAACACGGACAAATAAAAAAAATCACAAAATTTTGTCCCATTCCAAAACTTAGGACCCCTAACCCCTAATATGAGGTCATCATATGAGACCCCCTGGTGGCCCCTACCCCTAATATCAAGGGGTTGGCCATGTAGTGTAGGAGGTATAGGCAGTTATTTGCCTATACAGCAAAGTGACTACAATATCTCATCCCCACATATACTGTACAGTATGTAGATGTGGGTGATGAGATAATTATGCAGATGTGGGTGATGAGATAATTATGCTTTTAAGTTTTGTTACCATTCATACATCACAAGTTTGGAATACATTAAAACAGACTCAAACTTTATAATCAGTAATAACATTGCAAAATATAATTATTTAATTTCTATTATTTAAAGATTGTTTCTCTCATAATTTAATACTCATTTTTCTTTTTAACAATTTTTGCATATAAATGGAAATTTGATATGTATTACGTAAGTATTATATGTATTAAAGAAGTTACATGTCAAGCTTTAGTTATGGTTCCCATTTTGTAAGATTATTCTTTTTCAGCTCATAAATGATTTACTGTAGATCTGAGAAAATAGAACATATACCGGACAGACTTTCTCATTTTATTAATTTTATCTATTGTTGTGATTTTTGCTGAAATTTATTTTGATTTCTGTAGACAAGAATGAACTTTTCTTTTTCAGGATGAGATGACTAGACTAAAGCAAGAAATAGCTGATCTAAAAGAAGAGGGTGGGAAGGGTGAGCTGTCAGAGAGAGATCAGCTGATCGCCAAACAACATGAAGCAGACAAGGAGAAGCTGCAGAAGATAAAACTATTACTTGTAAGTTATCTCGACATAGCCAAACACAAAATCCCCTGTGGGATCTCAAACCAGTGCTCCACAACTTGTTAATTAAACAGCTGTCTTGATGTAAATACTCAAGTGGATGGCTGTCGGAATGTAACAAACCTCAAGCTATCTAAATTACATATATTTGTTATGTGCCACCTTTATTGCTAAATATGGCCGGAGTGGTGAAAGTTGATTGGTTGCTTTTGTCATACTGCTAACTTTTAAACACTGAAAGATGGGGTAGAAACATTTCAGGGTGTAGTGCCCCCAATTGCAGTAGAAGCTGCTCTAGTAGGAATTATGTGTAAAAGTTGTTTCAAATGCTACCCACATCCTGCTTTAGGCTCTATTAGTCTCTTTGAGTAATGTATGTGACTTAGGGTACAAGTTAAGTTAAATTCATCTGAGCCCATAGGGCTGGTGCTTGTCCCCAATTTCCTGGGCGTTAGCTGATGAGAGCACATGACTCCCCCTGGATGGGAGGTCAGTGCATCTCAGATTAACCCCCCTAGCATTGCTGGAACTCTTTTTTACAGCTGAGTGGACTGGAGCAAGTAGAATAAAGGGTCTTGCTTATGGACACAATGCAGCGCTCACGGCAAGATTCAAACCAGGTAGGTACCTTTCGCATACGAGCAATACTCCTTAACCACTGAGCCACTGCATCTCTGACTTAAGGTTTAAAGTAGGTGTTATTTTATACAACTTTCATGAATAATTTCTCCCCGATCTGCTTCTATTGCAAGTCAGGCTGGTCATGTAATGATTTAAAGGGACTGTACATGTAATAATTGATTCATGTTTGATCATTTGACAGGCCAGGAAAAACAGGGAAATTTCTCAGCTTCAGCGGAAGATTGACGAGGTGCCCTCCAGAGCCGAGCTGACCCAATACCAAAGGAGATTCGTAGAGCTCTACAACCAAGGTTGGTGCCACTGTGATAATTTCCTCGAAACAATCACAATTAAATTTATTTTCTGTTGATGGATGTGCTTGTTGATAAGAAAATCATTGTTGATTTCATTCTTTATAGAGCTATGGAAATGATGCATCATGTGATGACACTATGCTACTAAGGATCAACAGGCAAACAGCGTTTTAACCCTTAAATCCACAACCGGTCGTCGCACGACTACGATGACTGGTTTGGACATGCACTTTTTTAAAAATGGTATTGCTTCGTCAAATCAGCCCACAGCAGTGATTGTGGTATCATTTGCAGAGCTCAAATAGTTTTTTTAATAAATTAAAATTTTTGATGAGAGTTATATTGAGAAATTTTTGAGAAAACTTTCTTGAAAATGGGTAAAGAGTAAAATTTCCACAATAAAAATCGTCAAATTTTAAATAAATTTTCCTTCAAAAACTTACTTGCCATACTACCATATCTTGCTTTTGCTTGAAAACCTGTGAGAAACTGTCAAAGACATCAATGCATCCAATTCCGGTTGAATTTTGAGTGCCCCTATCATCAAAATTTGTGCAAAATTTCATGATTTTAAGCCTTTTTGAGACCAATTTTTGACAAAAATCATAGAATCTGATCGCAATACAACTGCCGTAGGCAAAATATATCATTGGAATCCGAATTCCCCATATTTTCAATTGAAAACAAGAGCAACTACCCCCTCTTTATACACACCGAAATATAAGTTTTAGAACAAACCCACAATCTACTCATAGGCAGCATAGTGTAGCGGTGTGTGTGGGACTTCACATGAGCAGACCCAGGTTCGAAAACTGAACCGGATGCGATACACAACTTTGTTTTAACAGGGGTGATTTTTTTTATTTTTTTTATTGTTTTTGCATGTTTTGCTTTAAGGAAAAAAAATTAGACTGGTATCAATGGAAAGGAAATTTACAATCAATCTAAACATGTACAAAAATCCTCCATTTTCATTATTTACAAGAAATATTACAAGCTAAAAAAAATTGAGCAATTTAACTTAATTTTGCCTAAAAATTGCAAATTTGCATATGACGATATTTTCTTTAATTTGAATTTTTTATTGAAATGTTTATTGTCTAAGCATTCATATAAACCAAACTTGTAGTGATAGAAAACAAATGGAAAGTTGTGAAAATTCATTTTGAAGAAAGAAAAAAAAGTTCCAAAACATTTCAGTCACGTTTTGAACATGCTGGGATGTAAGGGTTAATATTGTTGAAAGCCTGACCAGTTATAGCGAACAGGTTTTCTTTTATTGCAAATTTGTGGCTTAGTTTTGTATGAGGTTATATGAAATTAAATTCAACTTTGTCCTAAATATTTTTCCAGTCTTGAATAATTAACCTATGTAAACGAATTGATAGACTGTGTAGTAAGGAAGATGGACTTTGATCTGATTGAACCTAATTGCAGGTGATTGTTATTACATACATTTAATTTCGTATGATTTCTCTTTATTATTTTGTAAGGCATAATGAAAAGGGCAGTGCTTTCTACATTTGCATAGACAAAAGTAATGGTTAAGATGTGACCTGTCTCAAGATATATCACAAATATTGATTTGGTTCCAAAACTGCTATTTGATAATGTATTTGATCTGTTAACAGGAAATCCATAGAAATATTGTCAACAGCAGTGTGGATGGTGTAGGTTCCTCATGTGATTCAAAATTAAACTTTGTGTAAGAAAATCTATTAATTAAAAAAGTTTTGAAGTGGATCATTTTAATTGATGATAGAAAGAATATCACACATCAGTAACTGTTAGCTGTAATGTTAATGTATGCCTTGATTATTATTTCTACAGTTAACAACACTCACAGAGAAACAAAACAGTTCTACACCCTTTACAACACCCTTGATGACACCAAGTTATACCTAGAGAAAGAAATTTCAATACTAAACTCCATCCATGACAACTTTGCACAGTAAGTACCCAAAACCTTATGTTGATTATTCACACATCATTAGAGACCTTCTCGAAAAAAAAAAAAACAGGAATTGCCTGAAAACTAATTTTAATAATGTCACATGGCCAAAGTGCATGTGTCCATTATGGACCAATCGTACATAGGAGGAATTTTTTCAACTAATCAAATAGTGGAGGATTTTATACATGAAGATAATAGACTTGTGCATTGTTGCTTACAACTTCTCCTACAACAACAACAGGTGATTGGTTGGGTAACAAAGCGAAAATTCCCCCAACAGTTAATTGGTCGAAGTAGTCAAAAGTACTGAAATAATCACGTTCGGCTAAACCCGGTTTTAAATGGTCTGTTAATTGGTAGATGCAATCAAATCATGGAATCATGAAGGTAGTGTATTGTAGGACTCCTGATGCTGCTGTTGTACTGCTTGGTTTACCACAACTTATATTGTTAAAGCCGTATGGACAGGTAGAGATATTATATTCACCAGAAAGACCTTTAATTTCTGAACAAAAAAGTATTTAATTTACACCTGTAATTTTTGAGGTATGACCTCAAAATTGTAAGAAATTTTAATGTATAGAGAATTTGTGATGTTTGAAAGTAAAGGTAGTTCTAAATCTTGAATGTAATTCTTAATTTTCTGTTCTAAATTTTAGTCACTGAAAAATCATCCGACTGTTTTCTACTACTTAAATGTGATTGGGGGTAAAATGGAGATTCAAAACCTGTTGGCCATATGCAACTGCTTCCTTTCAAAGAATGCTGGTCAAGAATTTTAAAACAATAAACTTACATGAGAAAAATCTTGTTTTCTCGTTGTGATTATCACAAATTTATTTAAATCATCAATTTTGAACTGAAGTTTTAAAAATATTTTGATAATTTATTGGTTTATATTTTCATGATTTATAGCCTACTTTCTTAGTTTTTATGGGTTATAGCCTATTTTCTTGGTTTATAGCTGATTGCCTATTTTCATGGTTTATAGCCTATTTTCTTGGATTATAGCCTATTTTTTGGTTTATAGCCTATTTACATGGTTTATAGCCTATTTTCATAGGTTATAGCCTATTTTCTTGGTTTATAGCCTATTTCCATGGCTTATAACCTATTTTCATGGTTTATAGCCTATTTTCATGGTTTATAGCTTATTTTCATGGTTTGTAGCCTATTTTCATGTTTTGTTGCCTATTTTCATGGTTTATAGCATATTTTCATGTTTTATTGCCTATTTTCATGGTTTATAGCCTATTTTCATAGTTTATAGCATATTTTCATGTTTTATTGCCCTATTTTCATGGTTTATAGCATATTTTCATGGGTTATAGCCTATTTTTATAGTTTATAGCATATTTTCATGTTTTATTGCCCTATTTTCTTGGTTTATAGCATACAGTATTTTCATGTTTTATTGCCCTATTTTCATGTTTTATTGCCTATTTTCATGGTTTATAGCCTATTTTCATGTTTTATTGCCCTATTTTCAGGGTTTATAGCCTACTTTCTTTCAATTAAACTCAAGTTGTAGCCACCTGTACATAGATCCCCAACTCTTAATTTCTTTTAAAATGAGGATAATATAGACAAAATTGCATTTCATATGTATGCTAATGTTTATAAAGAGTTAGTTATGATCAAGGCCATTGCTAGCGGAGGAGGGGGCAATTTTCCTGCAGAATTTTTGCCGATTGTGAATTTCCACATGCAAGGTATATGCACGACATGGGAACAGAAGGCATTTGTTCCCCCCTCCCCTCCTCTAGATCCACCATGTCCATGTTTATCCCATTTTTCCCCCTTCTAACTGTTTTTCTAGCTACGGCCCTGGTTATGATATTCCAGGCAGAGAATTGTCTTTAAATGACCCTTTTGATATTTATTAGAGGAAAGTATTTTATAAAGATATAAATATTTCATATTATTGTTTGAGTAGATGAAATTTATGGGTTTTTAATGTTATATGTTGTCTCTTTTCAGAGCTATGTCGTCCAATTCAGCAACTCAGCAATTTTTAAAACAATTTGAGCAAATTGTTGAAGGAATTAAGCAGAATAAGGGAAAGGTGTGTATAAATTTTATTATTTAATTGAGATTGAAAGTATAATAGCATTAATTTTCACTGACACATTGGAATGCCTTTGTTTGTCTCTGGTTTTGTATTTAATGTAGTTAATTTGTACCAATATCCACACCTTCCAAAACAAAGCTCTAAGACTGCTTAGGCACCTACAATACAAGAGTCCCCCCCCCCCCCTCCCCCCATCCTCATCCTCCATATCCAGGTCAACTTGCTAAACAAGCACTCAACCTCCCCTACCCTGTTGTCCAAAACCCACGCCGACATCAAGCCCCTCATAGTTTCCCATGTCCGCCACCACTGGCAAACTAATTGGGACACCCACATGGGTAACAAACCCCACAACATACAACCCATACCCCCAACCCACATCCTCTCCTGTAAAGACGAAGTCAAGATCACCCGCTTTGGAATAAGCCACAACCACTTCTCTCACTCTCACCTATTTAATGTTTACCCCAGCACTTTGCAATAATTGCCATGGACCTCTAACAGTCAATATATTCCACTCTTCACCCTCCCCAGAACTTCCCTCAACTACTTAAATTATACAGCCGAAATAATCTGCAAAAACGTTCCCCAAAATATTCTCTGCTACCTCCATCACACCAAGTACTATAACTGAATCTGGACTTCCTCTTTCCCTACCTATCTCCTGCACTCCACACCATGTCCTCCTCTTTTCCCTTCTGACATAATCTAACCTCTCTGGCACTGTTTGACCATTGTGGTGCAGTAAACCTCACCAAACAAACAAACACATTTAATAGTTCATTTTCTATAGTATTTTTGACAAAAGAATAATGTAAATGGATGAAAATGGATGTGATTTTGCTGTATGCTGTATAAGTATAATGTGCATAAAAATCATTTTCTTATTTCTATCTTATTCTTGCACCATGATTTTATAATACCCTCTTGGCACACTTGACTTATGACTGTCAAAGTGCCGTTAAATCTCAACAAACAAACATGTTTTCTAAATACCGGTAAAAGGATTTTATTCCCAATATTGTAGAATAAGAATCAGCTGTGCCTGTCCATGTTTCTTTGGAAATAATTGGTCAAATTTTGCTGTATAAGTATAATGTGCAAGTTTGACTTGTTGCCCTGAACATTGTTTGCTTGAGTGAGTATCAGAATGTTCATTATTAAACTTATTTCTTGTTTCATAGTTCATTATGAAGTAAAGAACTTAGAATAATTGTCTTTCTATTGCATTGTTTCAAACACTACTTATTGTATCACTTGTGTATACAACAAATCTTTTTCATGTAGAAACAAAAACACTTATCACAGGTAGGATTTACAGATAAACATACAGTTTATTTTTTCTTCTCTTCATTTCATCTTGTAATGTTTACCTTTTCTCAGGTTGAAAAGAAGAAGTTGGAGGAGAAGATGAAGCGAGATCAGTTGAATGATGGGTATGTTGACATGGTTGAGCAGCAGAGATTATACTTCAAGACAGTTAAGGATTTCCAGGAGGTATGCATGAACTGTATCCACATTATACTTCTTTCCTTTTAAGGCAAAGAAGTGCCATCTTTCCATTTGCCATTGTGTTTTTTGTGATTTGAATTTTGACTTACAAGGTGAACGTAGCTGCTGGTCATAAAACAATTTTGAAAGGAAAGTTCATACTCTCAAGAGAAATGGCAAACTTTCTCAATTGAATAAAAACATTACATTTCACATCATGATTGAAACTGTTGTACAGTAGTTTATTTTCTTTTTAAGCTAAGTGAATAATTTAGAAATGACTCACACTTTTGAAAACCCTAAAAAATTAGCAAATTTTGTACTGATTAATTTTTAAAGATTTTCATAAACTTGTTTGAAATTTATCAAAACGAGAAAATAAATGCATTTGACCAAGTTGTAATGATGTTTAAATGATTCTTTTTTCTCTTTATCTCTTTCAACAGGAATGCAGAAAGAATGAAATCTTACTCGAAAAACTAGGTGGAACACTGTAAAGCTATAGGTTTAAACTTTTTGAGATTCTTTCAAACTTTTGATGGATAGTCTATTTATAATCTGGTATTTCATTTTGGAAGGTAGACCCATTGTTATCAAACTTAGTACAATAATTATGATTTTGAATGTGGGGGTTTTCTCTTGCCCCTCACCAAAAAAAGAAATTGTTTGTCTTTCAGGTGGGTACATAGCACAAATTTTGTTAATAACAAGGACAATTCACTTTTCAGAGAATGTGATCAAGGGATGTCTTGAACCGTAATGTTCCTATGCTGTGTCATTTTGTACCAGAGCATAAGGTATATGTAAGTCTGCATTAAGTATGTCTGTCTCCTCTTTTCAAGAATTTGGTCTTAATTTCATTGTTGTCTACTTTTGTAGATTGAAATCCCCAGGGTCCTTGTACATTGTTGGATCAGAAAAGTTGTGAGATATTCTCTGAAAGACACCTTTGCTTCCTTGCTTTACTTTATTTTCCTGAAGGAGGAGATACTATAAAGATACATGTGCAGTCTCCATAAAAAATGGAAATAAAAACTGCTGTTCTTTAAATTTCACACATCATTAGTAAATTGGTTTATCATGGAAACATGGCAAATTGAAGTGGGTGGGGCAATGCAGCTGGATGAATCTGGTGTTGTAGCTAGGTTTGAGATTTGGTACCGGATCAAGAATGCGACTTTTTAACCAACTAAGGTTATAACTTGTAGAACACAACATGAGGGAATATCAGACATTTCCCCCTTGAGCCAGTTAAGAGAACAGTCTGTCAATGCAGAATATAGCATATAGCAAGACAAAGAGTGGGGAGTTGGAATATTGAGCCTGGAAGTATTTCTTCAGCTGTTGGCGATACATATCTATGCAAGCTTACCGCACAGATAAGAAGAGTTGAAAATGAATGGTATTTAGAGTTAAAAATAGGAAATGATGTTTTTAAGTTGTAGCTGATGGAAATTTGAGGATATATTTTATTATGTTCTCAACTTATAAGGTATGTGAACGATCAGAGGGCTCAAAATATGATTGAATAATTCTTGAAATTGTATTCTTTAATTTCAGTTGGTGAAAAGGAGATTATCCTTTGCAGTTATATTCGGATTTGATGGGGTTTTTTTTTTTTGGGGTGGGGGGGAGCTGTATTTCTGGGGGAGTAGTGATGGGGTGCAAAAAAAACTTTGTCCCCAAACTTTCAAAGCAGATTAAAGAATATATATAAAAGTTTGAAGAAAAACGTTGTCCCCAAAGTTGTGGAGGAAAAGTACGGCCTCTTGTCCCCACTAGTTTGTGAATGACAATTACAGCCCTCATCATTTTTCAGCAGCTCTCCTTCCAAAGTTTTGAAAATGGATTTAAAAATCATTGGATTTAGTGAGGAAATAAATGCATCATCATTCATACTTCACAAATCTACTCTCTACTTTGTTTTTGTTTCACCCATGCACCTCCTCTCTCGATCACAGCTTTCTGACTTTTGTTCTTGAATTTCTCTCATTCTTCCCCTGTTTCCTTTCCTTCCTACCTCTAGAATGATCTGACCTCTCAGGCACAATTTGACCTTCGTTGTTATGGTGCCGTTAAGACCTCATCAAACAAACAAACATATTATGAGCTGAAAAAATCTTTAGGACTGTCCATTTGGTGGGTTTTGGTTCACTTAAAAAACTTTTCACCACCATTGACCATTAATGTCACTCATACTTAACATTGAGTGGTTAGGGATAATTTATTTATAGAACCAATTAATCTCTTGAACAATAAGTGTAGCAAGGAGGAAAGTGGGGATATCTGCATGATTTTAGGCATATGTACACGATTTGATGACGTTAAAACAAGGGAGCAAATGTTGGCCATAGATCTTAATGCTTCTGCTGTTGGTATTATTATTTGTACCTTGAGAACTTTATTACATGTAAGGGGATATGTCCCCTATCAACCACAATTGGTATTAAATGTGACATGTACTTGTTTTAACATTCCAGACCAACAAGTCGTTGATGTATAAGGTATGTTGTTTTCCCTAATTATTCATAATGAACTATTTTCAAGTTTGGCTTTCGGAGTTTTTTCCAGTAGCTAAACCGTACTTTTAGTCACAAAACTGAGCAGTATCAGTTGTTATTATATTTGTACTTAATAAGTATATTTTTGTACAATTCTATCAACATTTAAGTATTTCTTGTTATTTTTTGCAAGAAAGAATTTATTTTGAATCAATTGAGACATTATACAAAGGGTGTGTTGTATTAGAATAACAGCAGTACCTTTGTAGCTGTATAAAGGCTGTTACACACCGAACCCAACATGGCGAGCGATATTTTAGATAATCATACAGGAAACAAATATTATGAGATTCTTTAACTTTTTGCTTACACGCGATAAAGTTTATGATTAAGGCTTTCTGGTGATACTGGAAAATTTGCTAGAAATGCTTTTTTGTTCAAACTGTGAAAAAATTAGCTTTAGCGGGGCGCGATTTTCTGTTGCGACGTGAATTTTGCTATAATAGGCGTAGAAACGCCCTTTCAATCAATTTTCAGTGATCATCTGAATAGCCATACGATGATGATCCATCTATGAAAACAAGAGGTCAAAATGTTTATTTTCCTTTGTTTTATTCAATTTTGTTTTAAAAAATCGCTCGCCGCGTCGCGTTCGGTGTGTCACGGCCTTAAGACTCAAGTATTATCATTAATACAGTAAAGGAATATTACTGTGATTTTTAATTTTCATATACATGATAGAGGACTTGTAAAGAAACAAATTGGTGTCAGAAATTAATTTCCAGTCTCTCTAAATCATTGGAAAAATTTTTTTTTTGATTATTGAGATTGGGTATAACATGCACTTTGCAAGAACATGCTTTGCCCATCTGCTCATGTACCTTACACTCTAACTTTAAGAAAATATTTTATTTTATATAGAAATACATCAAATCTGGATCTGCAAGTATGACATAACACTGGTGTCTTTTCAACACAGTAGTGAAGTCATTGAAATGTAATGATTCCCTTAATTGGAATGTAATGATTCCTGAACAGAATATGATATCAACATGATAATTTACCATTTTTGGTTCAGATGCGATCAGCATCGGGAACCTATCCAGTCCACTTGTCGTGCGTGTGTATGTATGTGTGTGTGTATGTCTGTATGTATGTTGTGTATGTATGCTTGCAAATTTACGACCTTGTGGAGGCATATACCAGTAATGGTAATATCCTAGTGGAGACGCACCTCCCTGTGGAGACCCATTTCAGGTCTCCACAAGGAAAACACCTATTGCATAGATTTATATCTTTTGAGATAGTTTTCAAAGGGTATATTCTGTGGAGACCTTAAGGTGTATAAGTGTGTAAAATTTCAGATTTCTAAAATTTTGTGAAGTTAAAAGTATGCCCACATTGTGTATGAAGTATCCACAAGGATAGAAGATTAACATGTACAGTACAGTACATATTGCACAGCAGTTGTTCATGTATGTAGTGTAGTGTAAGTTCAATGACATATATTTGGTGAGTTTTTTATTCTTCATTTTCTTTTTGTTTAAGCCTATAGAAAGTCCCACACAGTACAATTGTAAGGGTTTTTAGCAAAAGTAACCAGCTTACAATTCACAACATTAAATTTTAATGTATATGGAACAGTTGTTATGTTGTGAAATTGAATTCCACCCCCCCCCCCCCCTCCCTTCCCCCAGTGTATGAATGGTCCTGACCGGTGTGGTGACACAGTAGACTCAAGGAACAATTTTTAATTAAATGGACCTACACATGTTTTGCATAAGGATAGTGTCTGACTGATAGACCTTACCAATATGTGTATAGTGTCTCCAGAAGGCTTGCTTAGTAAGGATATAGTACCAGAGGCATAAAATGTCTCCACTAGGAAAGTATCCCTTAGGTAGCAAATATGCATATGTATGTGAGTGTGTTTTACACCTAGCTTGTAAACACAATATCTCAAGAATATTACATTGGATTTGTGTCATATGTGGTACACAGATAGCCCATGGTCCACAGATGTGCCCTATTGATTTTGTTGGTGATGTCATGCATATTAATGAATGGGTGGGGCTTAATGTAGAAATGTTCATATTTCAACAACCGCATGTCCATTTTGTCTCATGTTTGGTATAGTAATTTTGCTAGGCAGTGCTCATGGTGTGAAAATGTTGAATCATTAATACGCATAGTGAGCGGGCTGAATGTGATTTTGCTCGTATAAAGCTTGTAAACACGAAATCTCCAGAATGACACATTGTGTTTATGTTATATGTGTTACATAGGTAGGCCAATGTCTGTAGATGTGCCCTATTGTTTTTGGTGGTGATGTCGTGCATATTATGCAAAAATCTTGAAATGCTAGGTTTTTGATAATCACTTATCCATTTTGTTTCATATTTGAAATAATTATGATGTTAGCCTGTGTGTACGTCTTCATGGTTTTAAAACATTTAAATTTATCAATATGCATAGTAGGCGGGGCTTAATATGGTTTTGCTGAAAAGAGCTTGTAAACACATTATCTCAAGAATGATAAGTTACATTCATGTCATATGTGGTACACAGATAGCCCATGGTCTGTAGATGTGCCCTATTGTTTTTGGTGGTGATGTCATGCATATTAATGAGTAGGTAGGGCTTAATGTAAAACTTGAAAATCAACCACAACAAAAGGATGCATTCGAACCACTAAACATTTTGTTTTCTAGTTTTCTTTGATATAAATGAAACTTAAGATGCACCGGAATATTCCTTGAATAAGATTATTAAAATATCAATTATTTTTAGACACTGAGAAAGAAGGGTGTAAAACTACACACTTTGTTTACCCATGTATTCTCATGCCAATTTCACTTTCAAATTATATCCAAATTAAAAATCAAGAGATAAAATTACATTTTGTTAAAGTTATTAATTTGTTGATAACATTACATATACAACGAATACTTACAAGTGATTTTTAGTTGAAGTAAACATCTTGCCATAGTAGATAATTGATGTATATAATTTAATATGTTGACTTTTCATTACAATCTCTTACACAAGCACTTTGATCACATTAGTTATCATATGCTAGCTTTTTACAAACATCGGTCATTCAGGACAGAATGGACTTGCTTCTATACATAAATGGCCATCACAAAATATTATTATGAAGAGGTGCGATGGGTGGGTATTCCAGCTCAAAATGTATCCAGTTAAGGGGATAACAAGTTACTGGCTTTGAATTGGGAGGGCCGAGTGACCTAACTTTGAATTTTCTGCAATCCAACTATAAGTATATACTAAATGATCATAAAGATGTAAGTGTATGACATTACTGCAGATGTTATCAAGTAAATTCCTGGAAAATCTTGGAATATACATTTCATATTAACAAAAGCATAAACACAGTCATTGGTTCCCTTACAAAGTACCCAATAATGTGTTAATTGATACTACTTCTAAAATTGTAATAAAATAAAATCATTATGTCTATGGATGGGTAAATATAACAAACTTTATTGCCTAAATGTATTAAAATCCATAATTCAAGGCAGTAAATCTCATCAAAATTTGTTAAAGCGTGGTAGACATTTTAGGTTTTGATACAAACAACGTCTGCACACTTGCAATGTACGAGTGTGCAGACATCAGATGTTCTTACATAAATCGCTTGTTTTTAAATCATGCTCCACAATTTTTTGATGGGGTAAAGGATTCAGGACAAAAGGTGTTTAGATTTAGCAATATCATTGATAAATGAAAACAACATTGTATACATTTTCAAAGACTGAAATTAAGGGAAAATTTCAAGAATTGACCAAGATATTGTGTGGCCTGTCCTTCACGAATTTAGTACACATTAAATATTTCAAACGTTGATTAGTTGCAGTTCAAAATCAAACGTTATGTTTTCCAACCCTCTCTATTCCTTTCCTAAAAATCATTTTCTTATTTCTATCTTATTCTTGCACCATGATTTTATGATACCCTCTTGGCACACTTGACTCAAGACTGTCGAAGTGCAGTTAAATTTCAACAAACAAACTTGTTTTCTAAATACTGGTAAAGGATTTTATTCCCGATATTGTGGAACAAGAATCAGCTGTGCCTGTCCATATATCTTTGGGAATAATTGGTCAAATTTGGATGCTAATCTGAATGATTTGCAGGTAGAGTTTTCATTTGCAAACAGATTATTTTACTTCCAAAGATGTGGTCATGTTCAAACACTTTTTCTTTCATACTTCAATCTCTCAGCAAGGTTAAGATTAAGGAAAATGGAAAAGAAATTCTTTTAATTAGTAAACAAAAAATAAACGTTCAAATTTTAACATTCATCATCACAGTGAGCTTAGAATTTGAAGAATGGTTATGAGGAGAAGTGGTTCAGAGAAAGTCAATACAGTCGTCATATTTCAGCGGCATTTAATTTAATAAGAGAAAATACA